>CM070034.1:45079029-45090250 GCA_036250615.1 Ptychadena robeensis | reverse complement strand
TTTGCGCCATCACTACCTACAATGTGAATTTCAGACCCCTCCATGAGAAATTGCAAAATTGCAGGGTGTTCAAATACTTCTGTTCCTTACTGTAAGCTAAAGTATTATTTTGATAAAGGGATGGTGAATAATAGGAGGTCTTGATTATTATAACTGTACACAATGTAATGTGTATTATATGTAATATAATGTGATTATCATGACTCACTGTTTTTTTCTATGCACTTTACATAGAAGGCGATTATATAATCATCACTCTGAAGAAGCCCTATAGGGCGAAACATGTTGGTGGGTTAACGTCCATCAAATGTTTGTATATGTCATTTTTAATTTAATCAGGTCATGATCTTTAAAAAAGACCCTTTAAGCTGCAGACTGTCAGCAAAACAGACTGTCTAAATGCAGGCTAAATGTAGAGTTGAAGTAGAGTTAAAGGGTATATTTTGGATTGATAATATGATCATTTTACCTATAGCTAGGGCTCCACATGCGTTGAACGCAGGGGTTTTAGCACAGTGCACAAGCCAGCCATTGATGGAAATGGGGTTATGACAAGGCTGCCTACACAGCGCGTTATAGCCCCAATCCGTTGGTCCAAGCCTGGTGTTAATGTTGACACAGAGCTCTGCGTCGCCATCAACGGTGCTTGACAGACAAATAGAGATGGTGGAATTTTTTGACTTGCTAACTTTGTGAGCTGATTGCAAAGCCTCTGAAAATGGTATCATCACCAAAATTGCTGAAGATGTAGACAAAGGTTGTGGGAACATTTGGAATAAAAAAGTTTTGCTCTAGCATTTGGAGTTTTTGCATAAATTAAGTTAAAAAACAAAGTTGAAATTCCGATTGACTTTGACCTTGATTTGTGCAAAAGCTATTTCTATTAGAGACATCTTTTTTTTGTAGTATACCCCAACCCTTCTCTACATCTCCAGCAAGTTTGGTGATGATACCATGTTCAGGGGCTTTGCAATTAACTCGAAATAGTCGAAATGGTCGAATGTAAAAAAAAAAATTGACCATCTCTACAGATGACATGTTCATTGACAATCATAATGATGTCCAGGCACGTTAGTTATACACCAGTCCATTTGGAGTTTTGTTAATAAATTATTCATTCATTATAAAGTCAAGTTTTATCATTTTTGTACTGCAAAGAGCCATTTTTTGTCATGATTGTACTGCAAAGAGTTCTAACCTTTACTTTTGGTGGAACAGGTTAAAATAGCTTGAAAATTTATTGCAACAACTTTTTATTCTGGTGGTTCTGAGTTGGATATTGAAAACTGAAAAAAAAGAATACACCATTTTGCATTACTTATACAAAAGCAGTGGAAGGTAAGTGTGGCTGCTGTGCAACATGTTCTCCCTACTTTATATAGCTCATCATCATGTTTTGCTAGATTACAATTATTAGGAGGCGGTCTAAATAGTAAGTGGTCTTTCCAGCTAAAGTACATATTAACACATTCAATGAGTGTTTATTAACATGCACAGATGGTAAACTGTGGAGCTATGTTATTATCGGCATTTATGCAGCATAGGTATTAACATTGTAAAATTTTGAACTAGAACAACCCTGACCCATTTTGAGGCAGCCCAACCCTCATCCACTATCATTTTGGTAAAGGCGGTGCTACTGCACTACACAATGAGATACGTTTTAATAATCAGACTAAATAAGATCCGTTTTAATAATTAGATTAATTATTCAATTAAAACATGATTTCCTATGGAATCTAGACTGAATGTCTGATAGTCATGAGTAGTATTGACAAATTGAATTTTTTTTCGCCTAATATTCTCCAAAAATTCCTAAATGTGAGTGTTGGTGATCTCCAGCCATTATTACATTGATTGTGCAAAAGATTTTTGCAATAAAAATTGCTTAAAACTTGCATATTATCACTATCAACACTATCACATGAATACTAATAATTTATCATCTTCCTTGTGCAAATCTGCACTTGTTCATGTGCATATTGGGAATGCAATGCATGGTAGTTTCGGGTACTGATGTAAAAAATCTAGAACATTTGGGATTATGAAGATATAGCACTATAATCAAGATTCCTGTGAATTATTGAAGTGCCGATATTCACAATAAAATTTGCGATTCGAATATTTGCAATCAACACTAATGCCTGAGTGTCAACTAAACATAAATCATCCAAGAGTTTTATTTTATTAACTGAATAATAGAGATGATCAAAGTTTTTTCAGATATTGGACAATTTCGAGTTAATTGCAAATCCCCTGAACATGGTATTTGTCTCTAACACAAATAGTTTTTGCACAAATTAAGTTCGAAGTCAAGTCAAAATGTCGAAAATTCGGAAATTCGGAAATTCGACTTTAATTTTGAACTTAATTTATTCAAAAACTGTTTGTGTTAGAGACATACTTTTTTCTGTAAAATGTTCCCCCAACCCTTCTCTATATCTCCAGTAAGTTTGGTGATGATACCATGTTCTAGGAATAACTAGGAATATATTTTGAAAAACAGTTTTTAATGTCAGAGATTATGGTATATATTGCAGTATTTAAATTGCGGTATTCAACTTTTGATGACATATCATCGTAAAAAAATATTGTACTATATATAGATATAGCCTATATTTGGCGATACCCCTCCTCTAGTAGTGAAATGGTGTCGCCCCAGTGCTGATCGCCTCTGCATATCATTGATTTTATGATATTTGAGGCCAGTGGATTCTTGAAACACAGGCAACATTTGGCCCCCGAGCTTGACTGCGGACATGCCTGCCCTAAAGGATCCAATTCTATACCCAATGTTATGGTCTAATGCCACATTTAAGATACAAACTCGGAATTTTGGTCATTGGGAACCATTGTTTTTGATTGGCCCCCAATGGCTAGAGAATGAACAAGCACTGTAAACACTAGTTCTCTTCTAGGGAAAGACATAGAAGACAATGAGCATTGTGTGAGATGGATGTTTATCGATCTGTCCCAGGGATCAGTAAACAATTGTTGGGGTACCTGTATAAGGACTGGTACCCTCTAGGGCAGTGGTGGGCAACTGATTTGATATGAAGGGCCACAAGTGCGGCCCTCGGCATCCACTAAAGGGCCGCACATAACTTTTTCAGTCTATACTGACTTGTATAAGCAGGAAATTACAACAGGCATAGATAGAGGACATTATTTTTAATGTGTAAATAACAACATTTATTTTAAATTATACTTCAAGCTTTGGGTAACACATTTTGATTCAGAGGATATGTGACACAATATGAGTTCCTATGCCCTATGCATGAACAGTTAGGTGGAGGACTAAAGGGGGCCGTAGAAGAATGCCCGAAGGGCCGCATGCGGCCCCCGGGTTGCAGGTTGGGCATCTAGGCTCTAGGGACTGCTATATCATTTTTGTTTTGTCATTATAGATATACTTCTATTTATTTAATTCACACTAGAAAAAACAAGTGGAAGAAGGAACAGACCAATTACTTTTGATTGTTGGGGAATGCTTTATTACATTTGCCTATTTCAGCTTTGTAGCAAAAACTAGCAATGTGCCACTTGAAAAGATTTCCAAGTAAACAAAACAATGACTAATGCTTAGTAAACACTCTGCATAGAAAATATGTAGTACCTTCTGTCTTTTCATGGTTATTAATGAGCCACTCTTAGTTTATGGCCACTTAGCTCCATAGTTTCTATTCAACATGACTTTGGTCTTCTATTCCCGGATGAAACAGTTTCAGTATCTAAACCATCCCCCATGCTTGCCATACACAAAGGGTGAATAAACCAGATTGATCTGGGCTTCCTGATGTAGCCTCTGTCTTGATCTCTCTATTGTTCAAGTGCCTAGTGGATAATTAATTTGGCCCACTCCAACAGTATTTGATTGATGAAGACATTACATCATCATGCAGCCATATTTCTTTTGCATTGCAAATAATCTCCCTCATTCATTCTTCCACATTGTTGGGCCTGGCTTAATAAAAGTTGATTCAAGCTACTTAAATACGTATTTTGCTGATAATGCCGATAATGATGTCATGTTGCCATGGAGAAATGTCGTTGTTGAATCTAATGACAGTAGACAATAGCAGCTTTCTGTTCTGTTCTCAGAAATATCTGAAATTCCTAATGAATAGGCAATGCTTATCATCAGAAATATTTCTATATATTTCTCCTTGCTTTTCTGCCCCACTACTTGCTTTACTTCTCCTATTGGAGACAACTGGGGTGCTAAAAAATGCATAACGTGGGAGTCGCTGGATAATAACTTCTCCTCCCTGTCTTTACTCCTTTGTCATATAACAAATTGTTACCATTGTTTAATAGCTACACGTGTTGTCACCTGCACTTGGCTCACCATGTATTCAATTACATGAGCTGAAGTTCCACCTTGCGAATACATAAAGGTGGTATACATGGCATTTGTTTTAGGGAGCCATACAGGATAGGTTTCTTTTTAGTCTTGTTTTTCCCACTTTTATCACTTATACAAGGTGTATATAAATAAGAAAGGTGTATCTTAAATAAGAATCAGATTACATAGAAAACAATTGAAACAGTACAGTTATATGAAAAAAATTTGTTAATTGCAAAGCCCCTAATGCCGGCCATACACATGCCGATAAACGGCCGGATTTTAATCTGGCCGACGGGCGTGCGCGCTCTCGCCGTCGGTCAGGTTAAAATCCGGCCGTTTATCGGCATGTCCCCACATGGGGCGACAGATCCCTGTCGCCCCACTTCTCGGCCGGCCAGAGATCCGACATGTTGGAAAATCTCTGGCCGGCCGAAGCCGATGGAAGCCGATGGCCATAAGCAGCAATGAAGACGAGCGTCTCCATCGCTGCTTATGGCCGGCACACAAAGGGTGCCTGGCCGATTGTGGGGCCCCAGAATGCAATGCGAGGCTAACGTGATGACGTCATCACGTTAGCCTCCCGGAGCGATATCGGAGGACGATATCGCTCCGGCTCTGGCTGTGTATGGCCAGCATTAGCATGTATCATCATCAAACTTGCTGGATATGTAGAGAAGGTTTGGGGGTATACTACAAAAAAAAGAAAGTATTGCTCTAATACAAATAGTTTTTGCATGAATTTCAAAGTCAAGTAAAAATTTTGGAGAAATACTTTTTTTTACATGTTCTCACGAACTACATCCAAAGCAATTATGGTGATGGTAACATGTTCATGGGCCTTGCAATCAACTTATAAAGTCATTTAATCAAAAAAATTCAAAAGGGGCCAAAAACTAGCTATGCGTACCTGCATTATTGTTACAAAGCTCATATGTGTACTAACAACTTGGAGGCACTCCATGTCTGGGTGGCCGCAGCTCAATGTTACATGTATACAATTTATGTAACTGCAGGGAAACATGAATAACTATGAAAGGTTGCAGTTAGGGGTGTCAAATTGGTGTTGGAGATCTGGGGGGACGAAAGTCAGAGTAGGCATATGTGAGAGTAAAAGCTGACAAGAGAAAAACACTGTGTGACAGCTGGAATATGACTATTTAAGGGTGACATTTGGGTTGCAGTGCTAGTTACTAAGCCAGAAAATTTCAGGGTTGTACTACTGAGGTATGAGATCTGGGTGTTCAAACGTGTTGTACTGTGAGAGTTACATTTTAACCAAAGCCAGTTGGTGATCTGTGGATGGAGACAGCTAATCGGAGGATCAATCAGGGAACAGGGATGTCCATATACAGCAGTATCTACCATGCATTAGGCTGCAGCAGAGGACAGTGAGGGAGACAGTGAGGAAGACCACTCTACATATGGGGAGTACCAAACACTATCTCCTGGTACTCATATGAGGAGCTCACTAAAAAAGTTATGTGCACCCCTGGATATAAGGATGAATTTATATACATACATAATTACTGACAATACTAAGAAAAGATTTCATGTTACATCAATTACAAAGAGTCTGTTGACATCTTTCAATGTGCCCCAATGTTGTCTGTCCACAAATGTGCATTGGTAGACTAAAGTAGGCTATAACATATATGTATACAGTGGGGCTTGATGTTGCCCTCTAAATCCCTACTTCTCTAGGTACTGACCATTGTAGCTTTGCTTGTAGCCTTGTGCACAAAGATAGCACATGTATGCCTCAAGCCGTAGCCATAGACATCTTGGGGGCCAATTTCTTGGCAGATGATGTCATCACACATCGGACATGCAGCGAATTGTCCATGCACCCTTTGTATGTCGGGGGCTGGTCCCCATCCAAATTAAGGAGATTGATCTAAAAATTAAGGACATGCCTGATTGTTAGATCAATTTCTGGGCCGATTTATGACCCAACTTAGGGTGGGCGTATTTAATTTACGTCCGATTTCACAACGGTCGATCTGCGGCGAAATTGGCCGATCTTGAACAGTCTATTGCCACCTTCACTCATACCTGTCTACTGTTCATCTGTTGACATACCTTTGAACAGGCCCATTAGGGTGTGCACATGTTGGACATGTTAAGCCCAATGCACGTTAAAACAGATAGGTGTAAACCAGCCCTAAGGTTTTTCTTAGTAGTTACTGAATAGTCAATACCTTAAACCCCCCCATACACGTTCCGATTTTTCTCCCGACCAATTTTTCATCCGATCGGGTCACCTGATTTTAACCGAAGCGGCCCGACCAATTTTTTGGCTGATTATGAGAAATCGGGATCGGTTGGGTACATAATTTCGCATCTGATTAATCTCCCGACCACGTTGGTCGGTTGGGCAAAATTCGTACAAAAAATAGGAACGTGTATGGGGGGCTTTAGCCATGCCATGAAAATGCAAAGGTTGGAGAAAGGAGTAAAGGGAGGCCTCGTAACTACATGAGTGCCTTATGATGTATATGGCTTTGTTTACATTCCAATGTTTTTTTACAGAAAATCATTCTCAAGGTGACCTATGCAGGAGTTCAAGGCATAGTGGATGTCACAAGGCACCTGCTAATGTTCTAGAATCAACCAAGGACAAGAGAAGACTTACTACTAAGCTTTATTTTTAGCGAAGACCAAGGGTCTCACTTCAAACACAGCAACTTTTAAACCAATAGAACAAAAAAGAGAGGAATATAACAGCAGGTTACTAGATTAATGTCCCACTTGAGTGATCTCCCGTGATAAGTTGCGGTCAGGGGTGATGAGAAGTGTTTTTGTCTGTGATTTGTGACCACGATTTTCGGACGTGCCCAATTGCCTCTGATCGCACCCATAGAGATTGAATGGAGATGCGTAAAAAAACGCGTCCATTCATGGCCATGGGCCGATCGCAGCAATGGGGGTGAGACCATTCTAATGAAATAAATTTTAATTGTGTGCGGGATCGCGTGTGGGACAAGCCCAAGTACTACAACAAGGCCACAGTGGGCTGGTACTTGCATATACTGGTGGGAGAGATGCTAAATGGCCATCTTAATGCATCAGCAGGACCCCCAATAATGATTAGGTCTGCACCACGCATTCTGGGCCACATGCCACCCCACTGGAACCCTGGCATAGGTATCTAGCTACTCAATACTCATAGCCAGGGCTTAGAAACAGATTGTGAGCTATTGCACTCTTTGGCTGCCTGCAAAATGGACTAGACTGATGTGGGTGACTGATCTTGGAGTGGAAAACTTTCAAGGGGACAGTATTCCTGACCACCTGCGGTTTATTTACACTATTATTATTATTATTAGCTTTTCTTCAAATCGTGCCAATATATTATGCAGCGATGTACATTTTTTACCTTTAGGCTCTCTGATTTTATTGGGTTTATGTTAAAATTTAGGTTTATAAAATTTTACTATGGTGGTTGTTGGGAAGTTTGGCAGTGGTTTCTCTGTGCTATTGCAAAGCTCACCAAGGACCCAGCTGCTACCTTGCCAATGGCCATTACCTGCTTTATTTTATCCCTTGCTACATTTAATGGATTTAGTAGTTACCATCCACCCAAGACTAAGTTATGTTTTGCAAAAAATTTACTTAATCCAGGATTACTGCTAATGATGTGTTTTAACCTTCTAAATACACTTGAAAGCTTTAGTAACCCCGCCTATGGACATGGGTGAAACAAAAAACACTGATTACCCTGAGCATCTCTAGTAATGTTTACCTAGACTTGAAAACTGCTTTAAGAGTCATAAATGGCCGGCATGTCATTGGCTTAGAGCAAAATATACAGTGGAATGAAGTCAAGTAAACAAATACCGCCCAATGTACAGGACAATGAACTCACCCCTTTATACCACAACCATGGGCCTTTGGTCCCTACACACCGAGATACCTGGAAGACATCAATACATAGAAAGGAAATGCAGCGCAGAGTCTCAGATAATAAGCAGGTGCTCTACATAAGGACAATGTTTCTACTATGCTGAATCTCATCACTCTAACTATATGACCATTACATTGAAATGAGGCATGGCAGGAATGTATGCAGAACAACACACTCCATGTATTACTTGTAGTCCTCTATTAATCACTGACAAACCTATTAGTGACAACTCATTGCAAAGGGTAATCCATTACAAAATATCCTAAAGAATAATCATAACACTAAAGGTAGGTAAATAAAGCTTGAAATAATCATCAGGTTAATGAATCCCATGACCTCAAATGTGCTGTTGTGAAAGAGCCTTTATTAATAATACATTAACACTTTTGTACACAAAGGTTTCATTGCTGTTGTTGCATATTGCATTAGAATTAACACATTTTTTTGAAGTATTTATAGTTTTTGTTTGATATATATTTTTGTTGACTTGATGCTATAACTTAAGGGGCATTTTAGAGTTTTAGACTTATTACACAGAACACTCACTCACAACTATTTAATGTAGTGTTTTTTGATGACTAGTTGTCACATGACACAATTGTGAGTAGTTATTAAAGGGGAACAGTCTTAAGCAGGCCATACACACAACATACAAATTAGGATCCATTAAAACCGACCAATGAATGCATTTTATCGTCCTGAAATCCGCACATGTCCACATGGTACAACCGATATATTACGATCGTAATTGCGTTTTTTTTACGATCGTAATTTATTGGACACGTTCAAAAATTTTAATTGGTCTGGCAACATCGGGAAACTTCATACTGTTTTCATAGTGTTTACCGACCAAGTACTGCCGAGGCTTCCCCTTTAAAAAAAAAAAAATACATCACAATGGCCGATATAAACGGCGATGAATTTCGATGACATCCTTGTAAAAAAAAAAAAATACGATCGTAAATTGGATTTTCAATGTGGTAGCTTTTTTGCCGAATATTACGATCCAAACCGATACCGCCATTGGGATACATTGGTCTGTTTTAATGGATCCTAATTTTTATCTCAGAGTGCATGGCTAGCATTAGTTTGCAGGCAGTTGTCCAAAGAACAATGTGTGCAATAGTTGACAACCGCATGAATTCAGCTTTACAGTGACTGCTATACAGACACATGCAGGATGCTTTGCAGCAATTCTTTTCTACAAAGAGTAGTAGTAGTATTACGATGGTAGTGTAGTACAATGTAACCAGACATCATGAAAATTTTTCTGTGTATTTTAGGTTCTTTTTGTAATTTACATGATAACGTAATAACAATTTTTCGAAAAACTGATTGACCAGATATATATATATATATATATATAAGCTGGGGGTGTAGGATGGGGGGGGGGGGAATGCAGCAGCTAAGGCACTGAGACATATAGCAAATGTGCTTATGTTTTGTAATGTCATTATTTCAACTATCCTTGTGAGTTAAGCCCCTGAATATCGTTTCACCCACAAAATGCTAAAATTTTCATCATGAAAAATTCAGCTATTTATAGTTCTGGCCAAAAAATTCACCCACAATAATGTAAAAACAACCAGTACTTTGAGAATAAATTTATCGACTACTGCATAGAATTATACCATATACAGTACAATTGTTGCCTTGCCATGTGTGGAAAGCCTCAAAGTGTAACATGAAGACTGGGCAGATGAAACAAATGTAACACAATAGGCAGACATGAAATATTATAAGACATACGGTCTATATGTTATAAGACATACAGTCTATATTTTATAAGATGTACGGTCTTATTTTATTTATAAATTATATTTATAGTGCAGATGTCACATTGAATATCTAGCTAAAGTTGATGTATATATGGCTAGCTTTATTCCGTCTAGGACAAAGTGGGGCAAAATCAAAAACTTGGACAAAGTCAAGGGCCATCCTTGGCAGTTAGTTTTGTTGGCAGACGCGTTTTAAAGCGTCCATTGATTTACTCTACCACGGGTCAAAAATATTTGGTCAATGGGACAAATTTTGCCTACAAGTCAGAGTTTGAAACCCATGGTCTAGAAATGTAGACCTACTTTGACTTATGCTAGCCATACACAGCCCGACAAATAGCCCGATCAACCAAGCCCGATAAAAAAATGGGCGTTTTCTCGGACGATCTAACAAAAACCCCCACATAGGAAAAGTTATTTTTGAATGATGTAACAGTTTTGATCGTACATCATATTTGGAGTTTATCATCATTTTTGTCAAACCAATTTTTCATTCAATGGGAAGTAATAGTAATGTTCCCGTTCAAACAAAAAATGAGAGAGCGGGTAAAGGGATTGTAAAGGCATCGAACTCAGGGTATAAGACAGGAAGAGTAATACATGTCAATATATAAAGTCCATGGTTTTAATGAAGTCCATCATAGGTCAAAACAGTATTCATCCATGCATCATACATGTTTCGCGATTTCTCGCTTCTTCAGGAGACCAGTAGCAATATAGATATGCTGTGTGAGGCACCTGGGAGATGGGCAGAGGTGGCGGGGGAATGGAGTAAGATGGTTGAGGGAAGAGGTAGATGTATATATGGTTAGTCTATTAGATTGTAAGCCCGTCCGGGCAGGGTCCTCTACTCCTCCTGTGCCATTACCTGTACCTGTGTGTTATATTGTGTTGTATCTCCACTCTAATGTATTGTACAGCGCTGCGTAATATGCTGGCACTATATAAATAAATGTTAATAATAATAATAATAATAATAATAGTGCCATAGGAGTATATCGCTCTCACTAAGGAGTAAATGCAACCATTAACAGGTTTGTATCAGGTAAGATCAAAAAATACTCACCAATCAGAGTAACCGTGGGAGCTGTATAATTGGCAGCGGGGCATCAGAGTTTTCCCCCCCAGAGGGAAAGGGTATGTCCTGAGTTAGGGGTGCCGTTGTATTTTGGAAGACACGGGGTATAGCGT
>CM070034.1:45060466-45076532 GCA_036250615.1 Ptychadena robeensis | reverse complement strand
CCAAGCAACTCCAATGGATATATAACATGTTGAAGCCTAACCCACGCCCCCTGATAGAAGACATAGTTAGGTATAGCTAGGAAATTGTAATTTCAGGTGTTGTACATCCTCCTAGCAACATAGCCAGCAAAAATACCATGGTATTACTATGGCCAGCAGGATGTGTCGGCAGGGTATATCATAAGGGGTACCTGGCTTTTCTCATCAGAGGAGGTGTTCCTAATATTATTGTTGGACTATGTGTAAGGCCACGTGGTATTCGTATCACTGTTATGCTCTCTTTGGTTGAGGTGTGGTGTCACGGTCATATTTTGCCTGGGAATTTGTAATTTCATAAGAAACATTTAAAGTTTACGGCTTCATTTAGGCCGGGGGGTTCAGTCGCTTTTAAGTTGAAGATCCAGCGCATCTCTGTCTGTAAGAGTTTTTTGTCCCAGTTGCCACCTCGGATGGATGGGTGGATTCTATCTAAAGCCGTAAATTGGATCATGTTCTTCTTGTAGAGATGTTGAGTTGCAATGTGTTTTGCCATAGGGGAGGTTAGCCTCCCATTCTCAACATCGCGGATATGGTCACCCATTCGATTGAAGAAGGGTCTTTTGGTTTTTCCCACATAAAAGCAACTGCATTTACATGTCAATAAGTATATAACTCCAGCCGTCCGGCAATTGACATGATGTCGGAGGACAAATTTTTTCCCATTAGGAAGGATAAATTCTTTCTCAGATCATAATAGTGGGCAACATCTGCACGTGGTCGCCCCACATTTAAAGGTGCCTAGTAATTTGCATTTGTCATATCTTTCATGGCCAACGTAGTGGCTCTGGGTCAGTTTGTCGCCCAATGATCTGGCTTTTATTATTTTATTTTACTTTTGTAAGTAATTGCAGGATGTTCCTGTATGTGTTCTCGTATCTGGGGATCGTCGGTTAACAGGTGCCAGTGTTTATGCAGAATTTCCTTCATGGTTTTATGTTGGGCTGTATATCGTGTGATAAAGCGTACCGGTTGTTTTGTAGTGGGTTTTTTGCTTCCAAAAATTAGATCATGTCGGTCTTTTAGATTGGCTTTATTGAAAGCTCTCTGTTATAGGGATTTCCTACTATAGCCGCATTGTAGTCTTTTAAGGCCAGGGCTTCTCTTTTGTAATCATTTGCATTACTGCAATTCCGCTTGATGCGGAGGTACTGGCTGTAGGGAATACTTTGAACCAGTGGCTGCGGGTGGGCACTGTGTGCTGCTAGAATTGTATTGCCCGCTGTTTCTTTGCGATACAGTGATGTGCTGAGGGTGTTGTCTTCAGTTTTGTAGATGGTAACACCCAGGAAGGTAATTTTATGTGGATCTGTCTGAAATGTGAATTTGAGATTGAAGTCATTGATCTGGAGTCTCTCGATGAAGTCATTGAATTCCAAGAGTGTTCCTTCCCAGAGGAAAAAAATGTAATCTATGTAGCGATACCAGAGGGGTATGCGCTCCATGTCCTGTTCCAACGTGGGGTCTCGTCTAATCGTTCTTTCCCATCCTCCCAGGTAGAGATTGGCGTAGCTGAGGGCACAGGTCGTGCCCATAGCTATGCCTTGTTGTTGCAAGTAAATGATGTTTTTAAAGATGAAAAAATTGCGAGTTAAGATGAACTCAAGGAGCTTCAAAATAAATTGATTGAAGGGGGCAAGAGTGTCTCGTCTCTCTGATAGGAACATTGCTGTTGTTGTAAGACTCTTGTTGTTGGGGATGCAGCTATAAAGTCCCTCTACATCGAGGCCCACAAGGAGGGCGTTTTGGGAAATTGGGAGTCCCTCAATCAAGATGGGAAGATACCATTCACGATTTTTTAGGATTTTCAGGCACATTTTTTCATAGTCAGAGTTGTTGAGAATCACCACATTGCCTCCTTTATCAGCAGGTTTTATTGTAATATTATGGTCATTTTCTAGGTTTCTTATGGCTAGTTCTTTCTAGTTTCTTTGTCAGGTTTTTTGAAATTTTTTCTTGACTTAGGTCAAAATGTTGAATGTCTGATGCTACACGTTTGATGAAGTTGTGCACCGTTGGGTTCAGGGTGGGAAACCTGTCAGACTTCTTTTTGACTTTTGGGGTCTTCTCCAATGGATGTTCTCCCGGAGGGGTTGAGATGTCGTCAGTTGCATCGTCTGGTATATATTTGAGCCAATCATCCTCGGGCTCCTCGTCTGATGAGCTGTTGTCATCCAATTGAATATCGCCTTAATTTTGTGCCTCATTTTCTTGAAGTAGTTGGGTCAAGATTTTGAGTGTTTGAAATTCTTGTGTGGTCCAGCTTGAGTAGTCTTCTACTGGTCCGGGTGGATCTTTGTTGAATATAACCTTATAGGTTAAATTGTGGCCAAACAGGTTGAGATCCTTAATTAGCTCAAAAGGATCCCACTTATGTGTAGGGCAGAAGAGTCCCAAAGCGAGGGTTGATTTTTTTCTCTTGGGTCAATGTATGTGTTGATAGGTTGATCACTGAAAGTTTATCCTCCTGTATCACTGTTTTTTGATTGAAGCTTCCGATGGGGTGTCGTGGGGTGTCAGATTTCCCCCTATTACCTCCTGAGTCCCTGATTCTGAAGGTGGGGGTAGTGCCAAAAAATGAGAAGTTTCTGCTTGGCCCGTTGTTTTTTGTGACTCATGGGCTTCTAATGTTTGTCCCTGATCTGTTGTCCGAGTCGATGGTGCCGGATTGCACATGGAGCGTGTTGTAACTGTCTGAGTTTGTGGTGTTTTATTTGTCCGATTCTGTCTGCCCCTAGGTCTGGCTCGAGTAGTGTTGGCATGACTGGACGATTGCGATGAGGAGTCTGATTCCTTTTCCGTATCAGTGTTCTTAGGTTTGTTCTGGTTCCCCATTTGTAGGCACTCCCGTTTTTAAAGGCCGTCTGGACCCTTAAGAATTTTTTCTCCTTTCCGATCATGGTGTTGGAACTATGCCATTCAATTTGTGTTCTAAGGTCTTTGTCTTTTTGGCACGTAATTGGGTGTGTGAGAATTGGTTGGTATTGCGCATTGAGATTTTCTATCTCTAGGTCGAGTTTCTGGATGTCCCTCTCATAGTCCTCAATTAGGAGTGTCATCAACTTATTGGTGCATTCATTCAAAGCCATTTCCCATCTCTGTTTGAATAATGGATCTGTCATCTCTTTTTGTGGAAAGAGTTGGATCCGTAATCTGTATGGATTGATTTTTTCCATAATATATCGTTCTAGAAAATTGCTGTGCCAGTAAATATTCAATTTTTTCTGTAACAGGCGTCTTAGTGACGCAATATACATTGTAGACTCTGTTTCAATTTTGTTATCATCTTTTTTGTATTTATTTTGGATTTCTTGCATAAATGAGTTCCAGGTATTTCCCAGATAGCCTGCCGTCTTATACCCTGAGTTCGATGCCTTTAAAATCCCTTTACCCGCTCTCTAATTTTTTGTTTGAACGGGAACACTTACTTACGCACATGTGTGCACAGTAAATGTGCGCGCTGGTGCGTTGAGTTCCTCCCTCTCGTACTTTTATAGTTGGGATGATGGCACATACCCTCAGCAAGTGAGATCACCCCTATTTTTACAACGGAAGTAATAGTAATATCGGGGATGATCAGTGTTCATTTAGTCAGGCGCTACAAGAAAAGTAGAACGATGTAACCGAACCGATTATAATTTTCCAACATGTCCGATCATGTGATGGGCGATTTTCCGCTAAATTTTGATTGGGAAAGCTCTGTCGGACCATGTGGGCAAAACCAAATTTATGCCCGATTAACGAGAAAATTTGATCGTGCTTGGTTGATCGGGCTATTTATCGGGCTGTGTATGGCTAGCATTAGGTTCAAATGTCACAATAACACAATAAAACTTGCAAATCCTTTCCTCATTGAGAGTCAGCCCAATTTACACAAGAAAGACACCTGATTATGTTGGTAACTAGGATAGTGAAACCTGGGAAGATGTCCTCACAACAATGTGTTTTGTCTGATGGACTAATCTGGTGCAGAATGATAACAGCTTTCTTCCCTTCTATTAAAGAATTGGCATACACAGTAAAATTTTACCATCCATTAACTTGAAAACTAATTTTAAATCATGCTTTTAAAAACCTTTTACCGAAATTCATTAGACTAATGTGATCGAAATCAAACAGAAAATCGATCGAGCAGTGATCATACTTGTTGGTAAATTTCAGTCGATCTTTAGGTGTCTGATGGGTTTTCTAGGTATGTTGATGGATAGTTTTTTCAAGCAATCATTTTTAAACTGTATATGCCCAGCTTTACAGGGAAAATGATGTATGTGCCTGGTGAAATCTTCCATAAAGCTGATGAGATCTTCCATAAAGAAAGTCTTCATGAAATAAGTGTTAGGCATGCATACTGTCCCAAATTTCCTTCCATCCTTTGTGGGCTGTCTGGTCGACTAGGCATATTGCACAGACATAACAAAACTGTGGTCACCCCAGGCAGGGCTGCCATCAGAAATTTCGGGGGCACATACTAGGTAATCCTCCCACTCACACATTTTACATCAGCAGCATGTCCTGGCAGTAGCACCAAGCCACTAAACCCTTAACCATGCCAGGTTTATATTTCCATCTCCTACAGGCTTAGGCTATGTTTCCAGGGTGTCCGCAAAGGTCCCTCTCGTTAGGACATCCGTGGACATCCTTTAAGGCATGCATTGCAGATTGAGGAACTTTTCTGAACATTGTTCTGGTACTTCGCAATGATTTTGAAGTGCACCCACACTTGCATTGGTCTCTGTGGCGTCAAGATCAATGGTGCACAACGCATCCCACTAACATAAGAAGGAACAGGGTCATTTTAAATAATGGAGGTCAAATGGAGGGATTTTGACACCATGGAAACATATCCTTACAGAGATCTAGAGTGTCTGTCCAGGTAATCCACTACACCTGTTACACCTGCCCTTTATTCACTATATAAACCTGGATGATGCATGCCTGCCCTGCCCTTGATAGCGTCAGTTATCTGCAATGCTGGGTTTCTTGCTCTATGCATTGTTGCTCTGTTTATTAGACTGATCTGCTGTCTATAACGTCTGCTGTGTATCCTGACTACACCTCTGTTTAACACTTTGGCTACTGTGTTTCTGTTGTGTATGACTCTACGGTGTATCTGGAATACTCTTCAGTTTATCCCTTTGGATTCTGTGTTTGTTGGACTGAACTGCTGTGTATGACAACCACTATGTTCATGGATCAATTTTCTGCTTACCCTTTGGCTTTCAATTTGCATACCAAGGGTCCCAGGGGTGTCTCTGCTCTCAGGTAGGATACTTTGGTCCTGGCAACAACTGAAGTCGGGTAGGCAAATCGTGTGCTTCATTCAAGTGTGGTGATTGGCTGAAGGTAAAGACCAAAGCAGAGATTAGGGTATCCTGCATTAACTAAGACGGGCGATTTTTCTGAGATCCTCACATCAGAACAATATGTAATATCCATATTATAAAGCTGGAAAGTGACTTGTGAGGTATATTCACTATCATAATAACATTTTACTAATTATATTTAGTGTAACATAGTGATCACTAGCACCGAGTACCCTCGATTTAGAGAGTAACCTCTTTTAGCATCACTGAGTTCTCCAAGCTGGATTGCAATGGACACAGCAATAAGGACATTGTTCCCCATGGAAGGGAGTGCCATACACACTCTGGTTATGAGCTGGGAGGGGTATGTTCCATTCTGTGAACTTAGAGATCAAAGTTGTCATGCTATGTCATCCCACCCGCAAATAGTTCCTGATTAACCCCTCTGCAACTGAAAGGCATTCACACAATTTTCTGTGTTGTTCTCCTGGTTTCTGTGGCAACATTGTTTATCTAGGATTATGCTTTTATTCCCAAGACATTCTTTGACTATTATATCTTGTCTATCTTCTATCTGATATAAAAAATTAGCATTTCACACAGACAACAAAGATGGAAAAAATACAGACATCTATGTAATCAGATTTCACTTTCAATAGACATATTCTTTACATGCAAGTGATTGCTTTACAAACCTAGCATCACTCCCCACAAGTGTTGTCAGTTTGAGCTTCAGATAAAAATAGACATCATAAAAATGGCTATCCTCTATATTATTTACCTAATAAGAAAGGCTAGTTTGTCAATCTGAGGAACTTGATAGATTGTGGTAGTAGCATAATATATATGTAGTATGGGGGTAGCATGATATTTTGATATGGTAGCCAAAAATTACAATACTTTACCAAATTAGGCATGTTTTTGTTTTACTATGGTAATACAGTTTGTCAACGCAGCCAAAACAGTTCTATGTATAAAATTAGAATAACGATTCTTATATTTGTACAAGTCTATATGTACCATTGGCCTTACTCACACCAAATTGTTTGTTTTACCTTCATAGACTGATAGCTCCTGGTGCAGGGACTGGGGTAGGTCCACTCTATGGATAACCTCTAGGGCAAAAATTTGGAAAGTCCTCACATACGCTTATTACTAGAAAAGGAACAGGATGCTGGTATACACTATCTTTTTAGGTAAAACGTGTGTGGGACACTTGTGTAGTGTATAGATTGCTAGCTCCTGAAGACTACTAAAGCCAGCCATAGACGTCTCAATGCCAGACCGATTCCATGACTGATAGACCAATTCTGTGGCCAATGGACCACTTGTGATGACTACATCATGCACGACCAGTTTTGCTGAGAATTGGGCACCCACCCTTTGTGTGCCAGCATTTACTTTGGATGGGGACGCTTATGGACATGTAAACATTTTTACATTTGCAGACGATTTAACGCCACCTTCACTCATGGGGCAAACTAGGAGTGAATACTGACCCTTAATTATAAAATAAAAATTTTAAGCATCAGTTAAAGTACTTAATAAAATCGCAATGAGCAAACATTGGGCAATTGCTTTATAGTACAATGAGTAATAAATTGTGGCTAGCTCGAACACTGTCTTCTATGTCTTCAATGACTCCACCAAATAAAATAAACATATTTTTCAGCCTGAGGTGTGTTTGGAACAGCCAATCCCTTTTTCTGGAATCATTTATTGTCTGTATTAGTTATACAATGCTCTTGTTTTTTTCATTGTGACCTCAAACAGCAGGTAGGCGAAAGTTGAGAGGTTTTTGAGGCCAGTACAATTTTACAATGTATAAAAACTCAGAACAAAAGTGATAGTACACTGCCCAGTGCTGTTCACATCATTATTTACACAATGAGCTAGTCACATACTTTTTCAATGTAGTTATTTGATCCAAGTTTTAATTATTGAAAAAAAATTTGCTTTCCATCACAATATACCTCCTTAAAGGTCTATGTGTATGGGCACTTGTGCTTGTTAAAATTTACTTAAAGAATAATTGTACTACTTGGATAACCACACATAAAAAGATAAACCCTGTAAAAGAAAAAAAAGATACCTACCAGTCCTTCAAAGTCTAACGGTGGCCATACATGGTTCTTTTTTTTCCCATTCGATCAACTTAAAAACTATCGTTTTAAGTCAATTGTTTTAAAATTCATAAATTTTTTAGCTGAAACCATCAACCCAAAGCGTTCAAAATCGAACACAGTGATCGGACATGTTGGTAAATTTCAGTCAATCTTTCAAGTATCTGATGGGTTTTCTTAGTATTTCGATCTATTTGTATTTAATCGTACTATGGAGCATGAGTATAAAGCCCCCCATAGACGGGCCGATTCCCAGCCATAGTTGTGCGCTCCTGCCGAACACATAAAGGTTGGTCGCCCGCAACTACAGGGGAGCCCATCTTGAGGATCCGACCAAAAGAGCCAGCAGGTCGGATCGCACACGGATTTTGTGCAATCGGAATTTGGCCTGGAAAGTCACATAAAAAACGTGACTTTCCCAGCCAAATCCCGATTGCACAAAATCGTGGATTTTTCCTGGGATTTTGAAATCTGTCAGAGGTAGGAGGTAGGGGGGCGTTACTCTCCCTCCTAAGTTCCCATCCCGCTTGTGCAGATGATGTGCGGGGTGGGACATTACAAACCTTACTAGTGAGAGTAACACCCTCTCCCTCTAACAGAAGGCTAGCTATGGGTGATAACGGAAAAGTCAACTACTAGACAACAGTCAACAATGCCACAAGTCAGTGACTCCTGTTGAGTTTCCTCTCTCTGTATCAGAGAACGCTGACACCCATTCCTTAACTCAATTATTAATTATAATCAATAATTATAGTAACTTCATAAAAAGGGCGGGAATTTATACTCAAAACGAGAGAAAGAGGCAGTAAGTGACAAGCAGATCACAAGTATGGAAATTCTTTATTCTAGACCACACAAACTGCATGGTGACCTGCACAATGTTGAAGTCCATGTTGAAGTACAATAAAAGTACTACTTATATGGGTGATGCCAGCACTGCAGCGAGTCGTCAAGTACAGATGGCACTGAGTAGATTTACAGTTGTATTTACTTTATAATGACAATGTGCTCTTTTGTGAACCACAGTGTGTAGTGTTGTCTCTTTCTGTGTGTCTTTGCTGCCACAGTTTAAGCTTTTTAAGCTTTTCTGTTTTGCACTTAAATTTACCACAACATTTAAGGTATTAGCCTATGTTTTGTTTTATTGTCATGTTGACTGTTAAGCTGGGATCACACGATAGTTGAGCCATTCAAGATATGTCAGCAGCAGCTAAATGACATCATTGTGCTGCTGATGAGCTTCCCCTACCCTTGGTTTTCCAACGTGTTGGATCCCTGTTTGAAAAACAACATACACCGATCAAGGTTTTCACAGATTTAAGCACAGCTGAGCGTCGTAAACGACACTCGGCTGTTAAAAATCTGTAAAAAAATTTACCCATGTTCTCTGTAACCCTTGCTTTAATGTGACAGAGAACTATTATACAATTTATTTATTGTTGGACACACATGTTCCTCCGCTGCATCTGTGTGATGACATCATCAAACGACTAGTTGACTCGATTTCGACTTTAGTGGTGAATAACTCGACTTTGCAGTATTCCTAAAAATTTATCATTTCTGTGTGTTTTAAGCCCCCCATAGACGGGCAGACTCCCGGCCTTAGTTGTAGCAGACCAACCTGCGTGCTCGCTCCCGCCGTGCACATCAAGGTTGGTCTGCCGCAACTATGTGCGAGCCCACCTTGACTTTTGTAGAAAAAAAGCCGGCAGGTCGGATTGCACACGGATCCGACATGTCTCCTCCCCCTCCGAGTTAATTGGCTAGAGTCTGACAGGAGTCCCGTGTGTTAGTGGAACACACAGGATTCCTGTCCGACATTTAGCAGACTGCTCACAGCGTGGTGACGTCACCACGCTGTAATAAGTCTGCTAAAGGTCTGCCATAGATCGAGGTGTCTATGGCTACCTAAAAGGTCATTGCAGCCATCACTTTTGGCTGCTGATTTATGCAGAAAATAGCAACATATGACCCAGTAATAGTTGTGGGTTTTTTCCAAAACAAAAAGGACTTCTTGAGGTAGCCGTTATTTGGCGCCATATTCACGAAATTTGCGAATTCTTGAATAGCCGATATTCATCAAAAATATATTTGCAATTCGAATATTTGAGCTCAGCACAAGTGACAGAGTTCTGCCCACTGACTGGCAAAAGACTCCAGATACAATCGTTATTTTTATATTATGTTGGGTGCAGCCAACCTCTGAAGAGGCCACCTCATTTCTATCTGCATTAAGTGGAACTTGTCACTTTTAAAATGCACATCATGAAAGATCTCAATGAGACATGTACAAGCCCTTGCATACATACTCACATTGGAACCATTGCTTAAAAAACAACAGTCACTAAGTAGATACAATTTCCACTGAATGTAGCTAGTTGCAACCAGGACTCAACTACAACAGACCAGGGTTGATAGGTGCCCCACCAGGTAAGCGATCAATATCACCCTGTTGTTTTTGCTTTTTTTATATTGTATTTTATTAATTTTTCACAAAACTTTAACAACAGTGACATAGATACAGGGAAACTGCAGAGAAAATTACAAGGTCAACCAAGGACTCGGCCTTAGGGGCGAACAGACCACGCTTAAATCAACCTGTTTTGATTATATTGCTGAACCCTGATGTTCATATTTAGACCAGCAGTATGAATTATGCAGATGCGTTAAAATCTTTTCAAGAGTTGTGATTTTATAGTAAACACCAGGGATATGGCTGTCTGACAGTTGTTAATGAGCACATCCTGTTGGTTATCCACAGTCCATTCCCACCACATGTGGGTATGAACATATATCAAACAAACATGATCAAGAATTTCTTTATTTTCATTAGATTCATAAAAGATTCAATATTTTCTTTTCAATCTAAAGTCATATAATAAATAAACTAAAAACTCCTTTCACAATAGCAGGAGTGATGAGCTTATGATAAGGTTGAGCAAAGTTAGAAACTCCGGTAGAGTAATTATTATGACTTTCTATTAACATAAGACGTCAGTGGCTAATTGAGCCTAACACTTTTCATCCTTCACTAAACCTGGCCCTGTAAGGGAAATCTACACCAGAGTTAAATTTAGAAACAATATAATGGGAGTCCATTTTCTTCTCAGTTAGCTTGTCTAATTATCTAACTTAATACATCACCTAAGCTTGGCTCAAGTTGGCAAGAACCATTGGTATTCAGTGTTTGCAATTAACAATGAGGAATCACTATCAGGTAAGTACGTTAACAATGGGGAACATTACCCGAAAACTGCTTGACCAACAAGGAAGTTACAGACAAAGCAAATTATCAGTCTTACTTGGAAGAACATTTCCCGGTGCCTTTCTTTCTGCTTTGAATAGAACTGAAAACAATACGTACATTATCACATTCCAGAGTTATCAAGCAGTTTGTTAATTGAATGATTAACATTCCAGTCAAATACAGTGCCATTAACTCCTGACTGATTTTAAAGGAAAACTTTTTTTGAATAGATATGTAAATTTATAAACTGCTGCAGATATAAAAGTCAAGGCACCTAGAGATGCTCTTCTGCCTAATTTCTGTCAGTTCTGACTCTTTATCTCCGTATCTTCCTCTCTGGTTATTGCCTTCTACATAGCACAGAGAAGATTTAAATATTTGTGATGGGCTTATACAACGTTGGAGAAAAATGCAACAATCAAGACTAAATTTGCCTATTAATAAACCCTGGCCCATCCATATGTGATTGACCTTTAAAGATTTAAGCCCCCCATACACCTTAAGATTCATCCATACAATCTCCATAAGATCTACCAACAACTGTGTAGTATAGTGGCCTCCCTGATAGAATACATAGTGATTGGAAGGATTAGAAAGGTCCTCATACTACATAGTTTTGGAAGAACAAAATTTGATTGTACAGAAATTGTATGGAAAGATTGTAAGTTGTATGGGGGGCTTAAGAAAAGAACAGGCACCACTAGGTATCTGCACTTCATACCTGCTGTAATTGGCCCAGTAACGAATAAAAGATCCGATCAAAATATATTTTCTGTAATCTCAACTCTTGTCATTAAAACAAATGCTTTACATGGTTTTAAAGCACTTAATGGCATTCTTTAATATGTGCTTTTTGGTATTTTCTTAATGAATTCTATGATATGGCTTAACATCTTAGTAGGCATAATATACCATGTCAAAGATTACATCAAAGTTTGATTGTTGAATGACCTGTTTTAGATAAGGACACAGTCATGCAATGTAATGCACCCCTAGAAATGTGAGAGCATATTCAAAAAAATGGTTTGTCATAGAAAGAAATGACCAGAGTAGAAGATTCCTCTGTTTTAGTGAAACATATTTTCCTAGGAGAATAGAACAATTAGACTGAATCGCCCAAGTGACACAGATAACAACAATTATCTTAATATCATTCTAAAAAAATGTTTGACAATGGCTTAACCTCCCTAGCGCTCTTGTGGGGTCCAGATTCTCATAGCAAAAGCGCACCATAGACTTTAATGGCTTTTTTTATGTTGTAGGCCTTTCCAACTATAAGACGCACCGGATCATAAGACGCACCCAGTTTTTAGGGCAGGAAAACCAGAAAAAAAGATTTAATACATTTTCACATCAATTGGTTAATGCAATGAATTTAATGGATGCAATATTAAATTCAGCCAGAAGGTGTCACTAGCAGCAGTACACTCTCAGCGGAACACGTCACACTGATCTGCAGGAGGAAGGGGGGGGGCGGGCTGTCTTCGGCTCTCCTCTCCCGTTGTTACTGTCTCTGTGTCCATGGGGGCTGCAGATTGATTGCTGTTCCCACGGACAGGAGAGAGGTATAGATGCAAGTTCATCTATAACTCTCTCTTCATTGCCTATGCCAGTTCAGGGCTGACATTGGCAATTACACAGTTCACATGGGAGAGTCGGACACGGGCCGGCATCTCACATCTGACAGCTCCCCGGCTAATCTCCGTGCCGGGAGAGCTGGCAGGAAGCCAAGGTGCGTCTTATGGTCCGAAAAATACGGTATGTAAAAAAAAATTAAGTTTTAAAAAAAAATTCACAAAAGGTATCATTTGAATGATAATATTTCTTAAATACTTAAATACTTCTTTTGTATGATAGATTTCAAAACAGTATTTATTTATATTTGTTTTAAATTTTTAAAATGTATTCATTTGGAAATGTTTTTTGTGTTTTTATTTTACTTTGAATTGTATTGGATCCAGTACAATTTCCCTTTAACCCTCTCTCCCCTGGTGTGATGAACATACCAGGGGAGAGAGTGTTAACTGCAAAGGGGCACATCTGCAAAGTAAACCCACTGAAAACAGTTTTCTACATAGAAATGTGTTTTCGTGCAATCTACCGTTGGTGCCGCTCTCCTGCAGCAGCCTCCTTGTCACATGGGAGCCACCGGGGACAGTGCACAACTGTAAGTATGTGCTGCCGGGGCTCTGATCTTGACTGGACTGCCCCACCTGGTCCACAGGACTGGGATTAGAGTGCTTGACGAGATGGTGGCATCAGGACAGCAGGGGTTATATTTTAAAAGTTTGGACTATTTAAAATAGAAAGGTTGGTCAACATATTACAGGAATTGGGCATAATGTAGGAGAAAATAAGAAAATTATGTTTCCAGCATACATGCATACAGGTACTATTTAGTTATGTAAAAAGTGCCTTTTTTCCTGCATTGTGGTAGCAACACTGCCCAAAGTAATGGGCTATGACATGCCTGTATACACAGGAGCATCTGGGCCATGCCCATTGGTTTTCACATTGTGGCAATTACCTGCCTTAAACAAGGAGGCCACAAGGAGACCCCCCCCCCACCCCAGCCAACCAACCATAATATTAAACATGTGCTTTTCCATGGGTTATTCTGCACTAATCATCCCTAGTACTGATCAATTTATTATAAATCAGAAAAAAAATCTTCTGGACCTGAAATTCATAAACACTAAGCACTGAATTTGGGTAGCTGGAACTGAGCATCACTACATAGTGACATCGTTCATTTTTATGTTTAGGTTTTTATTCTGTACTTTGCATATACAATGTATCAAACAATAAAATTAATGTTTTATCCTAACATTTGGATAAGATATAGTGGATACAATGTAGATCCTCTGTCCTGATCTAAACCTCTGTCCGTGTCTAACCAAGTGAGACAATCCGGTATTACTGGGCGTAGATGGAGATCAAAGTGTGCAGAGCGCGGCTCATTTTATTTAATCACAGAGAATAAAGAAATGGCTTCCTCTTTCTTTCTTCTTTTTTCCTTTGGTCATGTTAACTAAACGGTCACACTAGCATTACATAAGCAAATGCCCTTAACCTTTTTGTTACTGTGGTATAAAGAAAGGGTGGATCATTTTAATAGCTAATTTAATTCTTATATTTTATTTCATTGTAATCAGCTGTTCATGTGAATAAAAGTGTCTGTACCTGTAATTCTGTGAGAATTATGCAGCAGAACAGAGATCAAAGTTGAAGGGCAAAGTGTAGCAATGCAGAACAAAGAGGGAAAATACATGTGCTGGGGTGTCATCCCAGAACGCACCTTGTTTTGCTTTATTCAATTAATACGCATCAATCTAATAAGAAAGTTGTCCATTCATATAAGTATCAGAAGTTTTAATATCAAATTATCTGACCTACCCAATAATTGGTGAGGTCAGGCCTGTCAGTATGTCAAGTACATGTCAGTATGTCATGTACATGTCAAGCTATACAATTTTTGGTAATAAGGTTGACTAATAAGGTTGATTCTAAACATTCGAATTCCCTGGCTGTAAAGGTATTCTTGATGTTTTCCAGTTTCTGTACCTGGCACAAGTTGAATTCCTGAACTGCATACTTATTTTGGCTCTGTGATTCAGAAAGAATTAATTGACAAGGATCAGGACACCAATCAGGCTCATGACTCAAGGTTACTCTCAAAAGAAGGGTGAATTTTGTGTTTTCATAACCCTTTTCTAAATCTCCAGCAATTTTGGTGATGATACCATGTTCAGGGGCTTTGCAATAACTCGATTGATTGTTCTTGTCCTCAACTGTACAACAGATGCCCAACAGATGCAAATGTAAAAACAGCCTTTGTCGGGGGTACAGGGGGCTTACAGTGAGCTCCCGCTCCCGCCGCTCGAATCTCACCTCCTCGCCACCGCCCAGATTCTGCAAAGACGCCCCGGGATCTGGCAAGCTAAAGGGCAAGAAAGCGGTGCCGAAAATCACCCCGATCCGCCCGCTTTTTGGATCTCAAAGCACGGCCTCACCAGGCCCAACTCCGCCCAAGATGGCCGCCAGCCAGAAATCTTCGCCGCCTTCATCCCCGCGGCTGCGGCAGCCGGGTGAGTCTGACTCTGCTCGGACCCCACCACCTGGCTCCCCCTCTACCTCCATGACCCCCACATCAGGGCGGTCTATGCCATTGCTCCATGAGGATCCGGCAGCCGCGGTGGTGCTGAACCTCCCTGAGGCCCTGCAAACTATCATTGCCAATATGTCCACCAAGGCTGACCTGGAGATGCTGGCACACAGACTGGAGGGGTCCTGGAAGCAGGACCTTCTCCGCCTCCAACAGGCGGTCACCCAGCTGGAGGACAGGATGACCGGTGTGGAGGACTCCCAGGCTGATACCGGAGCCCAGCTAGCCCAACTAGCCGAAACGGTGGCCTGCCATGACCAGCAGTTGGCGGAGGGGCAGCTCCGGTCAGATGTCTTGTAAGATGGGATACGTTGTGCTCCCCCCCCCCCCACGGTTTCCTTATTTTTCCCCGGTTTCCTGCACGTTCCCGATTGGGATCCTCAGACTTTGGACCCTCTCTGGGGATTTGATGCCTGGACTCTTTTGCAGGGGGTTGGGTGGGGGGCATTTGGGGGGGATCTCCCTGTCTCAGACTGGGGACTGTTGCTAGCTAGCCTGGTGGTCCGGGGGGGGGACTCTTTGGGGGGTATCCTTGCCCTTCAGTGGGCATTTGGGCGATGTTCCGTGTTCATTGTGTACAGTGCCTTATGTTTTGTTTCGTGCGGTGGGAGTGGGCGGCTGCAGCTGGTGTAGTTCAGTCACTCACCCCGACATAGGCCTTTCCCTGGTTGGGACTCCAGTTTCCCTCTACAGGGATTGTGACCAATTGGTCGGTCGTAGTACTGGTTTGTTGTTAGAGTTGATTTCACTGTTTTGTTGTTGTGTGATTGTTGGTTGTCTGGTTTGTGTTTGTGTTCTCCCAATTTGTTCGTGTTTGTTTGCCCAGTGTTCTTTTCCGTGTGTGTGTCTTTTGTTAGTTTGTTAGACTATGTCTCGCCCTGCGGGATATCCTAGGCGCCTTGAAGTGCTCACACAGAATTGTAAGGGGCTCAATAACCCCTCCAAGCGGTCGCAGCTTTTATACTCTTTCCACAAACGTAAGGCCCATGTCCTTCTCCTTCAGGTGACTCATTTCAAACATGGTAGCATGCCCATGGGCCGTAATCAATATTATCCTACCTGGGTCCATAGTACATGTCCCATTTCCAAGTCTAGGGGAGCTTCTGTGGCTATTCACAGGAGTTTACAACATCAGCTCCTGGACTCGGTGGTAGATCAGTGGGGGAGATATGTTTTTGTAAAAGTTTCCATC
>CM070034.1:45018759-45060366 GCA_036250615.1 Ptychadena robeensis | reverse complement strand
CATGCCTCGGTCGTTCTCTCGTTTGACCTGCCCGATACTCTTCACCCCTCTTGGACCTGGCGGCTTAACGACACTTTGATGCAGGACGGGACATGTATGACACACGTGACCACTCTAACGACGTGACGGCCCGCCCTTTCCAGTGGGAGGCCGTGAAGGTGGTGTTACGTGGCGTCTTTATTCGCCACAGGGCCCGCCTAAAGAGAGCTAGGCGCGGAGATATCCTCTACGTTCTCTGAAATGTGCCGCATGGAGGCGCTTCAGAAGAGTAACTTTACTCCTTCTATGATGCTGGCGCTGGCGGATGCTAGAGCGCACCTCTTAGCCTTGTATGATCTGTCGTACAGGCAGTACTGGGATCGCTGTAGGAAGACCCTGTACCAGTATGGAGATAAATGTGGGAGGTTGCTGGCCAGACGACTTCACCCCCGGGGGGCGTCCACTTTCATCCCTGCGGTTCGGTCCGAGGAGGGGACCATGGCCTCGTTCCCTCGGGATATAGAGAAGGCGTTCTTCCGCTATTACTCGGACCTTTACTCACTTCCTCCATCGGCGGCGTCCTCCCCCTCCCTGCTCTCCTATATCACTGACACGGCCCTACCGCCTCTGGAGGAGGGGGACGTTCGACTGCTGGAGGAACCGTTTACGGCCGAGGAGGTTGAGGCTGTCATCAGGGATACCCCGGCGGGCAAGAGCCCAGGACCGGATGGGTTCACCCCCAAATTCTATAAGGCATTTAAGGCCCAGCTCTCCCCCTTTCTGGTGGAGGTTTTTAATTCTATCTCATCGGAGACCCCCTTCCCTGCCCAGAGTCTTGAGGCGCATATATCCGTGATCCCAAAACCGAATAAAGATCCCTCTCTCTTTTCCAATTACCGCCCCATCTCCCTTATTAACATGGACATTAAGTTGTTTTCTAAATTGCTGGCCAACCGCCTGCAACACCTCTTACCATCCCTAGTTCATTTGGACCAGACGGGCTTTATCCAGGGGCGCGAGGCTCGGGACAATGTGATTAAATTTGTTCTTCTGCAGGACGCAGCCCGTCGCCTGCAGGTCCCTCTGTGTGTCCTATCGATTGATCGATTGATGCGGAGAAGGCCTTCGACAGGGTCAACTGGCCCTTTCTGGAGGCCTCTCTGCGCCAGATCGGCCTGGGACCGGTGGCGCTCCAGCGCATCATGGCCCTGTATGCGATTCCCTATTCAAAATGGCACGCGGCAGGGTTGCCCGCTGTCGCCCTTGCTCTTTGCCATTGTGGTGGAGCATCTGGCGGTTGCAGTCAGGGCTAACCCAGACATTAGGGGTATGCGGGCCTCACCTGTCCCTCCCTTCCATCATGCAGGAGCTAGCCCTTTTTGGGTCTTTTAGTAACTTTCGTGTCAATACTTCCAAATCGGAACTTCTAAACATCACTCTTCCCCCGGCTGCCCTGCAGTAGATAGCTGGTAACTTTTCTTTCCGTATCTGCCCCCGAGCCCTGCGATACTTAAGGATTGATCTGACGCCCCACAGCCAGGAGCTCTATGAGTCGAACTATTTACCCATGCTGCAGAAAGTCAAAGTCATGCTCCATGCTTATGACTCTAAGTGGTTTTCCTGGTTTGCCCGCATGAATGTTCTGAAGATGGACGTCATGCCGAAACTTTTGTATGTGTTTCAGGCGGTCCCCATCACGCCGCCAGCGACCTTCCTACGTAATCTCAACAGCCTGTTTAGCCAGTTTGTGTGGCAGGGTAAGACGGCTCGGGTGGCCGCACGTACCTTGTACCTTCCTAAGATCAGGGGCGGGGCGGGACTCCCTGATGTGGGGTCTTACCACTCGGCGGCGGTTCTTACGCGCATGGTTGACTGGTTTCACAACTGGGACGTTAAGAGGTGGGTTGGCCTGGAGCACGACCTGTGCGACCTGGAGCTCCGTGCCCTTCCGTGGCTGGATAGGACCCTTCGCCCGCCCGACGTGACCCCCTCCCTGACCTCCGAATTGTTGCGAAAGTGTGACGCACTCATACGGGCCTCGTCCGGCCTCTCCAGCCGTCCGGGCCCCATGACACCGGTTTTTTCTAACCCATCATTCCCCTCGACCCTACACCGACGCTCTTTTTTGGGGTGGTCACGAGAGAGCAACCTACATGTTCACCAGATTCTCTCCCAGGGGGACTTGCCCTCCCGGTCCTCGTTTGCACCGGAGGTGGTCTCCGACCCGGGCTTCTGGTTCCGTCACTCTCAG
Source organism: Ptychadena robeensis (assembly GCA_036250615.1). Taxonomy (NCBI): domain Eukaryota; kingdom Metazoa; phylum Chordata; class Amphibia; order Anura; family Ptychadenidae; genus Ptychadena; species Ptychadena robeensis. The sequence continues at coordinate 45,058,136 of CM070034.1, read as the reverse complement.
CTTACCTCTTTCGTCCGCTCTTTCCCTGACCTTTCTGCTCTGACCCGGTATCTCACGCCCTTCGAATATGTCCTGACGAGTGCTGATAGGCCTGTGCATAATGTGTCTGCCATCTATGCGTTGCTCATTGGGGACACCCCGAGGGGGGAGCGCCCGGGCTATGTGACAAGATGGGAATCGGAACTGTCGGAGTCCTTCTCCCCGGTGGACTGGGTTACGTTATTTGCGTTTACTCACAAGTCCTCCTCCACTAGTAGGGCGCAGGAAACTAGCTTCAAAATATTGACGCGCTGGTACAGGTGCCTGGCCACTCTGGCCAGGTTTGGGCCTTCGGTCTCGGCTTCCTGCTGGAGGTGTGGTCAGCCGGGGGGTGATATGACCCACATTTGGTGTGGGTGCTCTGCCCTTCGGGGCTTTTGGGATACCATTTTTGAGATCTACAACACTATGCATTCCCTCTCGGTGGTGGGCTCCCCTGCCATTGCGCTACTTTCAATGCTACCTGGCTCTTACAAATCTATTAAGAGGGACACTCTCCGTTTCGTGAATGGATGTATTTCTGTGGTGTGTCGATCCCCCTTTTTTGGGGTATGTTGTGTTGGCCTTGTTGCTCTTCTTGTTCTCTTTATGTTGACCGTTTTCTCTTTTTCTGGAAACTCTATGTGATACCGTGGTCTAGCAGGAGCTGTATGTGAGATGTTAGACCCTGTGCTCCCCTACAGTTGATCTCAGATTTGCTGCCCTGGTGACGCGCCCGGAGTGGGTGTTGCCGGGTGTTGCTCTCACTACTTATTCGAGGGGGAGGTGGGGTATGTGTTGTGATTCCCGTGCCTGCGTGCCGGTTACTCACATGTAATGTTGGCCTGCCTTTTCTATGTGTTTGTTGATATGATTATTGTTTTCAATAAACTTTTGATTCTAAAAACAGCCTTTGTCAATAAAGTTGGTTTAGAGGCCAGAAAGAGGTACATTGGTATCTCTGTTTCATTGATCAGCAAAGTTTTTTCCTGCTATACACCTTATTACCCTAAGCTTAATTTAGTAAGCCCTAATTAACTCCTTCCTCTCTATTCTACCTTTAGCTACAGTTTTCCTCTATTACCTGTTTTAGCTGGCAATATTAAAAAAAATTGAAAACATTTTTGTTTTGTTTATCTTCTAAAAATAGATGTTTATTTTTAAAATCATTTTGCAATGTTTTGTACAAAATGAAAAATTATGTAATCATTTTAAATAGGACAATTGATACAATAGAATGTATACTTAAAGTGGTTTTGAACACAAATAAAAAAAACACACATACATTAAATAGACCCAAAACATACTTACCTTTTTCTCCTTCAGTTCTGATGCCGGCATCTTAGATCATGGAGAAGTGAAGCTGCTTCGGCCATCACTGCCTCTCCTCCTCCCCCTTAACTCGAGCTCCGTCGGGGGTGGTTTGTGGAGGGGTGAATCAGCTGCTTTATGAGATGTGTCTCTGGACTGGAGAGACACTCTCATCACTGATAACAGCTCAAGTCGGGCAGATGAGTTCCTGCATGGGACAAATGTCCCAAATGCCATTGAGGCTACCTCGGCTCGACGTAAGGCAGTGGGAGGGGCGCACTCGGAAAAAGCACCCCACCTGCTGTCAGAAAAAGTTTTTTTTTTTTCTTACAATTGCGCATCTCAGCAGTATTGGCTGAGCTGCAGCCAATACTGCTGAGTGACCCACCAGATTGTAGGTCCGCTTTATAGGGGGAATACACGGGTCTATTTTTTCATTCGATAGACTCAAAAAGACAGATTTTTTCATCGTTCGAACGAAATTCTAAAACCGAACAAAGGTTTCATTTGACCAACATCAAACAAAAGTAAACAATATCGAACAAAATATCTTTTGAAAACTGATCAGACATGGTGGTAAATTTTCACCTATCTAGTAAAAAACAAACTTATATCCAATGTACCATAGTTTCATTCAATGATTTTTGTTCGATCTAATACATCTGAATGAAGCTATTTCTTGTTCAAAAATCTAACACAATTTTGTTCGAGAACACAAAATTGTCAAACGCAATCAAGTGAAAATACAGTGTATACATTCAATATAGGCACTATCATCGATTGTGCAAAAATCTGTTTGTGTATTCCTACCTTAACCTAGAGTATTAATATAGATTTATAACCAACACTGGTAAAAAAAAAAAAGTGTGTCAATTGTTTTAAAAATAAAACTATTTTTGAAAGACCAATACCAAAAGTAAAACATTTTTTTATTGCATTTTGAATATAGATAAATGTATATAAACTTTCTCTACTATAGATAGTGTATTGTATAGGTACTAGAACTAGAAGAATAGTAGCCTCAAGACAGAATATGTAATCACACAAACTCCCAAACCATCCTTTTTTTCCCTTCACTTGTCAGTGTTTATAATGGAAAATGATGTTTCCTTTTATGTAATCTACGCAATAATTATTGTCAGATATTTAAAAAATGTGAGGCACCAGAGCTTTGGATGGTAGCCAAACTTTCATGATGGGCCTGTAGGCAGGGAGTTGATTACCACAATGGATCTGTTGTCAGTATGTAATATATTCTATCCTTTTATCAGTCAAAGCTTAATATTTTCTTTTGATATCCCTGACCCATAATTGACTCTAAAACGGAATGCTTACATATCACAAGCATGATCCATTCATTATTTATAAGAAGGTCATAAAACTTGACACATTCATTAATAATAGCTGCATGTTATATATTAACCTAAATGTAACACACTGCTAGTATGACGCATACATCGTTATCTTGAAACATACAACTTGAAAAACATATTCTAGTAAGTAGAACTTATAAAGCAAATGATGCTGTATTTTCTGTAACACAATGAATCTTTATTAAAGTGGACTTTTTAGCCCCTGAAGTCTGCATGGATGCAATTCTCACAAAATATACAAAAACAGGATTTGCTTTTATAAAAAGCTGTATTGTCTACACATACACACATACATTAATAAATAAAAGTTTATAGATAAAAGTAATAAAAGATCCAATATACTGCTGCTGCTTTCCCACAAAGCTCTGTACTGGTCTACTACTTAAACATTTCTGTATTTGATACTATAACAAAAATATGGACTAGGTTTATTATGAGGGAGCCTGGACATGTGCTGCAGCTGTGACCACATCTGTCCCTCAGAGACAGGGGTGGTAGAAACTGCATCAGAGACAAGGTTGGTAGAGCCTAATATCAGGGGCCTCTAGGGGGAGCTCTGTCCCAGGCTCTATAAAGGAGGTCTTGCCCACCTCTAGCTTGCTCAGTGGGACTGGAGTAGAGCACAGTAAAGCTGAACTGTCGTGTGGTTCACTTCTACCAGTGTACAACACTCCGTTTGGAAGCAGTGTTTTGGGACCAATTGGTATTTTAGTCTAGTTGCCTGATAAGGATTGCAGTGCCTTTGACTTCGGCCTGGCTTTCTGTGTTGGAAAGACCTCTAAAGCTTGGTAAACACGGTAGATTCCTGTGCAAAAGATGCCCAGCTGAGAGCAGTGAGATGATGCATCCAAAGAAATGTAAATCGAAGAAGGTTTTCCAACATGTTGGAAACCTGGTCAACCAAGCTTTAGGGGTGAATTACCCTAATGACAATTCTTTTGTTCTTCTGAATTTTTTTTCCTGTTACATAGACTTGCTGTATGTACATTTTCCTGTAGTAAAACATTTATAGTTATTTTGGTGTGGTTTCCTGACTTCACTACTTTGTACCTGTTGGAGTGTGGTATACTGGAAACCTTATTCATTGGAGAGCTTGTGCGGAAGACTGGCATTAAAGCCAATGTCTTGGTGGTCTCACTCTTGATTCGATTCGAACAAGTTCTGTAGATGGCTCTCAGACTGTTGGGAATTTGGTCACGTGAAAGAGATAACTAAGAACTGGCTCACTAAAAGTGCCAAAGCTTGAAGGTTTCAATACGATTTTTTCAAATATTTAGGTCTTTTGATTTGGACCAGAAGGGACACATTTCTGCAGACCTACCAAAAGTGCAACTAAAATACATTTCTCCTATCCTGATCAAGTGGCTTGCAACACCATGAAACATGTTGAAGGGTGAAATATTTTAAGTGTCATTGCTCTCATATAATATACACTCACCTGCCACTTTATTAGGCACACCTGTCCTGCTCGTTGACGCAAATTGATTGCAAATTGATCAGCCAATCAAATGGTGGCAACACATGGTAGGCATGTTTACATGGTCAAGACGAACCACTGCATTTGAAACCGAGCTTCAGAATGGTGAAGAAAGGTGATTTAAGTGACTTTGAACATGGCATGGTTGTTGGTGCCAGCCAGGCTGGTCTGAGTATTTCAGAAACTTCTGATCTTCTCAGATTGTCATGCACAACCATCTCTAGGGTTTACAGAGAATGGTCCGAAAAAGGCAAAACATCTGGACTGAGCGGCAGTTCTGTGGCCACAAATGCCTTGTTGATGCCAGAGGTCAGAGGAGAATGGCTGATAGAAAGGCAACAGTAACTCAAATAACCACTCGTTACAACCGTGGTATGCAGAAGAGCATCTGTGAACGTACAACCTGTCGAACCTTGAGGCAGATGGGCTACAGCAGCAGAAGATCACACCAGGTGCCACTCCTGTCAGCTAAGAACAGGAAACTGAAGCTCACCGAAATTGGACAATAGAGGATTGTAAAAATTTTGCCTGATCTGATCAGTCTCCATTTCTGCTGCAACATTCGGATGGTAGGGTTAGAATTTGGCATCAACAACAAAAAAGAATGGATACATCCTGCCTTGTATCAACAGTTCAGGCTGGTGGTGGTGGAGTAATGGTGTGGGGGACATTTTCTTGGCACACTTTGGGACCCTTAGTAGTAAATGATCATCGTTGCAACGCCACAGCCTACCTGATTATTGTTGCTGATCATGTCCATCCCTTTATTACCACAGTGTACCCATCTTCTGATGGCTACTTCCAGCAGGATAACGAATGCACCATGTCATAACGCTCGAATCATCTCAGACTGGCTTCTTGAATATGAGAATGAGTTCATTGTACTCATATGGCCTCCACAGTCACCAGACACACACCTAAACTGTGTGATGCCATTATGTCAATATGGAGCAATGTCTCTGAGGAATGTTTCCAGGACCTTGTTAAATCTATCCCGCGAAGGATGAAGGCAGTTCTGAAGGCAAAAGGGGGTCCAACCTGGTACTAGCAAGATGTGCCTAAAAAAGTGGGCGGTGAGTTAAGAATACACTCATACAATACAGTCACATGGGCCTTAATTTTACAGAACATTTTAACATGTGTAGAATATATGCAACATTGAAATTGAAAGAATTTTTTTTAATAAAATACTTATTTTCATCCCTTTTTTTTCTGCTGTAGTTCTTCTCCGGTCTTTTAACAGACAACTATTCTCTGCACACATACAAACTGGTATGGTATATTTAATGGAGAATTTACCTGGGCATAAATAATGAGACAAGCCTGAAGCTTCAACTGGTCTTGTGGTCTCCATTAGTGACAACCTGCGAATGCAGTTGGATAGAATGGACATTGTCAACCTATACTAGAAAATGCTTAGTTTGAACATTTATGTTAGGATTACCAGTTATTATTCCAAAGCTTCAGCTTTTAAATAATTTAAATTAGTAAATAAAAAGTAGGAATTGTATTAAAGGTTTATTTAGGTTAACAAGTGTGGAATTTTTAAATATCTTCAAAACAAGTCAGAAGTTATTTCTATTTGGTCATAGAGCAGAAAATGGTTGGCAGCTTGAAAGATGTACTAAAAAGTTGACAATGTTCATTGGAAACTGTAGATAAGGATTTATGAAGCTCCTGTCAGCAGGTACTTTACTTCAGGAATTTTTGGCTTTTATAACTTCACCACTGTCATCCAATTCACTTAGCAGAGATATAGTGAGGAATGCAAAGTTCCCGCATCTACACTACTTCCTGCTGGAACAAAGTGTTCACATCCTCACTCTCTCTCTCTCTGGGATTTTCCTTTTTTGATGTCACTAAGTAATGTACCAGATTCATTTTAAAACACCTGCTTTATACCTGTTTTTGCAAACAAACATTGAATACATAACTCTGGGTTACATTACAAGATGTTTTAGCTTGGGAAATGTTTTCACTATGAGCTATTGAACTTTATTAACAAACAGGCTTATCTCATCAAAAACGCTGGCATGTTTGTTGGTAGAAACTCCTCTTACCCATGATTTCAGATGTTTTTATTTTAATATTTGACCACATTTGTTTGCTGCCTCTAATAACCTTGGCCGGTATCATGCTCTATAAATGCCTTCAGATTTGGTATTAATCACAAAGGTGGATGAGGGACGAAACCTGGGAGTTTGATAAAGCAAAGCTTATAACTTTTTTGCTGGTAAACATCACCATCTGTTTGGGCCCTGAAGCACAGTCCACCCCACTACAAACGGGGCCATACATCCCATACTAGCAGTTCTGAGCTGCCTCACTACCAGCACCTACCAGTAGCTACTAATTGTTGACAATAATAAATGTTATAATTCTGTAAAAATAGTAACAGGTTAGATTTGATCTCTTTGAAATGACAAAACATTAAATGTAAATATGAACTTTATAGGCCTAACATAACAGCTGTGTCAAAATGAAAACCAAAACACTTAAAAATAAATGCTAGTGTAGACTCCACAATCTCCTACAAGTTCAAGCACTGCATAGCATGTAAAACCAACTACAGAGCCACCCATTAAATACTAGTTCCAACAAACATCAATTATTCATACACTAGAGTAGTGTTCATAGAGCTGGCGTGGCTCCCTCGACAAACTTGAACATTTGTTTTTTCTTCATTAAAAAAACAAACACCAAACCACTGTTATATTAGAAATCCTCCTAACACTGCTGTACTTATTGTACAGACACAACACCTCAGATTACAGGATGCAATCTGGCTATTTAAAATTTCACTGTCATGCATGTAGAAGTAACTTTAAAAGGGCTTATTACATCCCTTGTGTAAAATGGTAGCATGATGACTATGTAACTGTGTAGCTATCAATGTCAGCCAATAGTATTAACATTTATGGGTTATATCAGGTGCCAAAGGACACTTATTGGTTGCTGTAAATCATGACACACTATTACCCTGCCAGATGATGTTATTAAATGATGAAAGGCCTTGCACAATGTTAGTTTTCACCTATTAAACTGTTGTTGCTGAGGTGCATTGGTAAAAAAACTAAACCTTGCACAATGTTAGTTTTCACTTATTAAACTGTTGTTGCTGAGGTGCATTGGCAAAAAAAACCTAAACCACAACCAGGGCCATTTCTTGTGCAATGCAAAATATGCATGTGCATAGGATCCTGGGGACCACTGTGGGGCCCAATCTCCGCTTCGCGCCCCTTGCATGGGGCAATTGCAATGACGGCCATTCAAAGATTCACTATCTTCCTCTCTTCCCTATGTCGACTGGGTGGTGTGGTCCGGCTGGGGAGGGGGATTGTGCGATGTGTATTTTCTTCCCACTGTCCAAAGGGGGGATTTGGTTGCAATGCGGTCTTGCATAGGGCCCCCATTAAAGGTTGTGTCTTATGGTTGAACTCCAGTTAACTACAAAAAATCCATATGAATACTCCCCTACTTACGTGTGGTCATACTTTAAAATGAAGGATTTTATTCATAATGGGATTTATTATTTCCACAGGTTTAGCAAAATTTAAGGTACATGGCACTGCTGATGTGATGTGATTTCATTCAATAGTATATTGCTACCATGCTACCAGCACATTATGTTTTGTTATACCCATCCTGATTCCTGAGAATATTGTCCTCCTTGTCCATTGGCTTTTTTGTGCTGATCTGTCATGCTCATCTAGTTTGACTCAAATAGTATTTAGGCCAAGGACAGGCAGGAAACTACTACTTTTAGAGATCTTCAATGGCAACCTAAATTTTTTTTAATTTCAGGTCATGTGACAACATTTTGGCAATGCTAATCAAGCAAGCACATTCATAATGGTAAATTTTTTTTTTTTTAGCAAACATGTAAACCAATCAAATATTGCAATTTAGAGAGCTATCACAGATCTTCTATCCGGAGACAAGAGTTAACATGCTCAGGTAATATATTTGACATACAAATGTTCCCTTGCTTCTCTTCCCTTTTCTGTAAAGAAATTTGCAAATCTCTACCAGGCCACAACATGACAACCTTGAAGATGAAAAATACTGATACTGCAGACATCAAAGTTTTCATTCTTTCTGTTTCGCTGATACTTTTAGTAGTTCCTGGATACACAGAAGAAGAACTTTGTTTAAACAAAGGTGAAAAGCTTTATACCTCCATGCACACTTTCTGTGCTGGGTGACATGCTGGGTTGCTGTTTATTTTGTCGCAAATTCTTTTACCTGTGAAACAAAACTACTCATTCAAGGCAACTGTAAGAAAATCTCTATAATTTCCTCAAAACCAGCCACACAGGACTACAAGCATAATAAAAAGAACAAATACTCACTGTTTAACCAGCTACATTATTTGCATTAAAAGATCTCTTTATTGTCTAACTGAATACATTTTGTATTGTATTGTAATGTGTGGAATACATTCTGCTTGTTCCCCATAAAAACCATAACTAAAAAAGACAACTTAGTATTCTGCACAGCTTGCACTGAAGTATTTATTGGGACAGGCCAGTTGGCTGTCATTGTGTTCACAGACCATATCCAGCAGTCAATGTGCCAGAGGGTGTCTCCTGGAAGGAGTCCAGGATAGTATTCTATATATAAAGTAGATTGGCATCCTACAGGTGTTGGAGATCTGGGGGTTGAAAATCACAGTAGGCATATGTAAGGGTAAAATCTGACAAGAGAAAAGCACTGTTTGACAGTTGGAATATGACAATGAAAGGAGGACATTTGGACTGCTGGTAATATCAGGGGTTAGTTACTAACCCATACCATACCATACCATAACTAACCCATATACCCATATCTAGCATACCATGCCGGAAGCTGATACAGAGGACAGTGAGGGAGAGGGCACTTATTAAAACCACACTACATATGGGGTGAGTAACAAATACCATCTCCTGGTACTTATCTGGGGAGCTCACTAAAAAAGTTATGTGCACCCCTGATTATATATATTTTTAGTTAACCACTAAAAAGTATTGCCTATATTTTAACTTCTCTATAGCTAATATGCTGTAACACAGTGTTGCCCACACGCACCATCGCAATCTACTCATTAATCATGCAGGCCCCCAGACTTGTTTTGCTTGTCTAGTTGAACGTAATTAATCTTTTACTGTTGGTAGATCTTGACCTCTTCATTTAAAAGTAGATCGCAAGCCAAAAAAGTATATGTATGAAAAAAAGCCAAAAAAGTATATGTATAAAAAAAGCCAAAAAAGTATGCTATAACTCAATAATAATGATAATTAAGACTCTGGTGTTTGTACTGTTGTTGCCCTGTTGTTTAAGAAATTACTTTATTCTTACTATCCCAAAGCAACTGACACCTTTTAGCAGTTGGCACAGGGGATAGGTGTTTGCGCATTAAGATAAAATACTGTTCCTGTAGCAACTATAAAATGTTCTACTTTTTGTGTTTTCCTGAACCATGGACAATGGTCATCAGGAAGGAGTGAGAGGGGGTTTATATCCTCTGCAGAGATAGAGACACTAATAAAAACCAGACGGAGGATTTAACACTTCTTAAACAAAAAAAAACAAGATTTGGTTTTGCATGCAGATTTACAAACATTAATGGGCGATAGCCACTCATTGAGACTAATTGTGAAGTGAAACATATTTGTAAATGTAAATGTGTTTGTCCTCAATGCCCCTCTCAACAGCATTGACACTTTTTATGGAGTCAAACTCTTCAAGTCATTCTTTCTTTGACATTGTTAAAGTATGTTCTTGGGTGCTAATTGTTTATTTTATAAGTTTGGAATATATAATTATTTGAAAAATAGTAGTTGGACTATAACACTGGATAACTATATCTTGTAAAGGCTTTTTAGTTGATACAAACTTTATTCGTTTTAAAATACAACTCCAGAGAAATGGGTGATACTCTTAAATCATCTAATATTTTTTTTTAATTGTTTGAAACCAAGAAAAAAAACTATTTAGTTGACTTTGCTACCTCATTCGTACATGAGGTAAAATTTCACAAAACACAAAATGTATCAACAAAAAATGGGGGTCTTCCAAGATGCAATGTTATTCATAATTTATTTACTCAACCACTTTATAAAAAGCAAAAGCATTTTATTCCATTAAAAAACAACAACATGATTAGTACATGCCCACATGGGTTTAGCACCACCATAGAGATTAAGCAGGAACTCCACACCCATTGTTCCTACCTTACTCCATTACATTGGATTTTTGATCACCAAACAGTATTTTAGTACAAGCATGTGCCGTCTACGACGCGTTTCTCCTTTGGCTTTCTCAAGGAAACGTCATACTTTTGATTTCCTGTGTTTCTCCTCCTCTCCTCATAGTCTCAACAAGGCCCCCAGAGGGAAAAACGTAGGTGAAAACTTGCTTATGGGATAATCTTTTTACTTCATGCTTCCATGTTTTTTAATGATTCCCTACAGTATACCCTCCAACAACGGGGGTTAGCGGGTCCTCTTACAAAAAGGGTCTCACTAGTCTACCGCCTCGTCTGTCTCCCCGCTCCCCCGTTTAATGGAATAAAATGCTTTTGCTTTTTTATAAAGTAAAATAAATTATGAGTAACATTGCACCTTGGACAACCCCCATTTTTTATGGATATATTTTTTGTTTTGTTAAAACACAACTCTAGTCAAATTTTATGTACATGTTAATATGTTTAAGTTCCTTCCTCTGCCATCTAGGTACTTCCTCAGTGCCAGTGATTAGAACACCTCTCTTCTTGGCCAATATTGGTCATCCAGAATACAAGGTGTTCTGCAATGTTATTGTATGTTTATTCATGTCTTTACTATGCTGCTGATTGTGTTAGATTGCACCTGCTTTAAAGAATTCCAGTATTTGGCACCATATTATATATGATTTAATGCCCTTTTTTTTGCTCAAATGATAAATGCTTTGTGCTCCCCAATTGTATATAATATAACAGAACTGGTATGGATCCAGATACACCCCAACAACAATTGAAAACATCAATATTTTTTATAGTGACACCCCGTGGTTCACAGTACTATTTTGCAGCTACCTAAGGAAGTAACAACTGTCATAGGGCTTTTTAACTGCCTCAATGTATTGTTCACCATACATGCTTAAAATTCCTACTAACTGTTATGTTAGTTATGTGTTATGTTTGAGAATTTTTTATTGCTTATGGTTAAAGTACACCTAAACTCACCCTCACAGTGAGTGTCCCTCATCGGCAAACCCCTTATTATTGGGATGATATATAAGAAGAAAAGTCCATGGTCGCCCCTACTTTTCTCTCTTCACCACAGCTGTGCAATTCTTCCCTCTTTTGTTTATGTCACTGATACATAGTCACGCCATCACCTCTGTATACACTGATCTTGTTGTATTTAAAACAATTGTATAGTTTTGCATGTTAGGCTGATTTACACAGTCCTGGGGGTGGGTGTCTTCACACTATGTGCAGGTGCTTCGGGGTCTTTTATAAATAACCACATTTTAACCCTATGGAGCAAACAACCAAAAACCAACAGGTGAAGGCCCTTGTCATGTTTGCTGGGTGGTTGCGCTAATCGTTTGTTTACCAGACAGTTTTTAAAGGAGCCCTTAACCTGGCCATACACATCTCTTAGATATCCTTTAGATCTACCAACAACTATGTAGTATAAGGTCCTCTGCGATTTAACACAGGTAGACTTGATGGTTTAGAAAGTCCATCATATTACATGGTTTTGGTAAAACAAAAAGAGATCTAAAGGAAAACTAACAAAGAAATCTAAAGGTGTATGGGGACGTAAAGCTAGCCACACGTGGTTCAATTTAGTGTTCAATCTACGCTAGATTTTGAAGTTCGATCAAAACTCGATTTAAATTTTATCGATGTACACCACATGGGGAGTACGTTATTGTTCAATTTCGACTGAAAAGTTAATCGAAAAGTCTGATCACTTTGCAATTTGACAAAAATGGATCAATGAATGTACTATGTGGGCAGAACATCGATTTTTTTTTACACTTTTTTCGCTTTTTTCATCGAAGAAACGTTGATTGAACGCTAAAATCGAACCATGTGTGGCTAGCTTTACTGATGCTATTTACCCCCACAAGACTGCAAAAAAACATGCCAACTTCCACAGACGATGGTAGCGCAGGTAAGTATATTGTTTTAGGATTTTGGATTGACTTTGAGCCATTAGGACAGTTTACAGGTACATAAAAAAATATATATTTTTTAAATTATTTTTTGGTTTCTGAGTTAAGTTGTGCTTTAAGAAATTGCCCCCTGAAAAAGAACAACACATTTGAGCGTGCCAATCTTCTACCATCTACTATGTGGTTCCTCCAGCTGCCAGCAGTGACATGGAATCCTGCAGGAGAAACCACAGGTGGAGCAGTAGATTAATATCCCTGTAATGCTAGCCATACACATGCCGATAAGCGGCCGATTTTTTATCTGACCGACGGGCGTGCGCGCTCGCGCCGTCGGTCAGGTTAAAAATCGGCCGCTAATCGGCATGTGCCCACATGGGGCGACAGATCCCTGTCGCCCCACTTCTCGGCCGGCCAGAGAACGGACATGTCCGATCTTCTCTGGCCGATGGGAGCCGATGAAAGCCGATGTTATAAGCTGCAATGAAGACGCCGGCACACAAAGGGCACCCAGCCGATTGAAGGGGCCCCATAATGCAACGGGAGGCTAACGTGATGATGTCATCACGTTAGCCTCCCGGAATGATATCGGGACTAGTCTGCCTACACACATCGGCGTGTGTATGGCAGGCTTAAGGCTTAATTTACACAGGCGATTGTTGCTTTCTAAAGAACATTTTCCCCTTTAATGAAGAGGCTCTTGAAGAAAAAAAAAAAAAGAAAAGACTTTTGTCAACATATTGTTTTTGGAGAAAAAAAACTCCTTTAGCTGTAAAATTGTGTCATGTGTACCACACAAGTAATCAATCTTTTATTCTGCCATTAACCTATTCCCCACTTACTTTGTACCTTTTCAGCTTGATACTTAAATCCTAAACAAATATGTTAAAATATCTAAGGACACTAAAATGTAAACGACAGTGAACTTCAATAAGAGTCTCAGATAAGAACTCTGCACAATGTACATCCAATAATCAGCATTATGAGGTATACTCTAAAATGTTCAAATGATTGTGTTCTTTTTAGAAACAATATAAAAATCTAATAATGTTCTTCTGATTACTCAAGGAACACATTATGTTCACTCTGGTATGGCAGGTCTGTTGAATTATTTATTTTTTAAGATTATCGAGAGCTTTGTTTATTACAGCAGTGCAAAGAGCAATGATGGAGTGTACAGTGCAACATATGGCATATAATCAGCTTTCAGATTTTTGTACTCAGATTAAGTTAAGTGTAGTAGTATTTCTAAAGATTGTGCAGCAGTGGGATTATTGCATTTCAGATTTGCTCTCTGGTTGAGTGGTAGGACATCAGGAACTGCTATTCATAACTTCAGACAATGAGAACTTGGCTCCACCTTGCTGCAGAAGTATATATGGCAGAAGTGTAAGCTGGACCTGAACTCATAGCTGTACATCCTCAGACCTGACAAGTTATCAGGGACATTCTGGTTTTATCGGAGCTTGATAGCATTTCTATACAAAGCCCCCATTATTTCAACTTTTCCCCAAATCCTGGTATTATCGTGTTCCAAAAGATTACACAGAGTATTTATCAGTCCTGTCCCATAACCTGGCAAGGCTAAATATTAATTTACCGCAAAATTACACCAGAAATTTGACACATATAAAGTTATAAATTCTTCTTTGAATACAATAAATTTGCACTGTTACCACTGTGACAGAATAAAACCTTAATTGTGCATTTGTTTAAAGTTCAAATTTGTATTACGGTATCTCTGACAGGGCCAGATAGGTTTGTGCTTCCCATAGCGTCTAATGATTACCTTTTGTTACTCATTTGAGGGCTCACTCATTTTACTCAAGTGTACAGTCCACAGTGAACAAACCCCCATACATAAACTGGCATAAACTCAGTGAGATTCAAAGAAAGATTGTTCCTCCCTTAGTGGGACTTTCAACAGAATGAATATATAATAAAATATACTAGAGATCACCAGTTGGACAAGTATTGCTTGTTGCTTGTTCAACTGTATTCAGTACGTTTTTTATTTTTAAAAACAACATCATTGATCAAAGGAACAGAGTCATAAGTCTAAAAACAATAGAATGTGTGCCTAGTCATCTGTATTGGCCATTTTTATTTAATTTATTTTTTTAAATTTTATTTTAATTTAATAATTAATTACGTTTTGTGTGCACCCAGTGTGCGACATGTTTCGACAACACTTTGGCTTCTTCAGGCAGGGGCACAATAAATGTGGAGTCTGTGGGGTCAAAGAAAGCAAAATCCACCATAAGGGGTAGTTGATGAGAAAATATACTAATAGGGAAACAGGACTCGCCTATAACAGACTAGAAATAGGACCAGAAAAGGAGTCCCGTAGACCGTCGGCCTTGCGTTGGCCCCCTATATTTACATTATACGTCGGGACCCCTACACTAAGCGTATATGCTTAGCAGGGGTCCCGATGTATCCCACAGACTTTGCCTGCCGGCGGATGGTCTGTCGGCTCAGCGCAACGGAGACAGACCCTCCGCCGAGCAGGTAAGTCTATCTGTTATGTTGGGACCTCCCGCTAAGCGTGTACGCTTAGCGGAGGGGTCCCAACACAATGGAAACAAAGCCTTAAGTTCACAGCACTTAAGTACAGCAACAACAATGGAGTAGCACTAGTATTATCGAATTCTAAAATTAAATATCCAATCATTGCCCTTCAGTGGGCTTAGTGAACAGAGGTGGAACAAGTAGACATGGAGGTGATCTTCTCCTAGAGTGTCAAAAAACAGATTATGTAAACCACCCAGGTAAAGAAGGTTGTCCAACCATAGGACATACAACTCCACAGGGAAAAACCTGAAGATGTAATAAACATACAAATATAACAGTATGAGAGGGAACTCATTTGCGATTATAAAAAAAAAAGTATATATATAACTGTATATCTATAGGGTGCACCATTATCCTTGATCCTGTGATACCGGCACTGTGGAACTCCTGCCTCATGTCATGGCTTGTGGACTGAAGGAGAGATCAAATTGGTAATTTTATTAAAATTATGGACTACTAAATGAGGCCAGGATATGGGTGTGACATAAGAAGTAACATGCGGTTCAAAGCATGTTTTATGTAGATGTGAACTATGTCGATCATATAGAGATTTGTACAGAGTGGGATTGATTGGATTTCCAATAGCCTGTGTCTATATAGATATGCTACTTTTTAATGACACAGAAAAAAGATGCTCATGTGAGCACCAGCACTTTATGTGGACAAACTGAATTGTACATTATATGCTCCAAATCCCTGAAGAAGTGTTATGAATTGGATGAAACGCGCTGGAAAGAAATTGGAAGCAAACTTTAGATGCTTCTTTTATCTATGGACTAAATCTGGTGGTAACTAACTAAAGGAACTCCTTTGTGGAGATATGGGTATGCACAGAGAATTGGTTTCAATCCTTTGTTCAACAGACTCATTATCAAGACATGGTTGTAGTGCTTTTATTATAAACACGTGTTACCTTAATGCATGTATCAATATAATATAATATAATGATTAAACCCGTAAACCTTGTTCTTTTGACTGAAATTTCATCTTCCTATTTTTACCTTAAAAGTCCGTAGGGGTTGGCCATCCCCCTTTGGTTTAGTTACCCCCACAAAATGAGCAAGAGTGCTTAAGAGACAGAAAGAGCACCGAGGAGACAGAGAGAGCCCTTTGTAAATCATTCTAATATTCCAAGGTATATCTACATACAAGTGAGATACTGTAGTGACCAGTAAATGTCACTATTTGTAAATACCATTGTGTAAATGTAAATTCTGTATAAAACTGTGTGTGTACCTTTAAATGTTACTGCATTCTTGTATAGCAGGTGCAAGGGGATGACTTATGCTCTCAGTTTTTCCGCTATTTTGGTTTCCATACTTTGTATCTTTTCTTTTCTGCTTGGGGACTGGCTACTACCCTCCCCAAGCAGAAAAGAAAAGATACAAGCAGAGGTGATAAATCTACCTTTTTGGCTTCCTCCCTCAGTTCTAGTTCTGAGTTAGTGCTGGCAAGTTCTAGTGCCAGTTTCAGCCAGTGTGTCTTACCTTGGACCAAGGACCCCCATCCGTAACAAATGACAACGATCCTCTTTGGACCAGGGCTGTCCTCCTAATCGGGTGGATACAGATATCCAACAGGTGTAGTGAGTAGGTCCCAGACTCAGGATTCCTCCCTACTCCACCTCCTAAGTGACCGCTACCTGTTTTACAGACCACTGGACTGTTAATGTTAACCGTCTTCCGTCTGATGTTAACTGGTAAGAGAGCCATCAGTCATCCCCTGCAGATGGTAGTGCGATGGCAACGTAGTCTTCCTAAGCCTGAACCCCATCTCCGCCTCTGGGAGATGGTGAACGTGTGTACATATCCCTCTAGTAAACTGTACAGTACCCCCTGCCAGCTGCCTGGACATTCTGTTTATTCCTTGTGTGCAATCCGTTTATTCAGTGCCAGCCTAGAAGACAGTGGTACCGAAAAACCTTGTCATAGTAGTTCACCAAAACGCACTATATGACACTGCAATACCACGAGGCTTGTACCTTTTATATAGTTCTGAAAATACTGTTTGGCTTCTTTACACTCACCCATGCTTCTATAGTTCTAGTACAAATATAAGGTTCATAAAGCGTTCCATCTGTTTGTTTACCTGTCATCTACACGGGGATCTAGAAAGTTAAGAGCTAAAAACTTTTGGGTTTAGTTTTGGCAGGAGGTCAGGAACAAAACTTCTAAACCTTCTCAAACCCTGGGCCACCTTGAATGTCTTCATGTGTGTGAGGGAGAAGGGGGTGAGGACACCAAAACATCTGCCTGCATGGCCACCTCAAAACACTGGGCAGATGAATAGCCACCTTGGTTAATTTTGCAGAGAAACAATACATGGGCATGATTACAAGAGCTTATAGACAGCTATATGGTGACTGAGAAAATCTTTTAGGATTTGATCTGCATTCCATAGTTCCCTTGCATAAACCAAAGCAATCTCAGCTATAGTCTTCCCTTTGCACAGCGCATTTCATTGGAACATTATTAACAACGGGTAAGGTATCAGAGAATAATAAAACAATCACATGGTCCTTAGCAGGTTAAAATCTAACAGGTGGAAAACAACACACAACAGACTGTGTCTTCATTCATTTAGCAAACAAAAAAACACAATTTATTATTATTATTATTATTATTATTTATTTATATAGCACCAACATATTACGCAGCGCTGTACAATACATTTGAGTGGAGACACAAACACACGATAACACACAGGTACAGGTATGACACAGGAGGAGTGGAGGACCCTGCCCGGTTGGGCTTACAATCTAATAGGTTGGGGAACAAGGTATACAACAGGAGGGGGGGGGGGGGGGGGGGACTGGCATGGTGGTGATGTTACCTGTACAATGTGTAAACTATGTGTGACAAAGTAAGTAGTATTTTGTAGAAGCAACTTAAACAGCATTTACTGTTTTCACTATGGCTATTTTACTCTCTCCTATCATTGTCAAGGAATGAAGGCCCGATTGGGTACAACATTGGCTCAGTTTATTGGGGATTGCCATGTTTTTGCACAACGAGGCACAGTCGCACGTCTGATGTGGAGCACACCCCATTGACATGTACACAACTGCATATTTCTCTTTACCTAGTGTTATGATGACTTCTTTAAAAGTTTGGATGTTTCATTACATTCTAATCCACTAGGAGTGGTTACTAAGCCAGCGTGAGAGTGAGCATCTTCCCAGTGTGGACACAGCCAGAAATAAAGCCTGACACAGTCCTAAGCTTTAAAAAATAAGGTATACTATACACCAAATACTCTCATTCTTGTTGTTTTATTAATGGTAATCCTAATGTAAGGATTAGAGCTATCCAGTTTACATGCTGCCCAGTCCTATTGTCTGCTAAATCACACAGAGCAGTGCCACTCTATTGCATTAAAATATAAAGAATTTAGAAAATGTTTGATATTCAACAAAGTGTATGTATGCTTCACAATAGTTCTTGTCTTGTTACAGTACAAAACTGATCCTGTAATTTCCTAATGTTGCCACTAGGTGGTGCTGAATCCCATCTTTTTATACCCACCCTGGACCTGAAAATGGATACATTGATAAGCCAATAAGATTGAGTTGTGCATTCATATAGAATTTTATATAGCATATTATGGAGTACAATTTTAAATATTATTCTCTAAGGAGATTATTACCTATTTCAGTTATAAAGTGTCATACAAAAGTTTTAATAAACCACTAAGCAAGGTTAAAGGGTATTTGAAACAACAATGTCTATGTTTGTGCCTATCTGTATGAGCTAAAAAAACAACTTATTTTACTGTATTGATCAAATAGCAATATTTTGCCAAATTAAAAAACATGGTGTGGCAAACATAATAGACCACTGCAATAATCTATTAGAATAAGGTAAAATATGTAAATATCTGGACCTAAAATGATGCTCTACCAGTTATATTATAATCTGATTGATCTCCTTTATAACAAAAAATACAACTATGACAATTGCATTTCGATCAATATGTGCTTTGTGATGAGGGGGTAACGGTTTTAGAGATTAATTTTGAATGTGGAACCTTCATTGCCTAGTCATCCTTTGACCAATAGAGGGTAGTGCTTCCCCAGTAATTACCTCAGGAATAGTAGGAATATAACAACACATCATTTTCTTTATAGAGATCATAATTATAATGTGGACACAGGAATATAAACACTATAGACCAGACATGGGAAAACCAAGCTCTGGGGGCCAAACCGGCCCATTTAGCCTTTTAATCTGGTCACCTTGGTGTTATAACACTCTGTCTCCCCGCCACATGTCCCCTTTAATAAGTGGAGATAATGCCTAAAGTATAATTGTTTGGGTCTCCTTCTTGAGGCCGAAGTTTGCCTGTAATGGAATGTTTGAGTTGACTGTTTGATCAAAAGTCTCTTTATAAATGGACATATTTTGTTATTAAAAGTGGTACTAGAAATTTAAACAGGGTGCAAAATACAATCTGTTGAAATTCCCCGTCCAAGCTAAAGTACTTAGGACATCTATCCCTTACAGGTTCTTTGTCCGGCCCCTCTATCAAATTTATAAACCCATTGTGGCCCACAGGTCAATACATTTGCCCAGCTCTGCTATAGAATATATGGGTAAATGTATTTGTTTTTATTATCTGAATTTGATCTATTATTGATTTATTTGGATGGATTGCCATAGGTTTATTGTATCAAACACTTAGGTATGCAGTCTGCATGTACAAACATATGTTGAGGAATAGGTTATTCTGAAGAGCTCACTCATTTTAAGCATGGCACTGTTTTAGGATGCCAACTTTGAAATTGTTTTGCTGCTAGATATTTGACTATAAGGCTTAAATTTATGCACGTTTAATGCCAGTGTAAATTAAGCCTAACTCTTAAGCACAAGGTAGTAAAGCGCATAAAATCACAGTGCCTTATGTGTAGAATTTGCCAATATTCTTTTGACTCATTACCTTCATATGCCATTAATTCGGAAAAGCTGGATACTGGGAACTTCATGAAATGGGTTTCTATAGCCAAGCTACACACAAGAATGATCCCAAGTGTCACATGGAGTGGTGTAAACACTTGGCACCATGGTAAATTAGTGGCAAATCATTATGCAAAGTATATGCAAGAGCTTTTTGTGTTCTAGCAACCCCCACACCTGTAATCCTGGGCAACCAGCTGAGATAATCGTTCAAAGGTTCTACACCCTTCCGTTTCACTGAATACACACATGGACTATAAAATGTCTAATCTAAGGCTACATTTACATGGTCGCTTCCTGGGCTGCTGTCAGTCTGCATTATCCCGGGAAACGACCGGGCGTTCCTGTCTGCAAAGTTGTGCAGGCGCTTGCTTGCGGGCTCTTTAGGTAACAACCTTGTGACAGGTTTATCAGGCGAAAGCGCCTATTGGTCATTTACTGTGTAACTTGGGCCCTAAACCATAGCCATACACACATCAACCTTTGCCTGATGAATTTTAGATTTGATCGGCTTGTGCAATTTAACCTCCCAGGCGCACTGCCCGTACCGGGCCATTCAAAACAAAGTACACTGCATACAATTCCCGCCCTCCCCCCGCCCCTGTCTTGGAAAGCCGACGCCTCTCCATAAACCGGAAATGTTTGCACCCGATACACCCGCAGAAAGCTGCAGGCATTGTCTAAATCACTGCAGCCTTCCACTGGTGTATCGGGTGCACCCGATGCCCGTTGGCCTAGCAGTTGGCACGAACCCAGACACCGAATGAACTAGGTTCATCTCAACCGATAGGGACCTGTGCACATGTTCTCTTCATTTTATGCCCTATTCTGGTAAGAAAGAATTAATGTTTAAATGCTCACCTTCAATGATCAATTTTTTAAGCTGACCTAGTAAAATTAATCAAGCTGTGTATGGCCATCTTAAGCTTCTTCTACTGATTTCTGAAACAATGTCCATAAGCAAGAGATGAGCAAAGAAGGTGTTCTAATCTAAAACAGGAAGATAACCTACAGTGACACAGTGCTGTTCCTTAGATGCAGTACAATAAGAGTATTCTTACACAAGCACAATAAGTGTTACTAGCAGGATCACCAGGTGAAAATTAATTTAAAATTGTAAAAAAAAGAAAACTACCTCATGCAAGGGCTGATAAGATTCAAGATACACTTTAAATATTTATAAAAGTTGTAGTGTTTTATATTGTACCAGTTGTACTGTACAGCAGCAGAGGGAGGAATTTATAACTTCATACATTACTCCTAATCTGTCTCAATGTTTCTACTCAGTATCACCTTGCTATGACATAGAATTCATAAATGTCCCCCAAAGTGTTGGCAATTTATATATTTGTGAATAAAACAAACAGATAATATATATACCGGTAAATGGATGTCAGATAGAAAATGTGTATGATACATGAGAAATATTTTATGGTGAGCCCAATATATATATATATATATACTAGAGTTTAAGCCGACCCGAATATAGGCTGAGGTACCTAATTTTAGAAAAAATTGGATAAACTGAATGACTTGAGTATAAGCCTGGGGGGATGCAACAGCTAAAGAAACACACAGCAAATGTGCTCTTGTTTGGAGATGTTATAATTTAATTCAGTAGATTTGTAAATTAATTACAAAGCCCCTGAATATGATATAATCACCAAAATTGCTGGCGTTGTAGAGAAGGGGTGTGGGAACATTGTAAAGAAAAAAAGTATTGCTCTAGCTTATGAAGTTTTTGCACAAAATAAGTTCAAATTAAGTCAACTTTAAAACATTGACTTGACTTTGAACCTAACGTATGCAAAAACGACATATGCTAGAGCAATATTTTTTTTTAATGTTCCCACACCCCTTCTCTACAACTCCAGCAAATTTAGTGATGATAGCATGTTCAGGGGCTTTGCAATTCACTCATAAAGTCCATCTACAAAATGCCGCGATTTTCATTTCTTGACTTCCTTTAGTTAAGTGCTATACACATTAGATGACAATTATACTTGTTTAGGAATGAATATTTATTTGGCCACCATAGAAGACAAGGCAAGCAAGAAAGTACCTCCCCCCAGCTCATGTAATGAGGATTTTAACAATATTGGAGAAGTGAATCTTCATATACTGGCGATATATGAAAAGAAGGGGGTTTGTGAAGTTCTTTCCCTTACCAGACAAAAAAACTTAGCCAGAAACTTCAATATACATTTTCACCCAAAAAGGGTACAATTTATTACCATGTTGAAAAAAACAACACCATCTGTTAGTTGGTTTCATGCAACAAATGTGTTAAAGACCAGGAAAACAATCACAGGAGAGAACGAGGTGGTCCTCGTTTTTTCCTATCAAGTTATAAATCAAACCACCATTTCTGGTAGGTCATATACATTTAGATGTGCAGGGGTATTTGATCGACGCGTTTCGTCCTCTGTGGACTTTTTCAAGAAAAACCCGTACACTGTCCTTTTTTCCTGAGGCCATATATTCTTTGTCATAAACATCAAAATCTTCCTCTGGTGAAGACGTGTGTTACCACCAAACCTCAAACGCTGGTGCTGCGTACAGCCGTGTCTTCTCTCAGAGATCCCTTGGTGCCCACCCCTCTGACCACCACTGCTCCATTAATAAATGATAATAAATAAATTGTAAATTGTAAATTGTAAATTGTACCCTTTTTGGGTGAAAATATATATTGAAGTTTTTTTGTCTGGTAAGGGAAAGAACCTCACAAACCCCCTTCTTTTCATATATCGCCAGTATATGAAGATTCACTTCTCCAATGACAATTATACTTGCGTAAATTAGTTTCTGTAAAGAACCCTCATTAACATTTATTAGAGAAGATATCGGTTGGATGGATGGGAAACTTACCCAAAATAATGTTTTTCATCACTTCCTATGGAGCAAGCAAAGAATTAGCATTTGTGGAATGCAGATATCCAAGCTGTCCATGTACTGATTGATGGAAACATAACCAGGCAAACAATCAATATCTAAAAGTCTATTACCTGAATGTCAAGCCAGGAGCACTCTATAGCAACCAACCAATGGCAACAACCCTTCTGTACACAATAGCAAAGGTCTGAGCCATGTTTTTACAGTAAATGGTATTGGGAACTAAATTTGGCTGGTGTTTTTTTAGAGTCCTTTCAATTGATTTTGCAGGCAGTCCTGCTCAACTCTTCAATTGATATGCTAGTCAAAAATAGATATAATTTTGTAAATTGTTAAGAATATCTCACATTTTAAACATATTAAATGATGTCTAACCGCCTTAATAAGGACTGTTAAATTTAGCAGATCCCCCCTCTTATCGCCATCTTTCTTGAAGGCTTAGTTGATCCATATTCTTTCTTGCCTTTTACCAAACATTTTCTCATTTCTTTTTATTCTTTGTGGCCGAGTTTATCCCTATACAGGTCTTGTGTATACAAAGCCAAGGAAAAGCCTAGCCTGGGGGAGCACCTGGGACTTAAGAAAATAGCCTTGGTGTTTTTGAATGGTGTTGGAAAGGTTACTGGATTAGCTGTCTGAAAAAACTCATGAGATGATTCCTTCACGATCTTGTAGGGTCATCCTTTTACACACCCAGGAAATAAAAAGACAATAGAGGAGGAAGGATGGTAATGAATCACAGCCAAAAGCAGATTGTTGGGAGGAGAGGAGCACTAAGGTTCACAGCAAGTGTGACTTGTCCTTAGGGACCTGCTGAAAAGAGTTGACATCTTCAGCACAGCCAGGAGCAGTAAATGGTTTATGTAAGAAACCACTCCATGTCCTATTATCATGATGGAGTGTGAACTAGCCTTTTTATTTGTAGTTACCATCATGCTGGGATAATCCTGACTAGCACGTTAAGGGGCGATTGTTCTCTAATTAGGACAGCTGTCAGTAAATTAAGGCTTCTGACCTATTTATTCTATTATGACTCATATAGTTTTATAGTCTAATCTAAATATTTATTTCAAGAATCTTAATATTCAATAGAAGAAAAAGCAACAGCCATATCACTAGACCTGTATTAAAAGGAATGGGACTTTTTTTAGGCCATCCTCTCCATATGGATAGCATTGTGCTGGGCATACCCGAGTTCATTTTCATGTACAAAGTAGCAATTGTTTTATCATATACCATTTTTATTTTCATATTTCATTCATTTGATCAACTAGAATCATAATTGTTTGTTGACTCAAAATAACCTTTATTGGTCAGGTTGCAAAATCTCCTTTGTACCATCAGTCTGTTTGGGGTTTTGAGATCTCCTAAATAAATTTAGCATGAATAAATTTTTGTCCAAGCATTCATATCCCTATCCTCAATCTTTCTACCTGGATGAGGAAAATATAATGATCATTTGAATTGTTATGGATGACAAAAATTATCCTTAAACAACTGTGGTCATCAAGTGTGGTGTGTGCAAGATCAACTGATTTTTAATGATCAGTCTGTCTGTCAGTCTGATCCTGAAAAAGCCCATGTGATGGGCGAAACACGTCGGACAAAAGAGACTGCATAGGAAAATCGCATACAGTGTTTTGAAGTGTGATTTTTATGAATTGATTTTTTATGCATTTTGATGTGTCTTTGCTATACAGCAATAGATACTTTTTTAATGATATGTCATGACCTTGATGAATATATAACTAGACATGTTAAAAAAACATTTAGTGTTTACCCCTGTGAACCACTAGTGTCTTTCTTTCTAGGGTCGTTTATGTTAAATAAGGGGTTGGCCAAGATCATTATATCCCTGGGGAACCTCCACTAGCATTATTTGGTTGCTTTTTAGTAATAATTAAATGATTGAAAAAAGTTGATCCAGTTTAAAACATTTGCCCATAGCAAATCATGGGAATGATTATTTCATCTTCACACCTACTACATTGGGCACAGGTAAAATATAACTAGTGTCTACATGAATGTTGCACCTTTTTTCTTAAGCCTTGTGCTGTCTGAGCAGTTTCAATGAGAGATTTTCAGCAAATGAGACGTGTTGTATATTCAGTAGGCCATTTTCTGCTGCACTATTTTAGTATAAGCTTTGTCCACCAGGTGACCTCAATCTTCTTTATAAGTAATAGAAACTATGGATAGTTACGTTTGTTTTGTCTATAAAGTGAATGTTCACAACTGCCATTGTAACTGTAAAACAATAAGAAGGAACTAATTACCAATGATAAATTAGTACTGATACTAACTAACGCCTGTTTACTTTGCAGAGGACATAAATGTATTTGCATGCCTGGCTGTCCTTGTCTAGCTGTGTAACCCATAGTGGAATTACATATGTTTTTGCAGTGATCACTAACGACAGTACATGTTTTACCTTCACTTGCCACTAACACTGGGTCATTGATCATAAAAAACCGTGCCATTACCACTGAAGCCAGGCTTTTTTTTTACTATGACCAGCAACATAGTGGGTGCCTATGATATGTACTCAACTACACAAAAACTCCAGCATTTGAAACGTGTGGAATTTTGTTGTACGATGACACATCCAATGATTTTGCATGAACGTGTTGTATCATTCCTGACCATTGTAAAGGGCCTTCTCACATGAGTCATGTTGTGTGGGGCATGTTAGCACATAGTAAATGAAACATCGTGTTACCTCAATGTGCATCCCATACTAGCTAGAAATGTAAATGGAGACTCTGCCACAGTCCCCAACATAGATATGCATGCAAGTATGCAACATGTGGTAATGCTCTAACATGGATATGCATGCAAGTGTGCAACATGCAGTAATGCTAGCAGTCTGTGTCGTGATAACGCAATGCAACAAGGCTAGTGGAAAAACATTTTGGTGTGTATTTATGAACGAGCTGCATTAATTTGAAACTTTAATATCTACCTGGAGTTTAGATTTAATATCACATGTCCTCTTAAAGGGTTTTTTTATTAGAACATGAATGCCAATATCTTCTCCATCACTGTACATTTATTGACAGAGCCAAGTCTAGTATAAAAATTTAATTGTCAACTTGGTTGAAGCTGAATCTGATGAAAACTGAAGAGGGAGAGAAATTTTGAAGCATGAGAGTGTGAAATTCCTAGCAGCCCAATACTTAACCTTTTTAGACCTCATGTGATTTTCTTTTATCTGAATCTTAATTACCTATCTGATTGTTTATTCTTCCTACAGTATTACTGCATTTTGGCAGCAGCATTGGGCTTAGCAGTTAATAGCATTGCATGCTTTGAGGACAAAGGGCCTCAGGGCCAAAGATTTATTATCTTTTTTTAGTTTTTAGTTTTTATGACAGTCCTCAGGCAGGCCCAGCAGGGAATAAGGGATTTAAGAAGATAGGAGCATGATGACTGTTTTCTACATGCTCTGCTGTTACCTGCTCTTCCAGTAAATGTCTGGAATGACAATAGATGACTTATCATTTCTTTTCTGACACATTCACTTCAGCTGCCTCCTCTGAATCATACATACATAACAGGAAATGGGTTGTTGTTTGTGAGAACCACTAACTAAAAAAAGAAATCAAGTATTCTGACAAAATAAATTGATGATATCTTATCTTGTATAGTTTAGTTATTTTCTATAGCACCCAAGCCAGAAATGTAGATGGAGAGCTTCTACCACAGTTCCTAACATGGATGGTAGAAGTAGTATGCAGTGTGACAGTAGAGTGTGGTGGTGTAGTATAAACATAGTTTGGATGGAATGCTGCCCCTAAAGTGGCTCTCATTTGTAGAATGGCAAGTTTAGGTGGGACCCTACTCTGACTATTTGATACACCCTAACGTGTAAAATGAAATTAGGATGATGAATGACAGAAGAGTGAGGTTACATTGATCAAAAAAGATTTGCGTGAAATGCAACTCCTAAGGCAAAATTTACACTGTCGTTTGCAAGGCCATTTTATGGTCTTTTAAGCGACCAGAAAACGACATTGCTTTAAATTAAAATGGAAGTCAATGAGGTCATTTAAAGAACTGAAAATGTCGTTAATCAAGCAGTGTGTTTTCTGTTCGTATTTTCAACACCTTCTGTCATGTTCAGAGGGTTGTTTGGTGGACTTTAATCGTGAAGCTCTGAAAGCGACTTCTGCACACTGCAAAGCTTTTTTCACTCGTTTTTTTGTCTTTAAAAAAATGAACTGGGAGTGGCTATCCCACCTAGACAGGGACTGGAGGGCATCTGGAAAGCTTTTAAAAGTGTTGCTCAAATAACAAAAGTGTAAATTTGCCCCGACTCTATCTAACATGCAAGGCAAAAGTAGTATAGAATAGTACAAATTAAATTCAGGTGGAACACCTACTCCTACTGCCACATTTTTCAAAAAGGTAATATAGAGGTACTAGTAGAATGGTAGTTTAGATCGGGTGGAACCCTATTGACACTACTCAATCTTCCTTACCTGTTGGATGAAAGAAGTCTGTAACTACAGGAGAGTATAGTGGAGTAGTAAGAGTAGGATGGTGTGGAACCCAGCTCCATCCATTACCACATTGAAAATGGAAGTAGCACAATAAAGTAAAGTACATTTCATGTAAAACCCTACTTATACTCTTCCCTTTAATCCACATGAATGAATAAAGAAAGATGGAGTTGTTTAGACTAAGATTTACAACCTGGTTACTTTGTAAATTTTGCGGAATAGTTATTCTACCACATTACTTTACTACTTTTTTTGGCCTTTTTAAATAAAAGAAAGGTGTATACAGACAAGGTATTTTTAAAAGGGTAGTACGCAATGGCAACCAATTAGAAACTACAGTATTATTTAATGTGTCCAGTTGACTGACATCTCACTGGTTCCTCTGGGTTCCTCCGATTCGCACATCATTACTAAACTGCAATAGTTTGGTATATATACATTTTTGTCAGTTATAAAATCATAGAATTATAGAGTAGGTGCCCGAGACAAAGTAAGAAACTTTGAACTCTGAAACAAATGACTGAGGTCCTTGAATTTTTATTAAAAAAACATTTTATTTACATGGTCGGATGAAGCATGCCTGTGTCAGGTAGATAGGGGTCATACACAGAACAATATGATCTATAGTATTAGGGTTGAAAAATGTCATTAAAACAAGTAACACATCAAATATAGGTCTTCCTTGAACACTTTTCTGTGTTAATTGGCTTTTGCTGATATCACTGCTGAAAATTATGAGCTAGATATACCTGTGGTTTTTCAATATGTGGTATCGGGGCAGTGAAAGGAAGCCCTGGGGTGGAGGAATCAATAACTTTCATTTATCTTTTTGCAATGCGATGTGAAAACATGGTAAGGCGCACTTCCCTAGTGATGTGTTAACACGCTGTCAGTTTACCATTTGTGCTATTACCTATATTTGTATCTTTTTTTATCTCTTCCGCGATCATCTAAATTGCATCCTGCAATTAGTCATATATTACTAAAATTCCATGACAATTATATGATCTTCATGATTATCATCAATAATTGTTTTCCTTTCATTGAGCTCCAGAACAATTTCTATTATCCCAAAAAATGAATTGATGTTTTCATTAGGATTAGTAAATGTAAAGTTAGCCAAATCTAAAATGACATTTAAAAGAGGGTAATGCAAACAGCGATTTCCTCTTGACAATTGACATTTCATGTTAGTAATCACTGAGCCGGGATTGCCTGTTCCGGATCATCAGGGCAATTAAACCAATCTCAAGTGACAGAACCAAGCTGACAAGTTTAAAGCTGCTCCGTGAAGATCTTTAAAGTTAAGCAGCGGGAAGGTGTGAAATGGAGAATGAGTGAGGGATTTAAGCCATTAAACTCCCAATACATTAGGTGTTAAACAAACAGTCATCCTTTTTCAGGTGAGTGGTACTACATAGACATCACTCTAAGATAACATTGCAGAACAGGTCACAGCCCAAACATAGCTTCTCCCATTACAATGACTTCTGGCCAAACTCCCCTCAGGTGCTACAGGATTTCAAACAGGATCCTTTACACTTAATGGGTGCAAATGGCTGAAGAGACCATAGCTAACAGGGAAGAATGCAAACACAGTCTTGGACTTCCCTGTAATTTTTTAGTTAAGGAGAAACAAAGAGGACATTAAAAGGCAGCCATTTGTAACTGATATGACAGGATCTACTCACCTCACCACAACAAACTGTTTAATGGCCTAAGCTGGTCCCTCACATGAGGGCTAATCATGACAGGTTGATGTAAATCCTGTCAACACCAAACTAGTAGTTGTGCAGACTTTACATAGATATACGTTACTGGCCCCCATTGTGTTTAAGAAGTTCATTGTTGGGTTTTACTCTTTAACTTTCCTCAGGTCTCTTCCACCCTTATATAGCCTGCAGTTTTTGAGTTGTGTGTCTTTTTTGTTTATCTGTCTGTCTATTCAGTCAATGTATACACTATTTTACAATGCTAAGTAAGAAAATGATTAGACATGGCCAAATATAAGGCCCGAACCTATCCTCGTTTGAAAGTATGATCCTCCGCATTTTAGGAGATCCGCTTGTCTTTCTTTCTACTGTAGCATTCCCTCTTATGGATGGTTTGTATGAAAAAGGAACTGCTAAGAAGTTTTCATGATATCCCATTGCAAGGCTTATAGCACTAGATAATACAAATCATAGGTATGACCGTTTCTTGTCTACCATGTCATGTCCCTCCTCTTGTCCCTTCTTCTGTGTGTTTTTCTTGCAATTTATGTTATCTCTTACCAATTCTAAGAAAAGGGTAAAAGGACCTGCTATGTGTATCTACAATATGTGATACACAATGACTGGCAATCTGACAGTGCACACATGCCAACTATATGCTTCTAAATGACTGTTCTGTGTGAGTGCTGTGTGCATAACATAGGTTCCTACAATGTGAATCCTTGGCAGAATCTATATTTTGTCGACAGACATCTGCTGTTTGCCACGCATTGGCCAACTCTGGTCCCATCCTACTGTGCATGTCATGAAGATATGAATGTCACGGATATGAATTTTGATGTATGGGGAATTTTCTTACATCGGTATCAGATATGCTAGGTACACAACTGGCATAAAGTAGCAGTCCTACCTTATCCTATGCAATGGAGACGAAAAGGACACATTCTATAAGTCTATTCTGACAGGAACTCATGGCCCCTCCATAGATATATAATGTACAGGAAGTTAATTATTTGCAAAACTCCAAGTAAAGAGAAGTGAAAAAAAAGCCTAAAAATCAGGGAAATCTCATGCAGGAGAAATCGAATCTAATATAAAATGCAATATATTAAGTTTGGGCTTTATGTTAACATTATACTATACAGAAGGTTCATTCATTAAATTCATGAATTACTATTTGATTTATTCAGTACTACATATAGCTGCTAAGCATATCTTTACAACATAAGACATGCTGCATTTTTGTGCCACATGTTGTTATCATACATAGACCTAGTGATGTTTTCTGCAATTTTAACATACTTGGAACAATTTGTATGATCAGATTTTAATGAATATTTTCTAATTATCTGATACATTTATTGCTGATAAAACCCCACCCATGGAGATAAAGCCAACATGAACTCCCTTTAAAAATCTGTGAACTAATTCAACAGACTAGACTGCCTTTAGTAAATGCTAATACAAATTGGAACTGCCTGCTTGGCATTCAATCAACCATGAACCACGATCCTCCTGCAGATGAAAAATGCCCCCTTTGCGGGTTGGTTCCTGGGCTCCCATATAAATTACATGGCGACATGGTTTTGGTCTTTGGCCCAAAAACTTACTGTGTAAATACAGTCTAAGGCTGTATGTAGATCCAATGCTATTTTCAGAACTGTCTTTTCCATCAAACAACCATGATTCCAAAAGAAATTTATATTAAGGCACAGTTTTCCAAATTACATAGAGACCAGTTATTTAAAAAATCACCAAGTATTTGTCATATTTATATCTACAGAAACTGGTATTGTTTACCAAAGCTAGAAATATTTTCAGAGGTCTAGTTATGAAGATACGCTCTAGGCAAATCACTGTTAATATTACAATTCTTCTCATCTTTAAAGTGATGATTCTACAAGCCTTGCAGTACTGCATAGCTCCCACCTATAATAATTATCTATTGAAGTATTCCCAGTCAGGTTTACAAGTATGAATAATGGCTTGTACTGGAGTTTTATTAACGCTGAAAAACGCTGCTGGGAACATTGGGTTATTAAGTGAATTGGTTAAATAAATAAATAAATAGTGATGCCAACTCTAGTAAAATAAATAAATTCCAGGGCCCCCACTCAAATCTATCTGTTGGGCAACTTTTATTGGTCACTTTTTTATGGATTGTATGAAACTGAAAAATATCAATAAAAGAAAGCATTGCTTACTATAAAAAAATCTGTGTATTATTTTATTTTATTTTTTATATTTTTAATATTTTTTCTCAAATGATAATAAAGTTATTTGCAAGTAAGGTGGCACATAAATAAATGTAAACATTATTATGGTCTATAGAAGGGGTGGGCAAACTAAGGCCCGGGTGCCGGATCTGGCGCGTTAAGCTTTCTCTTCTGGCCCTTTGTCACCTCGATAAAAAGATGCTCCCCTCTGCTTGTTCTCTGCAATGAGGCCGATGCCTTGGGGACGATCCAGTAACTTGATCATGACACGTCCTTATGGCGACAACAGGCAGCCTCTAGAAACTATCTCTGCTCAACGAATGAGCAGGATATTTTAAAATGTCCCTGTGATCACACCGTCATAATTAGTGATGCTCGTGATGCATGGAATTGGCACACCTATGGGGGTCGGCCATTATTTGTTCCGGCCCCTTCATTAATTTTAAGAAGCCAATGTGGCCCACGAGCCAAAAAGTTTGCCCACCCCTGGTCTATAGGAAGCATGCAGGTGTGAACTGGTTAAAAAACTAAAATAAGTTGGATGCTGGTCCCCCATCAAAGAAAGCAGAATCACTGGTTTTGTAAATATAGATCCAATTCCAGTGCATAGATCAGTGCTGGAGTCAGGGTCATAATATACAGAAGATTGTAAAAAATATATTTCAGAATTTGAATTGTTTCCTAAAATGGAATCACTGTGTATTGTATATGACCTAGTATAAAGATGTGATTGCCAGACAGTCTTAAATATTTTTTATTGTAAATATTTTAGCAGAAGCATGAATCGTACAAATGATAAATGCGAACAAATTATAATGATTTCACATGCTAAAGATTCAGCCAACACGGTCAAAGCAAACAAATCTTGTGTTTACTACTTTTTTTTATGTGTATTGTTATTATAGTCATTGTTAAGATCATCCTCTCAAATCAGAGTTATTTCCCCTTTATTATTTTCTTGCGCTTACCAATGTTCATTCCCCAATGCTTGTTCCCTCCTGATCCACACATTTGCCTAACCACCATTTCCTGATTTATCTTATAATGATAAATAAAACTATACACAGGGGTGCACATAACTTGTGAGCTTAGGTGAGTACCAGTAAATGGGGTTTGGTACTCACCCCATATGTATGTGGTCTTCCTCACTGTCTCCCCCACTGTCCTCTGCATCAGCTTCCTGCATGGTAGATTCGGCTGCAGAATTGACCTCCCTGTTCCTGATTGATCCTCCGATTAGCTGCCTCCATCCACAGGTCACCTGCTGGCTTTGGGTCAATTGTAACTCTTACAGTACAACAGTGTTTGAACCCCCAGATATCATACCTCAGTAGTACAACCCTGAAATTTTTGGCTTTATAACTAACCCCTAAGACTACCGGCAGTTCAAATGTCAACCTTTCATAGTCATATTCCATCTGTCACAAGTGCTATTATCTTGTCAAATTTTACCCTTACACATGCCTACTCTGATTTTTATCCCCCAGATCTCCAACAATCTTTTTTTTTTGGATTATTAATTTACATTCCCAATTTCACACCCCTAACTACAACCCTTCATAGTTATCCATATTTCCATGCAGTTATGCAAGTGACATAAATTGTATACATTTCACATTTCGCTGTGGCCGCCCAGACACGGAGCGCCTCCAAGTTATTAGTACGCATGTACTATACTAGTACGCTTTGTAACAATAATGCAGGTACGCAGAGCTAGTTTTTGGCCCCTTTTGAGAACCAGGGTACCACTTATGTGCATCCCTGACTATACTAAAGACTATACTAAAGCTGGCCATACACAGATCGATTTTACCATTGACATAAACAATTGATTGTTTGGAAATCAAACAATTGGAAATAAATTCAATAGAAAATTGATCAGTCATATTGGTAAATTTTACTTGATATTTAAAGTATCTGATGGGTTTTCTTGGTATTTCGATCTTGTATCCAATGGTACTGGAGCATGTGCACAGACCTAAGGAAAGAAATTGAACATGTTTAAACCAATCACAATGTGTGATGGTTCCATTGATCGATATTAGACTGACAGTCGATACTTTAAGCTCAAAAGCCAATTAAATCTAAAAACCATCAAGCAAAAGTTGATGCGTGTATGGCTACCTTATGTATGCCTAGTTTAGTTGCTAATTAAAACAATTTTTCCCCCTAATTTACTGATTATTGTTATATTGATGTGACTTATTGTTCTGTATCACAATTAAATATTTTGCACTACCAGCACATATCTGCAGTGTATTTTTTTCTTTACTAATGAACCTCTTCCTCCTCTCCTGACCCTGCCTTTACATTTACCCATTATCAGACTAAAGATGTGCTAAATCAGACAGTCTTTCTTTAATCTAACTGAAGATAAATGCTGCATTCAGCAGAAATGTATATTCAGAAAAGCACAACTGATTGTAATAACTGATGAGTAAACGAAACTCAGGAGTGAAACCAGCCTTATGTAGAATGTATGGTTCCAAGGATCTTAGGAGACAATTCAGTAGCAATCGTGTTATCTGGAGCAAACAGTCAAAACATAATCCCTCATCATTACAAAGGGAAAAGAACAATATACTCACAATGCAGCAAGATAAACTGCAGCCAGAATGGGCCACATACTTACTATTTGAAATGGTTGTCACAATACATATTCGGGTAGGCTGTGCCATTCACATGACCCTCAGTAGGTAATGGTACCCTAAAAGTACCCAAACACGCGTAGATAGCCGCTCGATTGATGGGCGCTTGAAGCGATGACGCCAAGCGTTTGCGGCCATAGAACGAGACCACCTCTTTTTTCGAGCGGGATCAAAAATAGGTTAGTCGAACAGGGAATGGAAATGTCTGTAAATCCCTCTTCCACTGCCATACTTTAGATGGGACCAGGGTCCCCATAAGAAGTATTGAGCTGGAATTGAGCACCTAAAGTGGTGCTCCTCGATTCCCATCCAAGACGACGAGCGCTAGAGTACAGCATGGTGATGTCATTGTGACGTCGCTACGCTGCCCTTGAGCGGGTTATTGATCTCACGGGTATCTACACAGGTATATCGGTTGGGAGTTGTGGATCCATTAGCGTCCAGTGCCAACCGCAGCTGAACAGCATAGAAAACACAGTTTTCTAGTTGCACTAGTGGAGCCCTGGCCTTATAGAGTTTTATTGTGTTTTTTGTGTGTAGCATTTTCTTGTGTAGGCCAAAGTGAGTTAAGAGAATTCCACCTCATCTCAGCCCTTGTAGAAATGGATGAGGGGGTATTTGGATGAGGAGGGCATGAGGGAATGGTTGAAAAAAAATTAATTGGCATTGGAATAGAGAAACACCATAACAAGCTTCTTCAACATTCTCCTGTGAATCTAGTGCAAGTCTGGGTGCCCTAAACTCACAGGGGTGGGGTGGATGGAATCATAGGTATCATTCAACCTGGCATTGAACCAACATTTTGTAAAGTCTACCACTAGCAGTAAAGAACTGCTAGAACGAACTGTTTTCTCATTATTTGGAGCCACAAGAAGATCCATAGTTGTCTTGTCTGGAAATGTTCTTTAAAATATATGATTAAAATCAACATGGAAGTGAAGATATTGTTATTTTAGTTGTAGTAACAAATCCAACAATAATAACAGTAAATAGGCTGCCACTGACCATAATAGTTGCCTTTAGGTGCTCAATTCTAGTTTAGAATGTGCATTGAGACAACTGGTTAAAAAAACAATGATGAGCATACTTCTAAGGTAAAGTATTACATAACCTGACCTGTTTTTTCTTATCACTCTTTGATTTTTTTCACAGTCTAGATGCTTTTGTGGTCACCAGACTGAGGTGCTTTGTGTGTTAAATGAGGATAAGGGACTACTGATAGCAATTATTGATCAGATTTGCACCAGACCTTTATTGTTCTGCACGTGCTAGAGATAAAGACTTTGTATAAATGTCATGATCAGTAGACCACCTATTAGTTATTCTAGAGTCACTTTGTATCACAATGGAGACAATTTATCCAGCTCAGGAGACCCTGGGATCCACAGTGCTCCTAATGAACAACAACAGCGTAAGTACACCTTAATAGCCAATTAAACCTAAATTATAAGGTGCTTCGTGGGCTGTGGGCTTAACATGATGTAATTTCATAACGGGCATTTAAAGCTTCTATAGGTTAACACTTATCTAATAATTGTAAATTATTCTTACATATGTTATCTAGTTGGTTATGTCACCAGGTTAGGCTTTGAGTTGATAACGTTTGCAATGGATGATTAATACCTTATTTGGATATGGGTTTTAAATAAGCAATATGGAAAATCAATTTGGTTGAAAAGTGGTTATAAATGTAACCACCACATCTTTTCTTCTGTTGTTCCTAAAAAAAAAGATGATAGTCCACAATCTTTAGTGGTTAGAGTCCTAGGGTTTACTTTATGTAATGTAATGATAATGTACTGCATATGTTTTCTCAACTATGTACATCTTGTTGGCTAAACCATTGTGAACAATATTCAACTTACAACTAACATCTCATGATCTCAGGTTTTCATTTTGTTAGTTGTAAACTGTTCGATGAACCAGACGTTTGTATATAATAGCACCTTTATGGGGAAATCTATTCTAGCCAATAAACTGTGACAATTGTGTGCTGGTATCCATAGATAGCCATAACAATGCAGACATAAGCTTTTAAAGGTTTTGGTATACTTTTTTTTATTATTAGCAAGCAATGTATAATATATATGATAGATCTGAACATTTAACACATTATTAGAATACATTATTATACTTTTGCAAACCATATATTATAACAGGTTATGGAATATATCAGGGTTTGAAATACATGGCTTCTTTAGTTTTCCTATTAATGTATTATAAATTTATAGGGAACGACGATGTTCCAATGTGCATTGCTGCAGAAAGGTGTGACTTAATCCTTGATTGCACTGAATCAATTTGCATATTATGATCAAAGTAGATATCCTTGTTTTACAGTTTTTTTCAAGTATAAAAAAACCTTTTCCAGATCATTTGTATTCCAAGCATTATGTTAGCAGTAAATCACATCATTTGCACCCCGTCTTTTTCCCCATGGCAATGTTCACACAGGTGAGTTTGCCATCCAGTTCCATTACCACAACAAGTATTAGGGAGATATGGAGATGATGATATTCACAGAGAGGAAAGGTAGCAGGAGGAAAGCGGCAACGGCAGTCACAACAACTGATTAGCTCCTGTGCTTTGCTGCCAGAATACTGCTGCTGTGAAAATAATGAAATTATCATCACTTGATCAGGTGATACCAGCTGAGCTATTTTCATTGTATAAGAAGTTATTGCTACTGTAACTACATAGCTTTGGCCATTTTGTTGGAAAGTGAATATCTTATATCCAGCCATACCTATAAGGTACTATAAAAGACTTCTCCTATGGTTTAACCTGTCATAATCCTGAAGACCAGTGGTTCCCAAACTTCAAACTCCGGTTAAGAATGAGGGCCAGGGCCCCCCTCGAATACCTACCACCCCAGTTGGACTGTTGTAGACCAACTTTTTAATTGAGACAAAGAATTAATAAAACAAGACATTTTTTGCTTGTCTGCAAAGCATACTTGGTATATATATTCATGGATGCACATAACTTTTAACCTCACTGTCCTCTGCATTGGCTTCCTTTATGGTAGGTTCTGCTGCAGATGGACCTCCCTGTTTCTTATTTAGCCTCCGATTAGCTGTCTCCATTCACAGGTCACCAGCTGGCTTTGGGTCAAATGTGACTCTCACAATACAACCCCCAGACCTCATACCTCAATAGTACAATCCTGAAATGTTGTGGCTTAGTAACTAACCCCTGAGACTACCAGAAGTCCAAATGTCAACCTTTCATATTCCAGCTGTCACACAGTGCTTTTCTCTTGTCAGATTTTACCCTTACATATGTCTACTCATTCCCAGATCTCCACCAACCTTAGAAATCCAATCTTTTTTTGGATTAGTCATTTATATTCCCAATTTCACACCCCTAAATGCAACCTTTCATAGTTATTCATATTTCCCTGCAATTATCCAGGTGACATAAATTGTATACATTTAACATTTAGATGCGGCCGCCCAGACAGAGTGTGCCTCCAAGTTGTTAGTACGCATATGAGCTTTATAACAATAATGCAGGTACACAGAGCTAGTTTTTGGCCCCTTTTAAGTACCAGTTATGAGTTGAATGTAGCGTACAAGCCAAAAGCATCCCTGTTGTAGACCTATTGTGTTGTGTGTTACCCTAGGCTTAGCAAAAAAGTTTTTCAGACTTTGTTAATGCCCACCTAGCTTCCAGACATGGTACCACTGGGCTTGCAGATGCAGATGAGATATTTTTATGAGCTCATTGTCACATTAGCATTAGTCAAATTAGCATTAGTCACCTTCACTTTTCTATGGACAATCTAGTTTAAACTGTAAGAATCTGATTAGTTGATTAGATAGTTATCATTAATTTGCAGATATGTCAATACTGACCCTATTGTATGCTGAAGAATGTAACATTTTTGTTTTCTTACATTAGATATCCAATAAACTGCTGACCTTAGCAAGTCCAAAACCCAAGAGGCCATGGATTTGTAGGCAAGTGAAGATGGAAGTGCCATCCATTGGTGAGTATCAATGTTCCTTCACTGTCCAATAATCAAGAATGTGGACACAGGAAGTTGAAATAAAAATTAGGATGTAGAAGTTTGACCTGCTAGCAGGCATGTGTAGATCAAAAATCAGTATAAATGGAACACCTAATATTTTGACAAGCAAAGAACTGTTTAAGTTTAAATATGCATTGATCCAATTTCCTGTATTTCAACTTTAAATAATTCAAGCCTTGTACTAGGTAGAAAGGTTTATGTTTTGTTTTCGTTTCTTTCCCATTCTGTTTGTGTTTGGCAGCATGTAATGGTTTAAGCAAACTACTAAACACTAGGTGATAAGATCAAAATTTCTATGGTAACCCTACACCCCCAGCAAACACCTCATTGTTCCCATGTTTTGTTCCTGGATTTTACCATTTAAACAGTCACCTAAAGTTGACAATTTCTATTTGACTGATATTTTCATTGAGTTTTATTGCCTTTTTCTCCCTGTAAAAGTATGACCCTCAATATTTGTTCTGCTGGCCATTTGGACAAAGAGTTTGGACTTGCTTATAGAAATTTCCAATTAGCGAAACATGTTGTGTGCTTTTTGCTTTGTCTTAAGCAAATAACATAAAGACGTTCCAAATTTTATCATCACTGAAAGATACTCATATTACATGTAAAATAATTGGAATTTTATGGGGAATTTTATGTGGAAATATTATAACTATTATTTTGGTGTAGCTTCTGCAGTTATTGAATAACATGTGCCACCCAATTTGCTATCTATATTGTAACCTAATATACTTTTAATGCAGGTATTATATGGTACCTTCCTATGAGCTGGCTGGTACATAGCTACCTAGAAATGACCTGTATAAGGGAGATGGACCTTATAAGACCCAGCCAACGTCATCACGTTTGCATTCTGGTGCATATCGGAGTATATCTGTCGGCACCCATCTGTGGGTGTATGGCAGGCATAACCTTCATGTAGTCCCAGGTCAGATCACTTACTGGTATACAAATCTCAAATGCCAGCCTGGCCTAATTGTTGATAGCTGCCTGGTAGAAGGAAGAGCTCTCACTTCAATATCCATACATTACTGTAATCCAGGGCAGCCTGGGAACTGTCTCCAGTCCAGATTGCATAGGTCTGTATATTTATTTATTGTTTGAGCTGATAGTTATTTTTGCTTTGGACAGATAACAGTGTGTTAGAATTTCCAGTAGAACATACTCACCTATTCCTTACTACTCTATAGTCTCATTTAGCATCAGAAGCAGAAGTGTACTTTTAGGTATGGCACAAAAGTCAACACAAGAAAAGTCCAAGCTTTGTGAGATATAGGTTTTACATGGACAACCGATGTAACCATTCACACTGCATGCGTTGCATTTTTAAAAACGCATTTTTTCAAAACTCCCTGCTGTATGCATTTTTTTATTTACATTTCTTTATTGTCTATTAAAACAAATATTTTCATACAGAAATAGATACACAAATATTAAATTTACAGTCACAACGTACTTTGCTTAAAGTGGACCTACCACCAGAAGTCTATGTTTTCATGAATGGCACTAGAAGTGCCAATA
>CM070034.1:44995910-45013885 GCA_036250615.1 Ptychadena robeensis | reverse complement strand
CCTTATATTAACAAGTACAATGACATTATCAGATAGAGTATTATAAAGCACATCAACACTGGTCACTGGGGTCATTTAAAACTGTTTTATGGAGCGCTTAATTGCATTTCTCTTTCTGGCCAGCTGATGGACAAGCCTTGTTTGGCAAATTCCTGGACAATATTATTGTCTAATTGCATTGGGCCAACTGTAAAGTTTGGCGAAAAAGTGATACAAGGGTTGTCTTGCAGGGGCTGGGCTATACCGCTTGATTTTGGGGCTTCTGTATAACATTTTATACACATGTAAGTAAGCAAGACATTTATTAAAGTCTTAGAAACCCTTTTCAGTGTGAAAAGCTACTATGGCTTCAATCTGAGGAGTAATGCAGAAACACTAAATGTATGAACTTTATTTCAGTACCTTATTTAGTTCCTCAATACAAATGGATGGACATGCAAATTAATTGGCCAACTTTAGGCAGATTGGATCATCAATCAGCTCTCCATCTCACATGTCTTTCACCTCCTACAAAGAACTACTAGAAATCATGTAAGGTTTGTCTTTATACTGGCCATTCAACTTGAGGAAATATCTGCCAGCCTTGAATATCTACAGCCCAAGTGCCCAACTTGAGGCCCGGGGGGCTGCATGCCTCCCTTTGGGTGTTCTTTGGCGGCCCCCCTCAGTCCTCCACTTGAGGCCCCCGATCCCCCGATCCCCCGATCCTCTGCTGACAGGTCCTTGTCCAGAATCTTCTTAGAGTAGGAAGAGAAAGAGAGGCGACAAACTTATGTGATAGGTGTATGTAAAAGCCAATCAGCAACCCTGATGGCATCTGAAGTTTATTATAAAATGCTTATACAAGGTTCTTGTGGCCCTCCATATCAACTCAAATGCCCACCACTGGTCTACAGCATAAACATAACTAATGTTAGTAAAAGAACACTAAGATTATCTTTCTGTGAACAAAATTACCCTATTACATAGCAAAAGAAGAATTGAATGAATAGCCTTTACCGTGCTGTAGGTCATATCAGATACATGCACTGCCCTGTCTATGCAGAAATTAGTGCAGTCTCTATGTGCTAAAAGAAATATAACCAATGCTGTTCTTGTTTATTCCATAAGTAATTAGTCAATGTATGTGGGAAATTCATCCTTGAAACTCCCAAACCACAAAAAAGAAAAATATTACACATTTCACCCAGGGCACAATATTCTGCTTCTGTTTTCCCATCTATTTCCCAAAAGAATTTGCTAAGGCTGCATAAATTAATTGATGCTAAAACACCTTTAATATCAATTATTCATTCAGTCCAGGTGAATTCAGATAGAAAATTAGTGAAAAAATATGAAAAAATGGAGTGTGAGATGTATCATGTGAGAAAGTACTGGTATATATTCCCGGTGGGATACAGCCATTGCTGACCTTAAGCCCATTTGTTCTTAATTACAGATATTTAAATGTTTATTTAACTTCTTAAGACAGAATTGGAATTGCACACTTTTATTGTGTTAACCACATCATTATTCACAAGTTGTTCAAATTGATATATAACATTGCTCTAAGTCAGAACACATGGTAATAAATACATAATTTTTTTCGTTTTATGGCAATGATCTAATGTATATAGTCAAATATAGGTCTAGCTAGAGTCCAAACCCAGCCCCTCTAAAATGGTTGACTGATTGGTTGGTAGCTGGCATACCCACTTCTTCTTGAGCCTGTGTAGATGTTGCCTCCTCAGTGTGTCTTTTTTATTATGCATATTCCTACCTGTATGTAAATAGTGGCTTCATTATACATTACTAATTCAAGTAAATCAGCAAGCATTTGTGAACAGATAACATCAATAAAGACAAACTGAGCAATATTATTATTAGTGGTTGCAGTACCACCACCCCAATACTATCCTCTCTTCCATGCTCTGGTCAGTGGGTCGATTTGTCATTGATCGATTCCTGATCCGATCATTCCCAGTGATCGGCAATTGATCGTTTTTTAATCGATGGAACCTTGGGAATCCGATTTGTGGTTGATTTGGACATGAGTCGATCTCCAAAATGGCCAATTCCACAAAATCCATCAATTGGAAAGGCTGCTGCATAGGGAGATATGGGTCCACCAACGCACTTTGATTGCCAAACGATCAACCCCCAAAAAAACACATGTCGGTTCTACCCTTGGCTTTTTAATATAAGAGCCACCAGCAAGGTGAACAGTGAGCAGCACTTAATCTGATGGTCACCAGTGGCTTTAGAGCTCACAGAGCAGATCTACAGCTCGAACATGATAAATAAATGATAAGCAATGCACCATAACACACCAGAAAGGGCTCTCTGGTTTTCAGGAGGAAATTTAATTATTTCGGGGGGCATGTTTAAACAAAGTTAAATCCCTGTTTGCACCTAATATTCAAGGTGCATTGTTATGCATTTTCATGCAAACAAGCCCTTTGGATATCCTATGAGCTACTGGAATGAATTAACATATGTTTTCCAACAGATCAGTATGGATAGAGCCTTTTTACTAATGGGGATTGTACAACTGGGTTGTCAACAATGTGCAACAATATGCAACTTTACTTAGTACTGTATTAATTTGTATTACACCAAATCTTGGTGTCCAAGGTACTGCTTCTGTTTTCCTACTGCTCTGACTTTCTTTTCACTTTTTTTAAATTATTCTAATAAAGGATATGTTGTACTTAAAGCGGACCTACCACCTCCGCATCTTCCTTTACCTCTGGTGCCGATAATGGAGGAAGCTAGATCAGAAGAGTCATCTTGCAGGAGCAAGCAGGCAGGATAGGTGAGTATTTTTTATTTTTAGGGGTCTCTGACCCTGGATGAAGACTGGATGTGACAACGTAGACGAGTCGTGTATATATGTTTATTTTTTATTGTTCTTTTTTAGAATTTACAACTCCTTTAACAAACCATATGATACGTGTCTAGCTAAGTAAAACACTGATACACCAGTATGCCCCTCCATTATGATGACAGCCCAGGATCATGTGATCTGTAGTCTTCCATGTTGTATGTTTATACATTAACTACATTTATCATACAGTAGCTGTTACGTATGACTTCTGTGTGCGGTGCAGAGAAACTCAGCAGTGCTATGCTTGATTGTGATTATTAGTGCTTAATTTCTGCAGTTGCAGAAAAAGTAATTAGGGGCGTATTTCAAGCAAAATATTACCATTATTAGTTGGATTTTGAAGTGCTAATTTGTATGCAGGTTGCAAAGAACAGAATGAAACTGTGTAATTTTCTTGTGTTACAACGACGTGCCCTGCAGCATAAGCATATTATAATTAGTAGAGGTATGACACCTAGTCATGTCACATTTGCTTTTCTCTCACCTCTAAAAAGAAGCCTTTGAGGACCTCTAGTGCAGAGTGATGTAAAATTATGCTGTATTGTACAAGCATTGAACTTCTCAAAGGTATGTCACAAACGGGTTAACC
Organism: Ptychadena robeensis; assembly: GCA_036250615.1. Lineage (NCBI taxonomy): Eukaryota > Metazoa > Chordata > Amphibia > Anura > Ptychadenidae > Ptychadena > Ptychadena robeensis. Next base: position 45,010,430 of record CM070034.1, on the reverse strand, counting down.
GTCCTTTATATGTGCATATTGGTAGGCACTCAAGTCAGCGAAAAACATATTATCAGAAGCCCAAAAGCGAACAATCTGTCATGGGGCCCCCAACTAAAGCACTCATTATCAGGTCTTACCCACACCTTTTCTTGCACTATCCAGGCTGCAGCTGGAGTGATAATGTTTGCTAAGGTAGCCTACAAACAAATGCTCAAAATGTTCCCCCCTCTTCTGCTTTATGCGCAGATGTTTTCCCTCAGATCTTGTTCTATGTGTTAATCTTAACCTTGAAGGCACTTCTGAGGGAACTTGACTTACAAAAGGCTGAACCATGCATGATAATGGAGTCATCCAAAATAAATACATACATTTTTGTGGCCTACTTTGTATTTCTCCATTCTTAAAGGGCCAAGCTTGTATTCTAAACAAAAATCTATCCACCTGCCTCATAGAGGACAACAGGAATGCAAAAGATGCTTGAAGTACATTGATGCAACATAGAAGGAGGTCTAATGTGTGAGTGAAAGATGCCAAATGTGCATATCATATTCTGAGTCATCTTACAGTCTCAATATAATGTCAAAGTCCATTTCAAATAGAATCCACCTGAAAAAGAGCTGCATATATTAATCGATACAAGCTTCAAACTCTTACACACATACACATTCTATGTCAATGTATCAGAAGAATCGGATGTGATATATATCTGCAGTAAAAAAAACACAATTTAAGAAATTCATGAATAGGTCGGCGGATATTTACAATTTCGAATGTTCGTGGTAGGGCTATGTATTTCGAAAATCATATACACATTGCAAAAATAATCATAGCATTGACCATTTATATAGAAGATTTTCACGTTGGGAATATCGAATTGCGAATTGTATTTACGAATTTCAAATCGAATATTAGTAGAATTATTCGCGACATATCGCGAATTCGGATATTGCCTATGCCGCTCATCACTATTGTTAACACTTGGTTTTTCAATTGTGAATTCAAGCTTACATCCTAATCATTCTGATTCTAGACAGCCAATTTGAGCTGGTGAAACATCTCACAGGAAACAACAGCAAGTATCAGTTGCTTTGACTTTGACTACTGCAGTATACTATCCCCTGGGTGAGATTTTGAGATGAGATTTTTGGGAAATATAAAGTGGAAATTGGGGATTTCTGGTACATTGTATAGCGAACCATATTCTCCATAATGGCCTTGGGATAATTTTCTGGTAAGAAATCAATTCAAGATTGGGGCTTTTTGTTACATAGTATGGAGCACCAATATTTTTGGGAGAGAAATTAAGTAAAAACGTGGGGTTTTCTGGTACATAGTGCACCATACTCCCCATGTATTTTCATGGCAGTATATCAATAATTATACAGTATATATATCAATAATACAATTCTAGCAGTTTTAAGCTTTTAATAAATAGAAGGATTTTATCTATGTTGTGCTGGAAATTTGTATTGCTTGAAGAATTTACTATAGAAATTGATTAGGAAGTATTCTTATGTTATTTAATATCAAAAAGTTTTGAAATTATTTATCTTTGTTTCATTTTTGTACAGCCCAGTAACCTGACATTTTACTAGGGGTGTTTTTGACTTTTTATATCCACTGTACATATATATACTGTATATATAATGCAAAACACACACACCACATATTTTTTTCAGATCTATTTTAAAAAGTTGAGCTGTAGGTAACTCATAATTTTCTATTTTTCTGATTTGGGTTCATATACCTATATGTTTTATGTCCGTTTTCATTTATTTTCATAACCTTGTTCAGTGGTTCACAAACTGGGGGGCACAAAGTTATTCCAGAGGGGCATGGGCCCACATTCTTAACATGTGTTTGAACAGGGGAATAGGGAGGGGGGACCGATAATTCCTAAATAGAAAAGTAGGAAAAGTTTGGGAACCACTGACCTAGTTGAATATAAGAGGCACAAAATTTGACATGCATTAATTTGGATTGGTCAACATATGATAGGTGTAAACGGGCATTAGTTGATATTTAACATATCTATGACATCCAAAACACAAATAAAAAAGAAATTATTTAACTATAAGGACCTTTAAACATGTGACATTTTAATGCATCTTACATTGGAGCAATATTGCTTTTCATGAGTAAGCTTTATAGTATAGATAAAACATTTGAGATATTAAATAGTATTTACTGTAACTCTATTGTTTAAATGACATTTGAAAATGTAGAACCCATAAAAATATCTCAACCAAGTATGAGTGACAATGATTTATTATTTACTCATTTACTACTTTAAAAAATTTTAAAATTTCGTACACTTCCGTCTACTACTGCCAAGGTGAGCATTACTTTCTTGTTAGTCACTGATAAGAAGAGAAACCAAAGTCGTTAAGGATGTGTTGATGATGTTTAAATAACAAACAAATCTCAGCCAAACTGTCAGATCTAACAATAACTGATTGCCTCAAAGAAAAAAAGCCTGTTCTGCTCCATTGTCAAAATGCTACATTAACTGGATTACTATCCATGACAAGTGAGATCAGTTAAGTGCTTTGAAGGACAACTTCTTGCTAGAGTGGATGGGAGTTTAGTGGTGGCTGACCGCTAACCTGCTGCTGATGAGTAAAACCCCGATGCCTAGGGCAACACAGGTGTTACATTTGCCACCAGCTAATGCTTTGGAAGTAATATATACTAGCAATCTTCTTTTCTACTTGCAAAGGAAAACAAACAAAACCAGTCTACACAGTCTCTAAAACTCAGGATTCCGGAAGTCAAGCCTTCCTATTCCATTTCTCCAGCCAAGCATAAGCATTCATCCATTAAATGACCTGCCAGAGACAGCTGAAGGTGGCAAAAAAGCTTAACAAATGTATATGATTATCTACAGCTAATTGCTGCTAATTGTCGAGACCTAGAATTAGACAGTTGTTTAAAATCCTACCAGAAAGTATCAGTTAAAGTGTGGGGTGATTAGTGTGATGACTATACACATCATTTCCGACAATTCATGGTTCTCTATACAAAAATGAAATGTGACCATTAACTGCTTACACTACAAATGTTATACTGAATGTAAAAAGATTTTTTTTATTCTGCAAACTTCACAGTGTACTGGGAAAAATATCAGAACATTCTATAGAATACTGAAAATATTTAGCACAAAGTAAAACTGTTGTAATATTGGTATGGTCTGCTAAGGAATGCAACCATATTAAAAAAGAAATACATTGGACAAATGTTTACCTGCCCTCCAACAAGTTCACCCAATATAGTAGACTATAGGTGCCCATACATGTGAAGATTCTCCCTCGATAGATGAGGGGGCGACTGCAGTGTGATGACGTCATCATGCTGCAGCCGCTCCCTCAGAGGATGGGCTATTAGTTTGGATCGCGACTGCCGGGAATTTACCAACATGTTGGATCACCTTGGCACCCTTAGGGCTTGTTTCCATTATACGTTGGGACCCCTTCCGCTAAGCGTATTGCTTGGCGGGGATCCCAAAATAGCACATAGACATTGCCTGCTTGGTGGATGCTTTGTTTACACATCCGCCGATGCAGAGGCTCAATGTACTACGTTCGACTACGTTCAGCCTTGCATCAGCGGAGTGGCTCGCTGCAGTGAAAACACAGCATCCACCAAGTGGGTAAGTTAATGTGCTACGTTGGGATCCCTGCCAAGCAATATACTTAGCGGAGGGGGTCCCGAAGTATAATGGAAACATAGCCTTAGTGTGCTGGCCATTACTTTGGATGGGGGATGGCTGGAAATTTAAAGACATGTAGGATCACAGTGCGATCCAACATGCAGGAGGATCCTGGTTGATCTGACCAGATGAGCGCACCCGATTTGCCACTGAACGACCACCAGGCAATTGGCGGGAACACGCACTTCGGTCGATCAGCCAAAATATTGGGCAGGAATCTGCCCCAACTACATCTAACATATTACATCCAGAAAGTCAAAAAGTTGACCCTAACCCTAACCTTAATCTCTGCCAAATTGGCATCCAAAATCTACTGCTGAAGACATACACAGCTGTTGGCAGGTATGTGTTCACAGAATGAATGAGCAGCTTGAAAAAAGTCTATGAAATGACAGGTATCTGCATTCTACATCATCAACTGTCCTCATCTCACAGGTTTCTTCACAGCATCTCAGGCCTGCGGTGAAGCATCTTCAGCTCCCCTGTACTACAGGAGGGGGCTCATCCCATCTATTCTAGTCCTGCTCTAATTTCTCATTCCAAAGTGAGAAAATATAATTATCTGAAATATGCACTTAATGATGTGTTAATTGGTCTCCAGCCGTGAGAAGATAAAACACTTGCTTGAAAAGTTACTTACTTTGTAGGAGGAATTTGTGAACATTTAGTGAGATTTGCTAAGAAACATCCATAATAATAAGACCAATAAAATGATAACAACCGCAAAGAAAAAAAAATTGAATAGCTAAAGAGCATACAGCAGCACACATATAAAGACTTCCCATAAATATGGCAACATAATGTATCTAAACAGTTCTGAACAATTTGTGTGGTTTAAACAACAACTACATACATCAAGATAAAAACTCAATCGATATAAATGAAAATATTTGGGACGATTTTCAAATTAAATGCATTTGATTTATCAGTAAAGAGTAAGCTTTTCCACTATGGACTGTTCCTTGAATGGGAATCTTGGAAGAAAATGTACTCCTCTAAGGATTATCGGCAACTCCACATACTTTAAACATACATATGACTACAAAGAAAAGGTGAGAAGACCTTTGGCTTAAAAGTGCAAACTTTATCCAAAAGGTTATCTAGTTATCTTTCGACCAGCAAATCAGAGAGTGAAAAAACAAAGACGTGACTTCTGAGTAATCTCTAGGAAACTATCTGTAGTTGCCAAGCTGAGATGTCCCTTTTAAGAGGTCAAGACATAATTCCTGAAAGTAGAGAGATGTGTAAAAATGCTTGAAAGTGTCCAGACTGGTCACAAAGAAGACCAGGGGTGTCAAACTTAAACGCATAGTGGGCCAAAAAGTAAAAACATGGACAAAGTCATGGTCCAACCTTTATTTTTATTAAAAATGCCTACAATTGAGTAAGGGTCCCCACACACGTTTTGAGTGGGAACTGACAGATGAGCTGTGCAGAGCAGCGTGATGACATCATCGCGCTGCTTTCCATCGCTCACAGCATCAGCGGGCACCCTTTGTGTGCTGGACGTTAGACCGGCGTCCCCATTGAAACTAATGGCATTGGCCAGAGATTAACAGACATGTCCGTTCTCTGGCCGACAGATCCCTGTCGCCTTATGTGGGCACCCACGATCGGCAGCCGTTTTTGCCGCAGACCGCGAGCATGCACGCACATTGGTCAGCAGCAAAATCGCTCCACCGCTTTTTGTGTGTGTGGGGACCCTTTGTTTTTCCTTCCCATTAGATAGAGAAACAACCATAAAGGTTATGGTGAGAAGGGATTAAAGGAATCCACATGCCCTCAACTCGTGCCGTGTATAGCATTAATAAAGCCTTCTTAATACTATTTTAGGCTAAATTTACACAGTTGTTGCTATCAGTCCACAGCAGCCCAGAAAACAACTGGGTACTCCCGCAACAGCCCGAGAAACGAGACAGGTCTATCGGGTGAAAACCCAGAAAATTACCAGCAGACACCTAATTGTGGGTCTGCCAGGTGGTTGTGCCAATTGCTAATTTATTGGGCAGTTAAAAACCGACTGTGCCAACGAGCCCTTAAGGCCCCCATACACGTACCGAGTGGGGGCTGACAGATCAGCGATGGAGTGCAGCGTGATGACATACACCCTCTGCCTGTGTATGTGAGCCAGGCTTTGACTGCCCAGCTCACATACACAAAGTAGTAAGCCGCAGGAAACCCACAGGTGGATCTTTTCTCCTCTGCAGTATATATGACAGCTGGAAATCCAGCTTACTTACACACTGCAGAAGAACAGCTTCCCTGCCTTTTTTAACTCCAACTCTGCTGGTCAGATCACAGAGCTCCAACCAGCAGAGCGGCAGTAACCCATTTTACTGGGATTAAAACAGCTGGAAATGGTGTAAGGCCTTGTTTCCATTGATGCGTTTCTTGTGTGGTTAACCACGCGGCCAAAAACGCATCCGCGCGAAAACGCATGCCTTGCGTTTTTTCGCACGTTTATGCACGTTTTTTGCTACGCGATTTTTTTTATAATGGGATGCGGGTGCGGTTGGGATGCGGATGCATTTCAAAACGCTGCAGCTAGCGTTCACAAGCGCGCAAACGCATCAATGGAAACTATATTGAAGTTTCATATGGATGCGTTTGTCGCGTTTACCGCACGGTTACAAACACACGGTTACAAACACGCGGTTACAAACACGCGCGGGATCGCATCAATAGAGACAAGCCCTTAATCGCATTGAATACAGTTTTCTAAGCAGAAAACTGTATTCTGGTCGGTTTGCATTTGGAAACTCCCGCCGCCTCCCGGTGTGACATCATTGCGCACGTGAAACCGGGGAGGGGGGTTTGTTCCGCTTCTGGGGGGCATGCAGGAAGCCTCCCAGAAGTGATCAGAGCAAGGTAAGTCAGCGCTGCGGATCACCTCTCAGTGGCTGATGAACCCAGTTTCATCTCAACCGCTAAGGAGGTTAGGTTGTACCTACCACGTGGTAGGTCCGCTTAAGGTTTGAAAAAGATTCCTTTTTTTTTATTTTAGAATAAAGAGTTTTATTGATTTTCAGAAAACTACAAGGCAAAAGTATAAAAAAGTGCGGTAACAGAGCGGTGCATGCGTAAGAATACATTGCAATGCAGATCGGGGCATTGTGAATGAGAGTAACCAGCCGCATACGGTAATGACTCCGCAAAAGCATAACACAAGGCAAAGCTAGCCACTCATAACCCAACATCACAAACCACACAAAAAGATTCCTTTTTACCTGAATCGATCAACCAAATTTCACAATTGTTTAAGTATCTGACGGGTTCTCTTGGTATTTTGAGCTATTTGTATGCAATGGCACTATGGACAAGTCTTTGGAAAGGAATCAATCAGTTGTTGATCTATCACATTATGTGGTGGTAATAAGAAAGGATTTGTTTTCCAAATTATCAACTTAATATGATTGTTTTTCAAGTTTAACTGTATATGCCCAGCATTAGCCTCTTACATTCCTATGTGTCTTGATGGTTACGTCTTGTTAAACAAAGGCATTCTTTCAAGACCTACTCCAGGATCTTCTGCTAACCTTATCCCAGTTAATACAAATGCATTGAAACAAAGCTGCATTTATTTATCTACCATTGTCGCTTTGAACGTCATGTCACATCAACAACATCTTTTATTTTTTCAAGCAATAATTACCATATAATAGTTTGCCATGCAGTCACACTCACAACAAAAGACATTTCGTTCCTTTCTGCCCAAAATGCATTTGAATGTGAGATGACAGAATAATGTCACCTTCCCTTTCTTGTCTAAGTTACATAAAGAGAGGATTATGCAGATGAGACGTTTTCACAGTCAAGCTTTAATTAACAAGGTGTTACCTTTTACAATATTTGGTAACACGACAGATGCCTGCAGATGTTCAACACGACAGGAACTGTGTTCAGAATGAGGAAGTGCAGCTCAGGTGTGCTAATTAACCCTCTGCTCCATTCAAATGAGGACAATCTGTTTGGAGAGAAATTAATTAGTACAGTCATTACACTCCAAGAAACATGCGTCTAAGGAGACAATCAGTGTTTAGGCTCCAGTATTGGAAACAAAATATTTGTTTTTATACAAATGGAGCACAGAAAAAAAAGCAAAACATTGCGCAGGATACATGATAATGAGGGGAAGCTACAACTGAGTAGGGTGCCAGGATGTAATATGTAAAATCATATATCCCATATCATAACAAGAAAAAAACATTTTATATTCATGTATAGGATAAAGAATAGTCTAAAATAGTCCACAGCAGGCAATAACCAGATTTTCAGAACAGAAAACCCTGTAAGGCTGGATCTACACTAGGCCGCCCCAGTTAATGTGGGTGGCGTAATGGACATGTTGGTGTGACATGTCCATAGCGGCCGTCTGTGATTTGCCCGCTGTTTGGGTGCTGTGTCAGAGAGTTTAGTACGCGGTATTCGCCATGTCAACAATACCTTGTCCTATACTTTCCCACGAACAAACAGAGCCTGATGTGTTTCCGTATGTAAAACACCGGTGGTGCGGTACATGCTTATGGTGCGTCCACGGGACACCACCAGGTCCACAAATGCCAGCATGCCATGGGCAGCTAAAGCTATGGCTCGATGTAGTAACAGATTAGAGCAACATTCGGTGCCGTGAGTGTGTGTTGCTCGAATCTGTTACTACATCGAGCTGTGTATGCCCAGCATGAGCAAGATTTAGGCCATCCAGGCTTCTATTTGAGCAGGGTCAACCAATCCTGCTTGAAGGAGCTCAGCCGAACAGGTTTCCAACATGTTACAAAACCTTGGTCGAATTCCATTACTTTCAATGGAGACCATGGGTCCCCATCCAAAGTAGTGGATGGACTGCCAGCTGCAAAAGTGCTGTGCCTCAATATGAGTGTGATGATGTTATTGCGCCACACCATCTATGCCCAGCTTAGCTACTGAGCAGCCAGGACTCATAGTCCTCGACTCCCAGAGTGAGAGTACAGAAGGTCAGTAAAAGTAGCAGGTAGAGAGGCTGTGGATAAGACAGAGCTATCAGATCTGTCACACCTACCATGGGCCAAAAGTATTTGGTAACCCCTTCAGATCAGGGATCCATTGCTTTTGTGTCTATATTATGGCTCGCTTGACAGCTAGCATTCTCCAATATCCTTAACAGAAATCCTCAAAGTGAATGCAAAATGAAGCTGTTCATTCTTTAATTAGTTAAACTATTTATCTGCAAAGGAAATAAAGCCAGTGATTAATAATAACTGATTAATATTGCTTAGCAATAGGCATTGTTGGTCCTTTCGAATGTTGCTCCATTTCAAAGATGGTGACAGCAGCCAAAGGACCATGTAAATGTAATTAAATGAGAATAAAAGTGTTACATTATAAAAACGAGGGCTAAATTTAAAATACTTTTGATTGTTCAGATTATTTAATGCGATAGTGCATGATCTGTCTGGAGCCACCATAGATTTAAATGGTGCTGTCAGAAACCTTAAGGCTTACAGTATATATAGAATTGGAATATTTACAACAGTTGTGCATGTAGCTTTCTGCCAAGGAAATGGAAATGGCAAGTAATGAGTGTATATTTAATATGATTCAATTTAACTTCAAGACATGTGTGAACAGTACAATTGGCATATGCGTTATATGTATTTTTACATGAAATAACTAGGTATGGAAGGAGATGTGTCCTGGCCATTTAGTATTTAGAAAAGCTACACACCTGTAATTTACAGGCTAAAAGGAAGAAGTGTCTACTTCCTATTGACACAAAGTAAATTGGATGAATCTGGCTGCCTTTGTCCTGTCTTATTGTCAGCTCGCTCATTATTTACAACACCCGTGACATCATAATCGTTGCTTGCCATGAAGCAGAAGTGATTTCCTTGTAGACTTGATGGGTCTGTTTTAGTGTCCAACACCTGTTTGAGGTAATGATGGTGGAAGACGTGTCCAGACAGAATTACACAGTAAAAATAACAATTTCACCCAGGCTATTCCATTTATGATTCTCCTTTCTCTCTTCAGGGTAAAAACACTTGGGGGTCCAACAATGTCTGTGTAAATGCATTTGCAGCTATAATTATGTTGTTTGATGAGTGTTTGCCGGGATATATTTATCTGTCCTACTGCACAATATATTATATATACTGTGAGGTATAAAACTTTGTTGTACCCTTTGTCTGGATCTTTAGACTATGATAGCTGTGAATAGTTCATTAGAAAATACAACAGCGACTCATTGCTATATAGTTAAATGTTATTTTAATTTGGTTTTCATTTGTTCTTATGGGAACAAATGTGTTTCTTGTTGTAACTTAAGTACCTTAGATGCTACTATAACCTGTTTAAGTAATTTATTTAATAAGTAATCCATCCTATGTTAGTAAATCCATTCAGCTTGTAGGGTCATTGAGTATGTTGGGGACTTTACTATCAGGAGACCATCTTAGCACTAAATATTCATAGAAACTGTAATTTATCTGTCATTTTTATTATTTTTATTATTGGATTGAAGTGAAAAGTCAAATTTGAAGGGTAGATATAAACAAGCAGGTACACTTATAGGCAAATAAAAACAGTTATTAGGTGCAACAAAAGATGTAAGGGTGCTCTTATGCATTTCCTTCAAAACAGTTATTTTGGCCTATATTGAAATGATAGCATGTTGCAATTGCTGCAGATTTGTCGTTGTTAATTTATTATGCCGAAGTGCAACTTCGCTGCATCCCAAATATACTATATTGAATTGAGATTTGATGAGGCTGTTTGATTACTATAAACTTATATTCGTGTCCAAAAAACCAGTTTAGAATTAGTTGCCCTTTGTTAATTTATTGTCCAATCAAAATCAAGGACAAGTGACCATTCTGTATTGCTTAAATAGTAAAGATAAATGGGGGTGAATATCACAGGACTGCATGTTCTTCAAATGTTCGCATGTGTTTCCTCCAGCCACTACAGTTTCCTCCTGCACTCCAAATGTTGGTAGAACACCATATTTTGCAGGCTATAAGACACATCCCTGTGTAAAGAAATGCTCTTTCAGCCACCCACGACAGACATCCTCTGACAGCTTTCCTGTCTCTGCCTCCTGTCCCTACCAGCCATCAGCCAAACTTGAGTAACAGGAGAAGATGCAAAGGGAAAAACCGCCTGTGGGTAAATCTTCCATCTGACAGCTAAGCATAGTGCTTGGCCCACTGGGGGGAAAAAAGTGCGTCTTGTAGACCAATCATTAGTTGCAGACATAACTACCTTAGAGCAGGAGTGAAACTGTGAGCCAAAATGAAAACTTTGGACAAAGTCATGGGCCAACTTTGATATTTCTAGGGAATGTTTGCAATTGTTGAATTTTGTCCTGATCAAAGTAAGCTGTGCCTACACTATGGATTTCTGAGCGGTTTTCATGTGCATAGACCTTGGGGAAAACGACTCTGTGTAGGCGTAACAGTGGGAGCGGTACCCCAGACTGGGGATCTGGGGGCGTCCCGTGGATGCACCGGAAACATGTACTGCACCCATTAGTAAACAATGTGGTGTGATGCACGCAAACCATGCATGATGTCTTTTCAGGCACGGTTTGCTAATAGTAAGTATAGGATGTGGTATTGTCGACACAGCGAATACCACCCCCTGTATGCCCTGAAACACTGACAAGCACATGCCATCGTGGCCATAGCGCCCCTGTGGTTTCTGGGGCGTCAAACTGTAGACCCAGCCTTAACGATTAAACTTTTCAAATTGAAACAAACATGTGTTTTGCTTAAATATCTGGAACAAGCAAAGAATAAAAATCATGTGACATGAAATGTAAAATAAAAGACACATCAGTGGCATAAATTTTTTAAATACACTTTTGAATGCAATCTCATAGGCCAAGTATGGTTATTAGAATGACAAGATTTGTCCCCCAGGCCAGACACAGGACACCAGACACTTCTGCCCAAAACCGGCCATACACGTCTTGATTCCCTGGTGATCGTTTTGCGATCATTCCCAATGGGATGACACAAGAATCACATTGCATAAAATCGATGTACACAACCTGGGGGAGTCAATCCCTGGCCGGTACTTTGGTAGTAATGGCAAAGGACAACAGGGAAATACCCCTGTTCAATCGAACCATGTATGGCCGGCTTAAGCAGGCCATACACGGGTCAGATTTTCAATCAATCGACTTAAAACAATCAATTTTTAAGTCTGTATAAAATTGTATGTCGATTGTATCATGCCCCATATGTAGTACAAGATTTTTGATCGATTTTTTTTTCACTCGACATAATAATCGATCCAAAATAGTCCGATTGAAATTTCAATCAGAAGTGAGGTAGAATAGGTAGAAAAAAAATCGATCAAAAATTGGTTGACCACACTTTTCAATCCAATTTTCAATCGACCGATCAAAATTTACCATCCAGTCCGATCAAAAAACGACTGAATTTTCACTCAATTTTGATCGGATTAAGTCGATTTAACCAGGTGGGCAAAACTCAATTCTCAATCAATCGATTAAAAAATTGATCGTTTTAAGTCGATTGATTGAAAATCTGACCTGTGTATGGGCTGCTTTAGACTATGTTAGGGATAAAAGACTATGTCTACAGCAGGGACATTGTAGGTAGAACTAATTTACATGACAATTGACTATGTAGATCCACCAGCACAGAGTCTCTTTTGAACTCTAGAAGTAACTATGGTAAAACTTATATTTCCCAATAAGTATAATTATTTCATGATATGTTACAAATACTCAGTGCATTTCCTTTAACTTCTAGACAGTAAAGCTAGCCACACACGGTTCGATTTTGGTTCAATCGATGCTCGATTAGATGAATTTTTTCATCGATTGAACGAAAATCGAGAAATGCCCACATGGTACAATCGACGATAATTGTTCGATGAAGGCAGAAAATCGAATCGAATTTTGATCGGACATGTTGGAAAATCATCGTCGATTGTGCCAAAATCGTTTTAAAATCGTCGATGTTTGTGGTGTTTCTCCTGGATCGATTAGATTAGATATACATAACATAGACCACTTCAATCTGGAATTAAAACATTTCAATACCAAAATCGACGATTTTAGTAATATTTTGGAATCGAAATCTCACCACAATCGCAAACTCAATGTGGGGTGTATGTTGATGCGATTAAGATCGATTTTCGATTAGACGATTGAATTCCTCGATCTAATCGAGCATCGATTGAACCAAAATTGAACCATGTGTGGCTAGCTTTAGAAATGAAGGAAAACAATGAGTTTTCTTATCATAGAACAAACTAAATCACAGTTTAACTCTTTGGTGAAGGAATTTTAAGTACAGGTTTTCAAAGTAAAAGAAATTGCTGGTATTTGAATGTTTGCTGCTTTACCATAACATTATAGCTGGGCGTAACTCAGGGAATCACTGAACAGGAATCTGTTAAACAAGATTTAGAATCTGAGAAACAGATGTTTCTGTCACTGCTGTCACCACCTCTAAAGGAAAAAAATGTGCTGAAAAAGTCAGATCACTGTTTCAGCACCTGGGTCCATTTCCCAGGTTGTCAGGACTCCTGATAACATTAAAAAATGTAAGAACTGAATAAATGACAATGTTTCCCTGACTGTTTAACTAGTGCAGCTTTTAACCTTCCTTCTAAAAACGAAAACTATGAAAATAATTGCAGCCATTGACAGAGTATTATCAAATACCTGACATAATTTAATCAAGTTATAAAGAGGATAAAAGGAAATTCAGGAATATACTAGATTTATAGTTAATATTTAAAAGAGGATTGCCTTTGGGTAGGTAAAACATATTATCATAGTGTCCCCGTGAGACAAAATAAAACTCAAATAGTTAGTTCCAGACATAGCATTAGAGGGGGACACAGACAGCAAGGTGCCACATATTGTTACAGTACCTAAATAGTTTTTTATGGTCATTGCTTTACAGAACATGTACAGAAGACACTACACATCAAATATTGTACATTGAACATACATTTAATTATGCAGTAATGCATGCAGAGCAGACAAATTGTATTTTTCCATTTTAGTTATAAGGGATGAGAGGTTTGGTCACATACAAATGAACATAGCAAGCATTAACATTAACATAGCTTCAGTTGAATTAAACATATAATACACAGTTCCAACAGGTCAAAGTTTTGGGTTTTTTCAGCAAAGAAAGCATAGTTACCAGTGTTAATTGTTTTATGTAAAAAATATGGCCTCATATTAATTCTGAAGGATCCAAAATATCTAATGCTTCTTATAGTGAAAAGCAGTATAATGCAAGAAATGGTGAACATGCAAGAAAATAAACCAAGGCAACACTTTGGTTTTGTAAGACATCATGATCACAAAGGATACAAAAGTGTAAAATTGATGATAACATAATTTACTGTATAGCTGTACACAGCATAACCATTTCTTTATTTAATTATAACAGGACAGTTAGGACGGGCATACATGTTTTAGATAACATCATATTAAGTTGATTGTTTTACATTTCGATCCTTTTTAACCCCCCGTGGTGTTATTGATTCAAAACGGATCGAATTCCTTTCCTAAGCCCTGTGCACATGCGTCATGTTATCATCGGATACAAAGTACCTAAAATGCCTATCAGATACTTGAACAATCAACTGAAATTTACCAACATGACTGATCACTGTTTGATTGCTTATATGTTTGATTTCCATCACATTTGAATGGTCAGAAATATAAATAATCCATTTCAAGGATCTACTTAACACAATAAGTGGATGTAATGGAAATGTCGAATCATGTATGCCTAATTATACTGTAAAGCTAGCCACACATGGTTCAATTGACTGTACAATCAATGTAATTCGATCAA
>CM070034.1:44946102-44988706 GCA_036250615.1 Ptychadena robeensis | reverse complement strand
GTGTTGCTCAGGTAAATCATTAGTTGATGGAAGGTTTAGGTGAGTGTTAAAATGATTATTAATGGAGATAGGTGCAAGACTATACAGAGCTGAGTGTTGAGTGAAGGTTCATGGTAATCCAGAGGCTAAGGAAGAAAAAGGTATATACATCTGATAAGTGGTGGGGGGAAGTACATGAGATACAGAGGGGTAGTAGTGTAGTGGTGAAGGACACGTGCAGAGGTGGAGTAATTTGGTGGAGGATAAACAGGTTGTTAGTTTAGGAATAGAGCAGGAGATATGATCAGAGATAGAGAAAATGAGCAGGAAAGAGAAAGAGGTAATAGATGGGTGCATCGGTGAGCCATGTTGGAGGAGAGGACCTGTGGTGAGGATTAAACAGGTGAGCAGAAGAGTATAGAATGGAAGGCTAAGGTATAAAGAAGTGCATAGGAAAGGAAATGAAAAAATGGAGGGTGGACAAGAGTGTGAACATATAACTTTAAGCCCCTCCCTCTTTAAGTGGCTACACCAACTATGTGTTGCAACATGAATAGCACCTACCGCATCGTTATAAAAACATTTACATGGAAAAGGCATGAAGAAATATGTTTTTATTGTTATTTGTTGTTTATTTTTTATGTTTTATTGCTTTATTTACAATATGTTGGATTTTTGTTTTATTGCCCTACAAATGAGAAATTATAACTAATGATAAATGATGAAATGATAATTAACCACCTATAACCATATATCCGGCGTCACCAATGACGCCAGGGATTGAAATGGGGGAGAATGGAGAATCACAGCAGATTACATTGCCTTCTTTTCTTTGTTTGTTGTATTATTATTTAGCCATTGTTATTTGACATTTTGATAAAAAAAATAACTACTTTTGTTACCCAGTGGTGCACAAAAAATAAAGGCAACACAAAATTAGGACATACTAGATCTGAATTATTTAAATATTTTTATTAAATACTTTGTTCTTTACATAGTTGAATGTGCTGACAACAAAAACACACAAAACTTATCAATGGAAATCAAATTTATCAACCCATTGAGGTCTTGATTTGGAGTCAAACTCTACCGCTACCTCTGCCTTTGTGCAAGGAGAAACAGGAGGAGCACTGGCAGAACCCTGCAAAATGACCTCCAGCGTGCCACAAATGTGCATGTGTCTGATCAAACGGTCAGAAACTCCATGAGAGTGATATGAGGGCCCGCCGTCCACAGGACCATGCAGGACGTGTGACATTTGCCAGAGAACACCAAGATTGGCAAATTCGCCACTGGCACCTGCTCTGAAAGCAGGTTCAGACTGAGCACATGTGACAGACATGGCAGAGTCTGAAGACCCCATGCAGAACGTTCTGCTGCCTGCAACATCCTCCAGCATGACCAGTTTGGCAGTGGGTCAGTATGGCATTTCTTTGGGGGGCCGGACAGCCCTCCATGTGCTGGACAGAGGTAGCCTGACTGCCATTAGGTACCGAGAGGAGATCATCAGACCCCTTGTGAGAACATATGATGGTGCAGTTGGCCCTGGATTCCTCCTAATGCAAGAAAATGCTAGACCACATGTGACTGGAGTGCAGCTCCTGCAAGACAAAGGCATTGATGCTATAGACTGGCCGCCCATTTCCCAGACCTAAATCCAATTGAGCACATCTGGGACATTATGTTTCACTCCATCCACCAACACCACATTGCACCACAGACTATCCAGAAGTTAGGGGATGTTTGAAACCAGGTGTGGGAGGAGATCCCTCAGGAGATCATCAGCCACCTCATCAAGGGTTATGCCCGGGCATTGTAGGGAGGTCATACAGGCACGTAGAGGCCACACACACTACTACAAGTCATTTTGACTTATTTTAAGGACATCACATCAAAGTTGGATCAGACTGTAGTGTTTTTTTTTTTCAATTTAATTTTGACTCCAAATCCAGACCTCCATGGGTTGATAAATTTGATTTCCATAGAACATTTTGTGATTTTGTTGTCAGCACATTCAACTATATAAAGAACAAAGTATATGATAAGAATTTCATTCATTCAGATAGGATGTCTAAATTATGCGTTCCCTTTATTGTTTAAGAAGTGTATTATCTATTTATGTCCTAAGATAAAAATGTACACATACATGTAGCAATCTCTAATAAATAATAGGTGGGAGATATTTTTCTGGCTGGGGATTATTGCAGAGAGTTATATAACAAATAACAGAACTTTCAAAATAACCAAAAATGGAGAAATCCCAATTTTTTTAAGTGGGGGCTTGTCATGAAGTTTGCTGTAGTAGCTAGTTGACAGTAGCTAAAAGTGATAATTGGCCTTATGTCAACCACAATAAAAAAGCACCAAAAATAAAAAGGGTGCAAATGATTTTTTGATTGCTCACATAACTAGCCATCAAAATAAGGTATATATTTCTAACTGCCATATTTAATAACAAGGGTCTTAAAGTGGACCTACCACCAGAACATTATCTACAGGTTAGGCCATTTATATGGATACACCTAAATAAAATGGGAATGGTTGGTGATATTAACTTCCTGTTTGTGGCACATTAGTATATGTGAGCAGGGAAACTTTTCAAGATGGGTTGTGACCATGGTGGCCATTTTGAAGTCAGCCATTTTGAATCCAACTTTTGTTTTTTCAATAGGAAGAGGATCATACTACACATCAAACTTATTGGGAATTTCACAAGAAAAACCATGGTGTGCTTGGTTTTAACGTAAAATTATTCTTTCATGAGTTATTTACAAGTTTCTGTCCACTTATAAAATGTGTTCAATGTGCTGCCCATTGTGTTGGATTGTTAATGCAACCCTCTTCTCCCACTCTTCACACACTGATATCAACACCGCAGGAGAAATGCTAGCACAGGCTTCCAGTATCCGTAGTTTCAGGTGCTGCACCTGAGTCTAAGAGGGTCAGATCAGGAGACCTTGGGGGCCATTCAACTGGCCCACGACGACCAATCCACTTTCCAGGAAACTGTTCATCTAGTAATGCTCGGACCTGACACCCATAATGTGGTGGTGCATCATCTTGCTGGAAAACTCAGGGAACGTGCCAGCTTCAGTGCATAAAGAGGGAAACACATCATCATGTAGCAATTTTAAGGTCTCCCGATTTGACATATAAATAGCCCAACCTGTACACATGAATGGCACCGGAAGTGCCGATAATAGGGAGGAATGCATAAAAAAAATAAAAAAAAAATAAAAAAACCTAAATGTAAGGAGTAATTTAAAAAGATCCCCTGTAGCCCTCCCTCACTTCCTAGTCCTGATGACGTATAGCCGAGGCAAAACATCATGAGAGCGAAAAGTTTGGCAGGTAATTCAGTGATCTCAATTTGTCATTGAAAGTAAATTGAGGTAAATCCCCATAGAAAACCATTGGCCACCCAGGATATTGCACCCGGAGTTAACCCTCGGAAGTCTGGTGAATAAATATGGAATTTCTAATATGATTCCAAAGAACAGCAGGTGAGTATATTATTTTTGAATCCTGGAGCCCTAAGCCACCATCATATCAGCTCAGAGGTAAATCAAACTTTCATTTTACATCTGTCATTTTTACATATTGAGTTTACATCCACTTTAAACAAAAGCCCCCTTTTAAAAAATGCAATGCAATTCCACTTTAAATCCCAAACAATCCCAAACAAATTTACCTCAAACCCAGGGTATCTCTACTATGTTTGAACTAACATGACTTTACTAGTGATGGCCGAACTGCCCGCAAGGCGGACAGTTCGGCCGCGAACAAGCATGTTCGCCCTTCTTCTCGCTGGCGGACAGTACGGGTGTTCGACCCGCCGTGTTCGCCAGCGAGAAGGATCCCTCTATTCTTCCTCCGGTGGGATCATTAGCAGCGAGATCCCGCCGCAGGAAGAATATTTCACTGAAGACCGGGTAGAGAACCCGGTCTATCAGTGAAAATCCAGCTCGTAAACCCGGATGTGACGTCAGTGACGTCACATCCGGTTAGAACAACCAGGAACTATGCGTTCCAGGTGCCGGATGTGACGTCACTGACGTCACATCCGGGTTTTCCGATTCAAATTCCCCGCCTAAAAGTCCGCTCCGCCCATTCGCGGATGGACACGACGAATGTTCGGCCATTACTAGACTTTACTTTATATTCTGTTTTTAATGTTAAAGATACATATTTGGTGATAATGAAATGCCTTGCCCTCATCCCAGATAGGATAAATGAGCTGTCCAGGTGAACAGTGGAGAGCTAACTTTTATACTTCCTGAAACTTATGTACTCTTAGAATAATCCTTTGTTGATATAACAGGAAGGGAGTAACTGACTGTGTGTCTTTGTGCTGATTGTGGCCATCAGAGCTGGCAGACACAAGACACAGACTGATGGGAACCAACATGTTTAAAGGTAGCAAGGTGCAAATATAATTATGTACTTTGCTAAAAAAATTATACCAGAAGAATGTTGTCAAATTTTCCAAAATGTCATTAAGTATGTTTGAATAAGCAACTGGAATAATTGGAAAGTATTAATAAATAAAGCACTATGCCATGCCATGGGGAAAGTGTAACAAAGCTGCCTGTCTTGAGACATTCTGTAAAAACAACATGGAAGTAGTGAATGCTATCCTGTAACCCCATCAGCTTTATTTGGATGTGGTTTGTGATCATTTGATTTTCATGTATTTTTAGAGAATGCACACAAATAATGGGATCATACAACAAGTAGACTTCATATATGGGTGACTTTATGTAGACATTCACAACCTGTCATCAAGAGGAATGGGTTACAGGAAAACCAACAGCTAGAAAATGTTTATTCTTTATGTTGGATTTGGTGGAGGGGAACATGTTTGCCATGCTGTTGTGTAATAAATAATAGCAATAGACACGAGAAGAGAAAAGGTCTAAGCCTGGTGTGACATTGGGGGGAACATTGGAAAAAACCTTGAATGGTAGAAGATGAAAATTTAGTTGCTTCAAACCGTCTGCAGAAGAGATAGATACAGCTGTATGTAGCAGTAGGGGGCCTTTCCATAAAATATTCATGAAGGCTACCCAATAGTTATGAAGACTAGTCATAGATTCTATTTTAAAAGGAATGTAACCATATTATTGTTTATAATACTGCTTTTGTATAATGAATACATAATGCAAAAACATATAAACTCTTAATAAGCCAACATTGTCTTAATACTATGAAAGTGTTACTAACATTGAGTATTTGGAATGGTCAACACAAAGCTTCAGGCAAACACTGCCCATATGCCACGTCATAGCCCTCAACGCGAGTCATGCCAATGACAATGATTGGCGTAGCCAGCAATGGCACATTAAACATATGCGGTGTCATCAACAATACATAAAAATATGGCATACGGTTTTGCAAGTAAATTTTTTCAATTCAAATAATGAGGGTGCGTTAATGCCAATGTGGCAATTAATGCTCTCTAAAATGTGAACAAACTGTGGGCAATCTACATGGGTGCATGTAGACAGGGTCTTAAGTTAAGTCAACATGTATAATGGCCCATTTACCTTAATATCTCAGACAAAAGCCAGCTACTGGGGAATACTTTAGAAAATATTTTAGTTCAAAATTTTGTGGTGTTGGAATAAATCATGTGAATAAAGTTGGTTACTGTTACTGTGTTC
Source organism: Ptychadena robeensis (assembly GCA_036250615.1). Taxonomy (NCBI): domain Eukaryota; kingdom Metazoa; phylum Chordata; class Amphibia; order Anura; family Ptychadenidae; genus Ptychadena; species Ptychadena robeensis. Next base: position 44,983,064 of record CM070034.1, on the reverse strand, counting down.
GGAAAATGCTATAACCCAGGGTCTATGGTCCCAATGTTATCCAAGTATACACACGGAATATTGTGCAGGTAGAAATCGAACATTTCTATCTGCATACCTGTTTTGAATAATTTACTCTGAAAGTATTGACTGGTTCAACTGACTCTATTTGTTTACTGAATATATCTATGCATCCTATTCTCCAAAAAGGATTTTAACCTCTCTGGTGGTCCCATTCCATCAGACTTTAGTGCTAAAAGTTGTACAAAAATGTAAACAGATTACAGAGACATTAGTTAAAATGTTTCCCCCCACCTCAGGTGTGAGGACTAGGGATACTGATATCTGTCAGATTATACAGGCTTAGGAGCAACCACCTGGCCACGTCTCCAGTGTCAGTGATGACTTTGGGAACTTGTGGGATTCCCCTGTTTTCCAACATATATAGACGTCCCAAGAAGCAAACACAGAGAGGTGATCATGGGCAAACATGGCTGATGCCAATGCATCACCTGGGACAGGTAAGCTACCACAAGTTCTGGAATTCCACCAGGAGGGTTAAAGTGTCTATTAAATATACAAAGTTTGAAAAAGGTATTATCTTGCATTCTCAAGGGCCATGTGTAGAACTCAATGTAAATGGCCAAAACACCAGTGAATGGCATAAAGTGGCATTCCAATGAAACCAGACTAATTGCATACAGCAAGCTAAACATCTACAGGGATTGTACGAAATTACACAGGACTGTATACTCTGAGTAATCTGCAGGTCACATAACTTAAGGTGGGTTTACACGTGAGATTTTTTGTTCGTTCAACTCCCGATTAGATTTTTTTGTCGAACATCATTCGTCCATTTATCGAATGTAACATTCAATTTTTTTGTTCGTCCATCCCGATATGGAATGAAAATACATTCAGAATTACTACGACCGATAAAAACATGTTCGGTGACCTTTTGAACAATTTTTTTTTCGAGATCAAACAAAATTTATCCATCAAACAAATTGGCCATTCTAGATTTTTGTTCAATCAACCAAAAAATCATTCGTTCTTCATTGATTGGACAAAAAAATCTACAGGTGTAAATCCACCTTAAAGGTAGCCATAGACAATAAGATTAGACGGTTAGATTTTGGGCCGATCTAACACACCCACCATAAATCAGCCCGGAAATCGATCTGACAAATTACAGACATCTCATTAAATAATTCATGGATGCGCGGGTGAGTCTCAACACAACATGACGTCATCATGTGAGCTCAATCTGCTGAGAAATCAACAGAAAAACGAAACGTCTATGGTCAGCTTTAGCACGTTATGCCATAACATTTAAAAAAATGATTAAACTATGAACTCAACTTTACATTCACCTATTCATTTTATGAAATTCTATTTAAATCAGTTTATTAGGGTTACTCTTGCACCTAGATTGCACACCAATTTAAGCTGCCAAAAAATATATATATATATATATATATAAAATTAAGTGATCACAAAGGATAGACTTCCACATTGTGAATATCAAATTACTAGGCATGCCTGGATATTTGCTTGTGCAATTAGTAGTGACATTATCATAGCCTGTGTATAGAACTGTAGAAGGGATCCAGTGGCTCCTCCTTCCTGCAGAAAAACACAGGAAGGGAGCGGATGCAAGACCAATCACCTTGCATAAGGACAGAGTGGAGCAGTGACTAGTGTGTATTACAGGAAGCTACTGTACACATCTACAGAGGAAGAGATAATTTAAACATCATCTGTATTTAGATATATTTGCTTATGCCAGTGGTTCCCAAACTGGGGGGTATTAGCCTTAGGGGGGAGAGCGGAGGTATTCCGGGGGGAGGCGGGGTGCAACTCGGAGGCCAGCCAGGGTGGCACTCTGACACTTCTGTGTGAGAACTGTACAATTGTCAGCCAGAAAGAGTGGAGAGAAAAGTCTGCAGAACTCTGCCTATTAGCCCTCCCAAGAGGAGAGAAACGCAGGAAAACAACCATGGGGAACTAGCTGAAGACAGACAGTAGAGAGTGCAAGTAAGTAGAGTGTCTCTATGTGAATGTAAAATGCTTCTGCAATACAAATGCAGTAAGTGTGAAATGGCTCTCAATCTGAACCTGTGTCGTTTGAGTGGATGTGGGGGGAGCACTCAATAATGTTCCCATTGAACCCATTGAAAAGGGGTTATAGGAGCAGAATAGTATTACTTTGCATTAACGTAATTAGCATCCAAGTGCCCTGAGGACAATAAATAACAATGATAGCATGTTTGTACACATTTAATAAGTCCCCTCATCTTTACACAATTTATGTTTAAATATATATTTACATCAACTCTATCTAGTACACAATGGGGATTCCTGAGGTACAAGTTTTGCTGTACTGTTATCTTGATCCATCGTATTCAGTCTATATTGCTTTCAAGTGTAGACAGTTTTACTGAGCGTGGCCAGTGCTGTGGTAGTTTGCCAAATCCATTGCAAGGCAAATAAAATATCCAGAAGAACCTGGTTATTGCCAGGAAAAGTACTGAAATTACAGTTGCCAATGTTTATTCTGCAAGTGGAGTACCGACTGACTTCATGTCCTGCAGTTGGCATTTGTCACCTAACATGATAGTCTTCATGTATAATGTGCCTTTCTATGTCCAAGGATGTCATTCATCAGATGTAACGTCTATGTCCTTGGGGCTGTCCTGACAAGTTGCCATTCTCCATCTACTGACATGCTGACTACTTTTTCTTTTTTGTTGTGCTTCTGGACATTCCTCTTCTAATTTTTGACGTTTGTGTTTCGTTCTTCTGTTCTGAAACCATACCTTTACCTACAAAAAGAGACATTGTTAGTCTATAGCAGTGTTGCCCACAATTGTTTGGCTTGTGAGCCACTTTTAAAATCACCAAGTCAAAATGATCTACTATATATATACAAGTACACAGGCAAAAACAAATGTTTTGTAATGATTTGACTCAATAAATACAATAAAAAAGAGAAAACAAAATGGAACGGAACCATGGAACTATGATCTAATGCCAGGGGATCTAATCAGAGGCGATCAGTGATCTACTGCTTCACTTTAGAATTATAAAGCAACTCACAAAGAATTTGGTGCATATTTACCATGTAAAAAGCAAAATTCATGTCCACTTTAAATACCCGATAATGTACAAATTAATTAAGTTATAAGCAGGAATTTGAAATGAATATTCAAATACTTTTGTGAATCAGCTTGTAACCATTTATGTTTTACCCTTTCTGTTAGGCCTACACTGGCTTCAGTGGAGCGTCAAGCTTTAGCATCTCAAAAACACATACATGCATTTTTTACAAAGCATTAAGGCAATGTAAAAAATAAATTAACAGATGTGTTTTTTACAGGTTTTTTTGCATAAGGACACACCAATCCTGTGCATTGTGGTAAGCAAAACTGAAAATAAAGTGATGTTGAAACTTTTGTATGCACTGTTCCATTGATTTTCCATGGAGAGATTTTTAAAGCATCAAATAACCCACATTTGTCATGTGTCAAACTCAGGAGTTCTGCACTATTGAAGACTAAGCCTCACCCCTAGAAATTTAGTTTGATAAAATTTTCTAGAGGTTCCCTCCGTGGGACTTTAAATGGAAAGTGGACTAAAATGATAAATATATTATAATAATATATAATAATATAATATTTTCATTACTAGAAATTTTGTTGTATGCCTATACTGCATGTTGTGGACTTGAAATCCAACTAATTCCTCGCTTAAAATTGCATAAGTGGAGTTGAGATTTAAATGTAAATGCATAGATTATAGAAAAAGATTAATACATCATAGGTGGCTGTTGCCAAGCCAGAAAAGGTGGAAAAGATGGCAGGAGATGGACCACCGAGGAAGTGAGGTAAGTCTGTCGTAGTATATAAGTATCTTGCAGTTTGGTCCTGCTTAGTTAACACTCTCATAAAGCTTATAAAAGTGTTCTTCATATGTATGTTTTCTAAGATTATAGTTGCAGAACGAAAAAATAGAACATGAAAACAAATACATTTAGAGCCAGGTAAACAATAAAATGGAAGTTACTTGTACAACACAATGTCAGAACAGTCCTAATTGGTCCCAAATTACTACCTAGTCAGCCCTTTTAATGAACCATCGATATTTGTTCACTAAAAGGTGCAATAAGGGACAAAAATATGTCTCAGATAGGGAAACTCTGCAGACACGCTGAAGGCCAGTTATTATTATCAGGAAAGTTTACTACATATAATATACATATTTTAATTACTACATATGAGTTCTGGGGTTCATGTGTAATAAGAATTGTTTAATTTTATAGTCTGTGTTCCCTGAAGCACTGAGCTTGTAAGATTTCCAATAATAAATAGTATACCTGGGTCTCTGTGAGGCACAGACTATTTGCAAGCTGTTTCCTTTCTGTTCCGACTACGTAATGGTTCTTTTCAAATGCTCCTTCAAGGCGTAGCAGTTGCGAGGGTGAGAAAGCAGTTCGTATTCGTTTAGGCTTCCGTGAAAATGGTCCCTGAAGCAAATAGTTTTCTGGAGTATTTTCCTCACCTATAGAAATAGAAAATGCATTTATATTTAGTGCATTATATTAAAATAAACACTGTTAAATATAACTAGGATTTACTGAACCACAATGCCAATATTTGTACGAACAGCCACTCTGGTGAGAAGTATCAACTGTATTAGTGGTAAATTTTCTTCTACCAAAACCATGTAATATGAGGAGCTTTCTAAACCTTCCAATCACTATGCATTCTATCAGGGAGGACCCGGAACTACATAGCTGTTGATAGATCTAAAGGAAATTGTATGGAGTGATCTAAAGGTGTGTGGTGGGCTTAAGATATAAAGAAAATCACTTGACATGAGAATAAACCTAGGGTGATAAAATATTGAGAATACATCAGAATGTTGATAAATTGTTTGTTTTGTTGTCATTCATTAAATTCAAGTAAAGAAAGTTTAATGTATACATACAATGTATACATATAACATATCAGAAACTGCAAACAATCTCATTTGGTGTATTTTTGTAAATGTAACATTCTTATATGTGACAGGGTTGATTATAAACTAAAACCTCTCAATTTCCAGAGCATCGATAGTGAAATTTCATAAGTAATGGTGAAGATGTTAAATGTTAAAAAACCTAGCAATATTACATTAATAACGTAACGGTCCTTTTCCTGTTCCAAAAGTTTTTTGTCAGCACAGCAAAAAAAGTAAACTTCAGATTTATATAAATTTTTTTAATTTTATTTAAATTAGAACTAGAAAATAACCTGTGCTCAATCCAACATGCCCAGTAAAGCCTTTTTTAAAAACATTCACAAATGATTTTGAATTAATGTTATTTTTATTGGACAGAAGAAGTCATAAATTCTTAAGAATCATCTTTCTTCTTGGACCACAGGAAACTAATGTAGACGATATTATCTAGGTAGCATGCCTCAGAACTTCCAAAACCAACTGTGTTTCATCTTAATGGTGAAATCTCAATTTTTTTTTAAAGTTTGTAAAATTGTATCAGGCATGTTTTCTGTAATCTCAATGATGATGACCTAGCTGAATGTAGGTACTAATATGTTTCCAGATAATATTGTCATAAGGATAACATATCCATATTTGCCCAAGAAAATAATCACGCTTTAGACTCACTAACTCTCTTACTTGATTTCTAACACTAAAGCCCCCCATACACCACATACAATTACCATGCAACTTCTGTACAACCAACTTTTCTTTAACCAAAACCATGTAATAGGAGGACCTTTCTACACCTTCCAATCACTATGTATTCTATCAGGGAGGTCACTATACTACATAGTTGTTGGTAGGTCTCATGAAAGTTGTATGGAGGAATCTGAAGGTGTATGGGGGGCTTAAAAACTGAAATTAAAAAAAATGTTGATGCCTAAAGAAGAGTAAAACAGACAGATTTGCACCCAACTAGAGCTTCTGGTATAACAGCTCAAACTGCTCCTTCAAATTCTTAGCTAACCCAATTACATGAACTCAGCAGGCTATAAATTATAATTTTATTGGGTGTAAAGACAAATAAATTACTGTGGACTTTTGAAACTTTATTTAGAAATTACTGTTTTCTATGTTGCTTTTTACATATATTCTAATTTGAGAACCGCCTGGTCATCACTAGTAATGAGCGGCATAGGCAATATTCGAATTTGCGATATTTCGCGAATAATTCTACTAATATTCGATTCTATATTCGGAAATTCGCGGTATGACCATGTATTGCGACAATCATATTTGCATTGCGAAATAATATTCGCTTTGCGAAAATCTTTGAACTGAATGGTCACATGCTATGTTTATTTTCGCAATGCGAATATTATTTTTTCGCAATACATGGCCATACCGCAAATATTCGGAATTGCGAATATCTACCGACATATTCGAGATATTGGCGAATTCTCGAATTGCCGATATTCGCAAAAAATATTAGTTTTTTGAATATTTGAATTTGAATATTTGAATTTTTGAATTTGAATATTTGAGCTCAACACTAGTCATCACCATGGTCATCTGTATATCCCTGCCTCATGACACATATCCTAAATCTTAAATATCTGCAGTATGTTATTATACATTTTGTATATCATATGTTTACATTTTTGTACTAAAATAAGTTCTTTATTATAACTAAATCTATAGCTCTAAGCTAAAAGATTATTTTTTAAAGTTTACTGATAAATCAACAAATTTATGTTACGTCATTATCGTAAACATTGTATACAAAACTTCATATCTGTTTGCGTTCTTTTTCAGTGAATTAATGAAGGCAGGTCAGATCAGTGCATGATTTTCTAGGAAATATAAAGAGTAAGCAACTGAGTCATTTTAGGGCAAGATTTTCCTGCTGTACTTGACTTGGTGCATTTTAAATAACCGTCTATATAAATATATAATACATCTCTTGTCTATTCATTTTACACAACCTCATAATGTAATGTTTATACAATGCCCTGAAGAGCTTCAGCTTTGACAAAAACATGCTCCCCCCCAAAAAAAAATATAATATAATAATGGAGATGAGACTACAGGCCAAGTTTGTTAAAAAAAAAAACAGCAACAAATTTACAATAAAAAAGTTAACAATATTTGTTTTTAAAGCCTCTAAATCTAAACCCAGTTAATGAAATATACAAAGCTAAGATTTCTTAATAATATAAAGTGGAATCTGGGATCTGGAATGCAGATTGCTAATGTTACAGATACAAATAAACAAATCTTTATCTTTGAAATCTACTGAAACCAAAGAATTTGTTCAAGTAGGCGCTCTTCTAAGAGTATAAAAGAGTCAACTCACTCATCGTTTGTCAAAAGTGGTAATTGTTCACTAGGCAAAATGACAATCAATTAAGAAATGGCCAGAAAAGTATTTAGGGAGCCCTCGGGAGTCCTGTGATTGGTCTTCAAAGCTTACCTTCCAGCTACAAGAATTAAGCCGACCACACAACTGAACAAACCTGAAATAATAATTATATGTACAGTATTCTGTGTTTCTTTGACCAGAATTATTTTCTTTACCAATGACTTTTTTTAAGCTCCAACATATTGAAAAGGCCTGCAAAGGTTATCTACCATTGTCATCTCAGACCTCGTGATTTACAGCACTATAATATCAATAACCTAACAGTATAACCGTGATTGTGGTATAAAAGCTAGAAGCTGAGATTAAAGCTAATCGTACACACATCAACTTCTGCTCTTCAGATCAATGGACATGCACAATTGAAATATTGACTGTCATTTTTATATTGATCAATAATGTTTTACTTATCACCACATTATACTAAAGCCTTTTGTACTTTATCCTAAGTTATACCTCTTGTGTTCTTCAATCTAGTGTACGAGTCCTATATTACTCCTGAAGAGGTGATTTAATCCACGAAACGCGTTGAGTTTCAACATAGGATCAATTGTTATGTGTCTACCGTTTTTGTGATTGCATTGTTCAAATGTAAATATGTTTGAATTAATTGTGGGGGAGATACCCTCTCTTTTTTTTAATCTACATTGTGTTTATTATATCTTTTCTGTGACTTATATTGCATGCCAGTTATAGTCCCCTTCATAATTATTGGAGACCGATAATTGGGTGCACAACTCTTGTGGCATTTTCTATAATTTTGGGATGATGGCTTGTTTATGTCTTTTATTACATAACTGATTGGGTAGTATATTGTTTTCTATAATATAGATAACCTAACAGTATAATGTTGTTGTGGTATAAAAGCTAGAAGCTGAGATTAAAGCTATTCGTACACACATTAACTTCTGCTCTTCGGGTCAATGGACATGTAAAATTTAAATATTGACTGTCATTTTTATATTGATCAATAATGTGATCTATACAAAACTGATCAATTCCTTTCCAAAGCCCTGTGCACATCCTTCATAGTACTGAAACTGAGCGTTTATGAATTTGTTACTCAATTTTCATCACAACTTAAATGATAGATTTTGTTTAGTCTATTATATAGAATAAATTATTATGATGACCACCATTAGGCTATATACAGGCATTCAATTAAATTTGCTGGGGGGACTCCTGGTAGATCTTCTAGGGTGAATATTTTCTAGCTTTAAATTTGATTGTGATCAGATGTTTTTTTTTACTTTGTAATGCTGTAATTGGTATCATGTTTATTGCCTATGCATTGAAAAAAAATTCCCATAGCATAGAAAATATTAATATTGTTTCATCAAGCTTAAAAAGTCCTTAGGGGACATTTAACAATGTTCAATATGCATCATCAGGAATAACTAAACATTACTATGGATTCCTGTAAAACATATTTACGCTGATTCAATTAAAAAAAAGAAACTTTATTCAGTAAACAGAAATGTACACAACTGGATAATCTGAAGTACATCTGAGCTATTTTAACAAATCATCGACATTATATATATTTTGTGGATTATTATATACCATAGTGTAAATAAGCACATGGTCTTAGCTGTATGTGTTATATTTAGTACAACTTCTTTCCCAATCCTTCTCTGGTCCCTTACCAGTGTATTAAAATATAATGAGATACAACAGCCAAATGTAGTCCGTCTAAATGCTAAAACCCTGTACAAACACCTAAGATAATAGACAACCAATCGGTGTGTACAGTGCTCGTACATTTTAGTTACTGTGAGTGATTTTTAGCATGTACATAGTTTAAGGCTAAGCATATAAAAAATTGTCAATTTGATCACTATTACCATTTAAGATGCAATCATATTCTTAAATTTAATTACAGGTGATTTTCATTTGCCTTCTTTGGTATAGAATTACTATAATATTTTTTTCCATTATATTGCAACACAAAACATGTTTTCAAATTAACAATGCTAAATTGTATGGCTAGCGTATGCATATATATGGCAAGTCATTAACAGCCGATGCATTTTAGCTAAAGCTGGAGGGTAAATATGCCCTTCTGTCCTAAAGACGCATTCTAAAGGAAGCCCTACCTGCATCCTTTCAAAATGCGGAAAATGTTTTGTGTGTATATATATATATATATATATTTATACAGTTATAGTGGAAGTGCTTTCATATGGTATGACTCCCCTCTACTTCTTCTGTTTTCAAGCCCGAGTGACAATGGTCTGTAGGACACACTGGTCATAACCATTTGCATGGACTTAGTAGTTGGGAATTAAGAACTTGTTATTATCATAATACATAAAACCAAAAGCACAAAAGCTTTTAACAACCCTTCTATGTCAATACATGTTCAGTGTTAAAGGGCTGCATTGCGTGACAATAAAACAGTAACAAATATATCTTATCAGACTTGTTCGGGCAATTCCTATAGGGCCGACCAATTTGTAAAATTGCTGCATATCATCCTATATTTCCTATATCCATTTGCACGCTATATGCTTTCAGAATAGAAAATGTCAGACACATAAGCTTTAAGTATTATTTGCCGAAATACCTTTGTTTATACCACCTGTTGCAGGCAAATTGTAGTCAAAACCCAAGTAGAAGAACACTATTGTCTTCAAACTAAAATAACCTGAGGACTCTCAACTAAAAACATACATAATTTGAATGAAATTATCTATATTACAATGTCAAATCTGTGATATATCACATATGTGCATTGAGTTGACATCTTTTATCTGAGTACGGTATATGTTGTGTAAATATCTTTTTTAAGTGATTGATGTGCCGTGATACCACCACTTGATAATACTATGAGTACTGGCCATAGACAGGATAATTTTTTGGAACAGTAACATGAGTAATTCAGTTGCATCGCTTGAAAATTGATAACATTTTTATCAATTTGACCGACTAAAAGAGCCAAGATCACTCTGGTTGGAAGACTTTGGTCTAAGGAATCAGTAATGCATCAAGTACAGTGTGTGGTTGTAGGATCAACTGATATTGGAATGACATTGCTCAAGTTGATCCCATTGAGAATTTAAATATTGATTCATGTTTGGCTAGTTAAAGAGAATGGAAAACCCTATGGGGTTTATATATTAAATATGTGGGAAATACGTACTTAACTTTTCTAATGAAGTAATATAAGACAAAATCCTGCATAGAGCACACTCTTTAGTAAATAAATCACCAGCATAACTTTTTAAGTGTATTCTCTATAATATATATATATATAATATATATAAATGCTTCTATCAATTGTTTACATTCAGAATGCAGAATTGAGAGTAAAAGCGAGAACATATTTATTTCAATAAGAAAAAATTAAGACTGCTACCAATATTGTTTGTAATGCTTTTTGAAAAGGGATGTTGTCTAAGATTTTGATACCTGTTGTGTCCCAATCTAGAGTTATTGTAGTAAGATGTTGTTGTTATGAAAAATGCAACATAATAAATAGACACCTATTCCGTTTGTAGTCTTGTAATAAATGCCCTCAAAGTGTATTCAGATAATATTAGTTCTGCTATAGAGCAGCAATTCTGGCTTGGTAGTAAGCAACAAGAGGAATTATTAAAATGCCTTTTACCTCTACTTAAAATAAGTAAGTAGCTTCTTGGTTTACGATGGTAGTAAGGAATGACCATATTTACCATGTTAAGAGCTAGACTGAGCTTTGACCTAGTTGAATGGTGGGATTTGTGTACCCTGGCCCATCTCACCATAACTGATTCTGATTTTATTTTCTCAATGTTGTCACTGCAAGTTTAGATGCCAACCCCATTGTGCCAAGTCGTATATAAAGAGTCTACTTGATGAAGAACATCACAGTGCTAAGACTGTTCTGTGAGATTCCATGAAATCCTTCCGCTCCACCCATTTCTCTGTTTCATATAAATGTGCAAATTATATAGGAACAAGTTTTAATTGTACACACCTACCACACCTCCCACCATAAACGTTTAGAGCTATAAGGCAGATTGCAAAATGTACATGATAGATATCTGTAGAAATAGGTAACAGTATAATATAAAAAAAATATATATATAAATAATATAAAAAAATAAAACTTCTATGGTGGTATCTGATTACTTTGTAATGAAGAGCATTATACTGAATCTGCAGTATTGGCAAATAAAGAGTTGTGTTGTACTGGCTTTCCCTGAACACATAGTTCATTGTAAACTAAATATGCAGAGAGAGCTATATAGTCTATAAATATCATGCAGCATATGCAGTAATTATATTTTTGTAAAACGATAAAACCTCTAGATGGAATAAAACAACCCAGTGAGTCATATGACCAAAACGTTTAATGTTTAAGTGAAAGCTCACTTTAGATTTTTTATTTCAGGCTTCATTTACATGGGTGCTTCCTGGGCTGCCATCAGTCAGTAGTAACCTACAAAACGACTGGGTACTCCTGTCTGCAAGTGCCTGAAAACTTGGGAACACATTCGGACGATAGCCCAAAAACTGCCTAGCAAACTCTCATGTGGAATTCACAGGGCAGTTGCACTAAATGGGTGTTTACTGGGAGTTTTTTCTTAACCCGTTAAAGTAAAGAATTACTTAGCAGGGTTGGAAACAAGGAGTTTTTTCACCAAGCTAGGAGGAAACTACTGTTTCCTAGTTTCCTAAAGTTAAAATGTCCATTTTTAAAGTGAACACATATATCAATGTGGAAAAAGTTACTTACTGTCGGAAAACTTTGCAAACATTTAATATGAGAATGGGTAAGCTAAATGCAGATGAAGCTATCAAGCTGTCTTGGGAGATAACAGTGGTCAGTAATACTTATAATATGACAGCCATATCTGTAAGAAGACCACTGCCCCCACATCATTGTGTTAGCTCAGTTATTTGAAGACAAAGGGTTCTTCATAAACAGAGTCCCAAGGAATAACACTACAGAGTTATGAGCTGGATCAAAATTAAAGGCACTTATGCTAAACCAATGGTATATAATGATAAACAGACTGTGACAGTTGGGTAATTCCATTTAAAACAATGGAAGCAATAATCATGATAATAGTAATGTAATATATCATGATCATTAGGAAATGATTAGGCAGAACAAGGTGGTAATGAGACAATCATACAAGTATGGTTGATGCATGTACTACATTATTCTGCAGTAGAAGAACAGGACTACTTAGAGGGAACAACTTTTACTTTGTTAGTAGTTAGGAGAAAATCATAATAAATTAGATTGAGTACAACTTTCACAATCTTATGCTAGGGACATATTTAGAGGTTGTTTCAGGTTGATCCATTCTAAGTTTGATGTACATACATTCCTACATTTATCCACAGATAGTTGACAGCACTACCTGAATATCTCTAAATGCATTATGTTATGAGTATGCATTGTAATGTCATAGTCTATTGGAAATTAAATTGTACCAGGATTTGGTAGTGGAGTATAGTTGTAGTAACTTTACTGTTTAGAAACTCATAATTTAATCCGAGATCAAACCTGCACATGTCTGAATTCAGGAGACACAGCTAAAACTATCAGTCATAGATGCAGCCAAATGTTGTAAAAGCCAATGGTGGATATGTGGAGGTAGAAGCAAATTCCAATGTTAGCAGCAGATGGTTTCCAGTTGTGTTTCTGGTCTCTCTCTCTCTCTCTCTCTCTCTCTATATATATATATATAATATTCACTATTGTACTTTTACTATGGTTCCACTGGAACATTGAAAGAACTATGACATCCAATGTTTTTAATAAGTTCAGAATCATCATAAATTTGCCATCTGCAACACTGCCACTGTGACATTGTCAACTTACTACAACTTACTACTACTGGTTTGGCTGTTAAACTAGTGTCGTCTAATCGAGTCCTTTGGAACCACCAGGTCATCAAGTTTTCCATTTTTTTATGGAACTTCCAGAAAAATAACTGGGACTAATGACCTCAACTAGACAATTGCCTGGAAGCCTGGAAAAAGTAAACTTTTAGTGGTCTCTGGCCAGAGCAGAAATACCTTCCCATAATAGTGCTGCATATTCAAGAACCTTATTTGAAAAGAACAAACATGAATGTTTACCTCATGATAGTTTAACTGGAATTGCTATGAGTTTTCTATCACACAGTTGATATGATTCTGTGCTGATTTTTCATTTTTGTAAATTATTATATAAGTATACGTGACTTTTTACCAATCATGCCTCCCATGACAATGTGTATTAAACCTGAGGCACATAATGTCATGAATTCTTTATTAAATAAAGTGAATGCATCTAAATTCTGCTGGCTTTCCCTACTTCTGCATTGACCCTTTTAGCGCCAGAGGGGGAAATATACAAACAAAAATGTTATGGCTTTATAGTAGATCAAGAATTGACATGCCAGCATGCCACTGATATATGTCACTGTGTTTTTGTAGCCGTGATATATCTCCTTTCACCCTTGCCACAAAGTTCTAATTATTCATCTAACATGTTTGTAAGACTTTCAATAACACATTTTAATTACATTTTTGTTTGCTTCCAGCTTGGCTTCAGTGCATACAATATTACAATGCGTACCAGGGGCAAGTGCCTACATGGTGGGGATACCCAATGGCCTCAGGGTCTGTCTGTAAAAGTCGGAATTGATATTTCATATTTTTTAATTTCCTTTATCATTCTCAATTTAGTTTTTTCTCATTCCTTGTCTTGGCAATACACAGGTAGATTTTTCTGTTGGGTCTAGCAGTAAAACAGTTTGTGTGAAAAGCAATCCCTTTTTTTCAAAATTGAGTACAAAATTAAAAGAGCCGTAAATTATGGAAAATATCTGGGTTTTTATTAATTTGTATATGTATCTTTAAATAAGGAATAGCCATTGCATTGATTACACTGTGTGGTAGTACCATGGATTGTGTAAGACTCACATATTTAGATTGCAGAAGTCGCTTGATTTGAAAATTGATCTTACAAAATTTGATGTGCGTTTGGCTATTTCTTTTGGAATTTGAGTATGTCAAATTTATTAGACATACAGAAGCGAAGTGCATGCAATATAAGGATATTAATTTATATATGGAATTTGGGTTTTTTTCACATTTTTCAGTTATTTATTTGTTTAGTTTTTATTTATTTAGCCAGCAATCCTATGCACCACCCTAGTGTATTTCGTTCTATGGAGTGGGAGACATCCTCACAGGTTAGGAAGGCTTCACAATTCATGCGTTGCGTACCCACGTTTTGCGAACCCTTGCTGGTTGCTGCCACTTCCTTTTTTTCAGGGGGGGTTCAGGTACTGTCAACCACTTGTGCCTTGGCATTACAAAAAATTATTTATGATTAGAGCAATATTATATTGAGCTTCAAACTGCCTTTTTCAATCAACTCTACAATCTTGTTCCCTCTCCCAACCCTTAAATGACAGGTGACATAAACTGATATACTGCATGAATGTACACAACACATGCTACCACTATTAAACATCTATGAATCTATTTAACTGTAAAAGCCTTTACATGCGCATGTGTATGCATATCATTGCATTTTAGCAATAAATAAATTAGGCTGATTTTACTCCAATAGATTATAAAATCACAAATATCACATGATTGGATACCTATTTTAAAACAACAGTGCTCCTTTTTTATAGCACACCACAGAGACTTTGTTCATCAGAAAAATAGCACAAGTTGCAGTGAGAACTGTACCAAGAAAACACGTAAATTTTGCATGTTGTGGTTTTGTAAAGGAGTCTTCAGATGCATGGCAATGGACAAAATTAATAACTGTAGCATTTCTTACAACACTGCACAAGACAATGCACAACTCATGGACAGACCCACTAGTACATAAATGTTCTGCATATGTATTAGGATACCATTACAAACAGGTGCCTCTTGTATCGGGATACCATTATAAATGAGTGGCTCTTGTACTGGAAACCCATTATAAATAAGTGGCACTTATATTGGGATACCAATATAATTAAGTGGCTCTTGTATTTGGAGACCATTAAAAATGAGTGTCTCTTGTACTAGGACACCATTATAAATTATTGGCCTTTGTATTTGGGTACCCTTATAAATGTGTGGCTCCAGAATTAGTATGCCATTATAAATTAGTATAGCTTTGCGTTGCGATACCATTATACATTAATAGCTCTTGTATTGGTATACTATTTAGAAAGAACTGCAAAACAACCCCTGACACAAAGCACAGCACTCGTGCATGCTTTTTTGACCTATAAATATAAAGGGAGCTTCTTCATCAGGACATACATTTTCAATGCGATAAGTAGTATTCAGTAACCACCATCAACCATTCAAGTTTCCAAGTTAGGTCAGGATTTAATAATCATTTATTCACATAGGCCCACTGTAAGTAAGTTGAAGCTACAGAATTGAATAACAATCACCAAATAGCTTATGATAAAAACCCATATACATCACATTGCACTGTATAGTTGTTCAAGAACTCCTTAGTTCATTAAGCACTCCTAATACACAGGTAAAATACTATAACAGATCAGACTGAGTTTAATTTAAGTATCTTACATTTCTGTATATAATATTTTAAAAATATTTTTTTTTTAATTTCGTAATGAAAATGAACGCTCTGTGAGATGTCAGGTGATACACATCGAGCTGTTAAACTCGCTTGCTCAAACATGGAGCACAGTGTTTGTGTCTGATTTTGGGAGTCCCAAACGTGTAAAGAGTGCTGACATCCGCAGCAAATTTGAGTATGTACCTCTGTGTGTGTATAATTATACTGAGCAATACACTGTAAATTGTAATAATATTGGTTATTACAATTACTTGAAATATAATATTCTGTAAGCAGAATTCTAACCTTTAGACGTTAAATGATCATATAAAGATCGGTGGTTTGTAATTATATTCACCAAAGTGGAAGCGTGCTGTTAGGTTTATGGGTAGCTGATTAGACATTGCTCACTGATAATAAGGTCCAGGTTAACCTCTACAATGGCTTTGAGGCAAATCCTGCATGTTCAGGATAAGTGGGCCCACTGAATTTATGAAACCATTTGTTCATAATACAATTTTAAAACCATAAAGCACTGCATGGTCTGTGAACCTTGGAGCCAGCCCTCACTACAAAACAGCCATAGTGTCAGTAGATTATAAACTGCTATAGTGAACACTGACAATTTGTACACAGAGGGTCAGTTAGGTAATTGTATTTGCATTCTGATTGCTAACTCTTTTGATAACTTTGCTGTGTTTTTTTGTTTATTTTTACCCTTTTACCCTTTTTTTGTTTATTTTTCCCCTTAAAAATATATTTTATTTGTTACTGGGTTATATGGTGATAGAACTGTTATTTATAAAAAAAAATTTGCAGCCAGGCATATCTTAAAAGAGTTTTGGTTTTAAGGGTTTCTCAATTAATATTTTATGTCGATAAAGGCTTTTTTTAACAAGTTTAGAATGCTCAAAGCATTCACTTGTTACTGGCCATCTGTTCTTAGATGTTCCTTTGTTTGTATGCATGCAGAACAGAGCATTTAAAACACCTCCCAATGTATACTCATATACACTCTGTTCCATTGTAAAAAAAAAAATTAGACATAAAGCAATTTGGCCTGTTATCCCTGAATAAATCTGCTCCATCTTCTGAGGTATCCCCCTTTCTTCTGGAAAAGCCCCAGCCTGTAGTCTTTGTCTCAAGTACACTTTGGCCAATTTTCTCTCATTAAAATTTCCCACTGCTGGCCCTTATTATATTGCTGTATTATCTGTTGCCTCCTAATTATCAAGGAGACTTTGGTAAAAAATTGGCAGCAGCAGAATTTTGCATCAGCAAACTCAGGCACAGCCTCAGGGAACTACTGGACGATTTGTATCTACAGATCAAAGGGGATCAAATACAGCTTCATAAAAAAGCTTGTGTCCCTGCTAAAATTACCAGAAAAAAAAACGTATTCAACCATATGGTGATGATGTTGTACGCACGCCAAGCTAAGTATAAAAAGAAAGACATGAGCATAAAAAGTAGTGTCAGTATACAAAGACAATAAGACTGAAAATTGTAAAGTTATGTAATACCACATACGGCTTTAAGCTATCGTCCAAGCATTGATTTTAAAATATTTTCGTATTTTCAAAGCTATTTGCAAAGCCACATGAAAAGGCCATCTCCAAATTGTCAGGTATTTTTAACAACATCTTTTTACCATAGTTGCATATTCCTAATGGCATTGCCTTTATCCCTTAACATTTAGGAAGATATATATTCATAGCCAATTGTTAATTTCCTAAGACAGACTGTGTGGGGCTTCTATAAATGAAACCATAGTTTAGACATCAGATCTGATAGCGTCTTATACCACATATTGGATCATCACCAGCATGTCTCTACATAAGCTTGACACAGAAGTATTCTGGACTCACAATTTTACTTTAAATTGGCACAACAACGACAGGTTCAGACAGGGCTAAATTTCCTGACATAACCATGCTATAAATTAGAGAGTTACCAATGTAATGCATACAAAGTCACTTTATTTGCTTTAGTATCAATGTCATACATAGTTGTAAACAATTACTTTAGGTATTAGATAAGGTCTAAAAAAATGATCACAAAAAAACTTCCAGAGGACATATATATGAAGGCCAGGACAAGCTAGTGTATGTATGTATATATATATATATATATATACGTATATATATATATGTCTCCGGTAGCCAATCAAGTAGACATTAGACAGAAGACGTAATGTTTATCAATAGAAGTTGAAAGATTGAAACACCAGATTAACCATTGTATATAAAACTTGTCAATCACATTTCTTTCTTAAACTTTTTTTTTTCAGAGCAGATTCAAATACAGCTAGCTGAATTTAGAAATACAAATATGATTCTTTTACTATATTTTAACATTTACAAATATGCCAACTGTGTTTTAAAACTTTAAATAGTAAATGTACACAGTTATTTCCCCTAGCTGATAAAGTGAGTTTATGCCAACTGCTGTGTTCAGTGAATATATTCTAAGCCTTATTCTTCACTGTACTGTGTTATGTCTTTAAGGGGAAAATATATAAAGTGTGAAGCTGTTTAAAAATGTTTGTATAAACAATCTGCTCTGAGGTCATTGCTTCATTAAATGCTTTTCTACTAAGAAAACACTGCTAATTAATCACTGACCTCCTAACATCTAGAATAGTAAAGAGTATTCTTATTTCATCTATTGTAGAGCATTGTGAAAAAGAAAATGTGCAAACACACTATATATATGTAAATCGTAGATTGCTGTAAACACACATATAACACACATACATATATATATATATTATATATATTATTATATAATTAGGACTCCAAGCCAAATGAGAGACTGTGGTCAGCATTCTGGCTTTTAACAATGAAACCTATAGATTGTAAGCTCAGTTGGGTTGGCTCCTCTCCTTTTCCTGTATGTAAATGTATATATTGTACAACGCTACATATATATTGGAGCGTTATAAATTAAATAACATTATAATGAAAAGGCAATAGCCATCCCAAAACACCATATTAAAACCTTTATATTGGCAATATTCAAATTCTCCATAGGGAAGCTCTTCATTTTAAAAGTTTTCAAAATAGATGTCACATATATTTACCAACCTATGACAATATGAAGCAAATACAAAAGCAGTACCCACTTAAATTTAGGATTAAATATTTTAAGATTGCAATATATATATATATATATATATATATATATATATATATATACATACATACACACTATTTAAGTATTCAGTATCTGCAGTGTCTCTACACTATGTAAATGTATTATATTTTTTTAACAAGTAACAGTTGGGAGATCATGTAAAAAAATATGGTCATAAGTAAATACAGCTTAGACAAACAAATCTCATATAAATACTATTATTTTTAATTGGTCAGAACATAAATATAAAGTAAGGTGTTGAAGACAGATTGGCCAATTAGAGGCATGTCATCCACCGTAGGTATAACAGGGACATTTCTTCAAATTCCTACATTTATTGTCGGTTCGCATTGCTAAGGCTTTCAAAACATAGGAGTTTATGACTTTTTTAGTGCTAACTCTAAAGCAAATGAATAAAAAGTGTGAACATTAAGCAGCAATAAATATTATGTCTATCATATTAATTTCGAAGTGGAGCAATAAGTGAAGTTTTTAAGAACTTTTTACAGGACATGGCGTGTTTGTAGGACTCTGATTTCCCTTTAATAGGCACTTCAAGCCCAACCAAGGGATGCGATCACTCGTCCTGCTTTGTATAAACAGACACAATTCCTTTTACACAAAGTTTTCAGATATATAGTAATTGGTTTATGATATACTAATAATGTGCTGCGATACAAATCTTATATTGATGTAGGATGGGAAATATATAATCACATGGCCGATTTTGTCACAATTCAGATTCAATATAAAGTGGTTCGCTTTAAATGCGTGTTAATATTTGATGGGTTCGTTATTAATGTATCTGGTGGATCTGTCACTGTGGAGGAGAAATAATACTTCTTATAAAGGAGTTTAGAGATTACATTTGTCTCATGTGTCCAAGTTTCACCCGAATAACAAGTCACGAGGTTGTGTGCTGGCACGTGTAGTTCTACACCAGTAAGTAGTATACTCCATAGAGTGAATAATATGGGGTCATAGATGACAGAGAAGGTAAAGAGTTTCATGGAATCTTCGTCCAGGACGTCTGTGCATGTATGTTCTGTGTGCACAGATGTCAGTCCGTCTGTACTGGGGGACCGTTCTGTATAACGAGGGCCATTATAATAGGGGGGGAGGTGTGAAGTGTAAGCAGTTGGGCTCAGTTTCCCGCAGAGTACATTGTGCTCATACTTGGTTCTGTGTGCCAATATTTAATTAGAATGCCCAGCGATCAAAAAAGACTAGGGGAGGTGACATGATCAGATTCATGAGTGTTATTTAAGGTCCCTAGTCACATCATGAGGGTGGCACCTTCAGCACTCCACCCTAAAATGGCAGCTAACACTAATTAGGAATATAACATGACCTTTAAACCCTCAACACAGCCAATGGGATGATTAGATTTATGGGTGGTAACTCTAAGCTGTGCTGCCAATCAGAAGTGAAGTTGGTATACAGACCAGACAATTACTTTAGGACCCCCAGCCTAGTGACAGACACATAGTTTAGATGTATGGAAGCCTATGAAGAATCACACCTGGTGGAGGTTACATAGTGAGCAGAGCCCCCCACCCATCTACTCACCAGGCAGCCGATGTCTCAGGATCCAGGGGCAGAAGCTGAGTGGGTCTCTGTGCAGTAAGCGATGTTGGGGGATACCCAGGCCATGTCCATAGGGGTTAACTGCAGGATCCGGGAATACGAGGTCTGGTGCCCCAAACAGGCGAATTCCAGGGCGCAGAGGGCCAGGGGCCAGCCCAGGGCCAGCTTCGTTGTACTTTATAGCAGTGGGTCTAAGGGGCTCCTCTGGGCTTCTGTCCGGACCCACCAAAGCCTCAATAGAGAATCCTTTCCTGGCTGGAGGCAGGAACATGGTGCTGCCCCTGGGGCCACTTAAAGTATCAGCATCACCGACCTAGAAGTCACTGGGTGCCAGTCCTCGTCCAACCTGAACGTATCCTTCACTGGTCTTCAGGTGTCCCCAGATGGATGTTGTCACCTCCTTGGATGAAGCCTTGTGCAGAGTAGAGATGTGGAGCTGAGTGGCTGAGCTGAGGCTTAGGTGTCAGTGTCAGGCATACAGCAAAGGGAGGAGAGCATAGACTGTGCTGGGATAAGGCATAGCACCTAGCAATGCTGTACATGTGTGCAAGCCCCGCCCCCGACACACCTCCTATCACACTCCACCAATAGGGACAGGAGCTACCCCAAATAAGACACACCCACATGTCAATCCCACAGGACGATCTAGCTTCACCTTCTCTTACCTGCAGGATCTATAACTTCCCTCTAATCTAATGTAATCCTCATGTGTCCCCATCACATCATCTGCTGGTCCCCCCTACATACCCCCTTCCCCAATATCAAACCCAAGCTGTGCTGCCCATCTGAGCTCAGTGCATTGACAGAATTATTGGCCAGCATCAGATAAATTCACCAGAATATTAGATGATTATTTATTAGGTCAGTGTTGATCAAAATGATTTTTTCCCCCCAAATCAGCTTTATTGAAATCAGTAAATGGAGAGTACCCTCCTTCAGTGATAATGATTCAATATGATACTTGTGTATTAGTGACGACCCCAGATAACAGTGACACCGGTGTTTCCGGTGATCAGAGGCTGCATACTTAAGGATCCTAATTAATTTACGAATTCATTTGATTCAATAAACTCACTTATAATCCTATTCTATGAAGCGATGTTCCTGTAGTACACTGTCACTTTCTACACCGACACTATCACATCCCAGCACATCATCACGTGGTGGCTATGCATCAAGATTTCGGCTTTAAAAATACTAAAAGTTTCTGTTTCCCGAAATTAGATTTTATCCGGAACTCTCTAGCTGTCATCAGGATCATTGGAGCGACTTTGGGGGATCAGAAGAGATTAATAAATATGACAAGGTCCCTAGAATCTCCCTATTCCCATCCTGCACCCGACCTTGTGCACTGAATGAGGATTTATTATATAACAATAAATTGTGAGACAAATAAACTAAGAGCGGTAAATGAAATGTAAATATTTAACATCCCTTCATACATAACATCAAATATATCACATCTAAAATACATAATGTAAACAGATTGTAAATATGTAACGTCCCATAAGAGATAAAATACAAATATATCACATCCTAATAATGTTAATAGAATTTATCTAAAGATATCACATCCTTTCAATACACAAACACAAGGGAACAAAGTGAACTAAATATCTCCTAAACAGATCGGACATGGAGACCTCCTCCCCAGAATCCAATGTAGGTGAATAATGTGTACTTGTTTATTTTTCTATGGTTTTTGTTTTAGTTTAAATCCACTTTAAAGAGAAGCACATCACATGTCCTGGTGACATCACTGCAGCATATTCACATCTGTTGAAAAAGTAATACATCATATGTTTATATCAATAATAATAAGAACGAAATAATAATAATAATAAGAACGAAACAACAAGCAGTGATGACAATTGTGATTACAGGGAAGGAGATATAAGTCAGGAATGACGCGGGTGAACGCATCCTCAGCGCTCATCACAATAATTCTAATGGGGACAGGTATACATAAAAATACAAAGCAAGGGTCCCGATTTTTACATTGCAGATATAAAGCAATTAACGGGATAATTAAATATAAAAGAACTAAAGTTGGGGTGTTCCCCTTAGATCAGAATGGTCACTCATCTCGTATATTTCCCATCTTCTGTTCTTACATTTTACTAGTCATCATGACACTGGTTTGCAGGATAAATCACACTGAAGTCAGCCAGCGCTGAGTGATCTGTAGTGGACCTGTAGCACCTTCCCTATTCATCTATAGAGATGATGATGATGCAGCATGCGACGCACACTGTGAGGGGCTCATGTTGTGCACATACAGTACAGAAGATGTGCCTAAAAAAATAAATAAAAAGAGATGAGCATATATCTCATAATAAGGACGGTGAGACTGGAAGTGTGAAAACCCTTCCCTGCTCTATCCAAACCCCACAAAATGTTTTACCTATACTGAAAGTGGTTGTAAACCCCCAAAACAAGGCACTGAAGCCTCCTCACTGTCATACCCATTCATTCTGCCAGTGAGCTGTACGTCCTAGTAAGATGTGGCAACAATCTATAGTCTTTTGTTGGCTCTGCAGAGTTGCCACCCATATAAAATCTGCACAGCTGGGAGAGGGATGTGAATATGCTGCAGTGATGTCACCAGGACATGTGATGTGCTTCTCTTTAAATTGGATTTAAACTCAAAACAAAAAAACATAGAAAAGCAAACAAATACACATTATTCACATTCATTGGATCTTCATCCAGGGACATCGACCCCGACATCTAATTTCCCATAGTCCCTTGGGGCCACCGAGGCGCAATGCCATAGGGTAGGTGGAGCATAGCAGGATATTAAAAGATGAACCGGGTAAGTATTTATTTTTTTACATTTGACCTCCTATCTGCCCTATTATCAGTACCAATAGAAGGCAGAATCGGAGGTTGTAGGTTCGCTTTAAGCTATAGCCATACACACATGAACTATTGTTTTATAGATCTGAGATTCAGCTTGTGCAATTGAAATATCGACTGTCAGTTTAACATCAATTGATTGTACCACCACACAATGTGATCGTTTCCAAAGCCCTGTGCACAAAGCCATTGAAATACCTAGAAACCCCATCAGATACTGAAACAATCGACTGTAATGTACCAACATGTCCGATCACTGCTCAATTGATTAATTATAATTTCCATTGTTTTTGGTCAATCAATTTTCAAACAGTCGAGTTAAATGAAAAATAAATTTGATCAAACTAAAAATGTTAACTGTGTTTGCCCACCTCATGTGACCGAAAGGCTTTCTTTGGAATAAAAGTATGGCCTGCCATGTAAATTGCGCCAAAAAGTAACAATATAATTGGAAATTATTTGAATATTATTTTTTACCGATCAGGGAATTGCCCATGTGGATCCAAACCAAAACCAAACACGTTAGCTGTCTAAATTGGGCTTTTTTAATTCAACACATCCTTGTCTTCCACATCCTGTTTTACTCCACTGTGTCTATGGATGGTGGATGTAGCCAGCCATGGACTGAGGGCTCTATCACACTAGCCATGTTTGTAATGCAGTATAGTATACTAGGAAACCTGTGTACCTTTCACACTAGCCCTGTATTTGTGTTTTAGCCCTGCTCACGCAGGTTAGCAGATACAGCGCAAGCTTCTCCCATAAACTTGTATGGGAGATACAAGTGCAGAGCAAACCACACAGATTTGCTGGTAACCAATGTGGATACCCATTTTACAGATCCTTTTATAAACCAAGCAAAGCTGAAAGTAACAAAGCCAGGACGAACCATTTACCACTGGCAGGGGTATCACTTACAGTGATCAGTTTTTACTATAGTAAAGGCCGCCACACACGCACCGAACGGCGGGGGATTTTGCATCGCCCCAAAGCTCAGTCGGCCCGAGACTGACAGACATGTATGATCATCTCAGGCCGATGTCTCTAGTTTCAATGAAGACCAGCGTCTTCATTGAAACGAATGGCCAGTCCACAAAGGGTGCCCGCTGATGCTGTGAGAGACGGAGGGCAGCTTAATGACGTCATCACGCTGCACTCCATCGCTGATCTGTGCTGATCTGTTGGCCCCCACTCGGTACGTGGGGGCCCTTACAGCCTTTAAGTCATGTATTGTTTTCCCCTAAATGATGAAAGTGATGACACATGAATCACCAGGACACGTCAGTAGTTATTAATGATAATATGATTGTTTAGTAAATGCACTTTTCTTGGTGCTTTACCTGGGGTCACATGGTTTTAGCACAAATTATTAATAAGTGAATTGTTATAATCCAAACTGAGGTACCACATGAGGCAGCCATTGCTGTGGTTTTTATTTGGTTCTAAGAACCAAAGACATAAAAAAAGTCCATCCCACTTTACCCATGAGTAAAAATCAAAACAGTAGTTATAGTGATGGATACACACAATCATTTTATAAGATTATTTAAATTTATGGTTGAACTGCCTTATTCCCCCTTCTTTGGCCTCCATGTCCTATTTAGGTGGGAGGGACTTTTTTTGGTGTCTTTGGTTCTTATTTCTTGTTGGAATTAGTGATGAGGGACTAGGCAATATTCGAATTCGCGTAATTTCGCGAATATCCACCATAATATTCGATTCCATATTCGTAATCTCGAATATCCGCACTTACGACATGAATTGCGATCTAAAAATCGAACTTGCGATCGAATATGCGCAATGCATGCAAGTCAATGGAGCTCGGATATTCGCCTGGGAGAATATCCGTCATTTCCGTTTTAAAAAATCGCATTGCGATTCTATAATCGCGATCCCATTCATTGCAATGGATCGCGATTATAAAATTGCGATTATAAAAGCGCATTAAATCGCATAAAATCGCAATCGCGTCAGATATCCGATGATATATTCGCGAATATTCGCGAAATAGCGATATTCGAGCTAAATATTCGAAAATCGAATATTCGAGCTCAACACTAGTTGGGATGTGGCATGTATATTATCAGAGGTGATCACCAATGAGTTATTTAATTATTATTTAAATTATTTAAATAATCAATTTATTTAGTTCTATTCACCTCATACACTGCACGGGGTTAGAATAAAGGACTGCGTGTTTGTTTTCATACGGCGGGGGTCATGGAGCATGGTTCTGATGTGTGATACCTCACAACACAGATGTATGCGGCCCGAAATGTTTTACTGCACCCTGGTCACATGGCCATTAAGAAACAATAAAGCCATCCCTATTGAGACAAATTAGGTAACACATATTATTTATATTATTATAAATGAGTATTCCGCATTATAATTCTGATAACCATATATAACACATATAATTACATAATTACATTACCTGTTATTACAGGCCAAAGGGCAGCAGCAGGCTCGGAGGAAAGAGACTGATCCATATAAAATGTAGATGAATATACACATTTCTGTCACAGGTTGGTGTTGCTTTAACAGTCACCTGAATACATTTACATTAATAGTTGGTTAATTAATATCATAATAAAAAGCTAATTGTTATAGTGTCAGATCAGAGAGCTATAGCAAAGATGGCAGAAAGAGTTTTACAACGCAAGTTCTGGGCTGAAGTTAAGGATCTTTGGGGGTAAGCGGTACAGAGGAATCAGATGCAGGTGCAAGTCACCTATTTATTCTACTTGAACAATGAATGTAAATTCTCAGGTAGTTCACATTATGTGGGGATAGCGCTTGGTTCCTCTCTCCCAATTTCTTCCCTGTGTTGTCACCATGTCAGGTGCATTATCCATCGTTGTCACCATCAGGAAACTGGTCTTCAGCAATAATATGCAGCTTCCAAATAGAAAGAAAGAGGCTTCATTATTTTAAATAAAATAATAATTGTTTTCTGTGTCATACCATGATTATTTAAATCTACTTTAATGTAGACAGTGAGAGGCTGGGTGGGAGTCAGTTCTCACAAAAAGAGAATACTGCTCCTCTGTCCCTTATGGTTGTCATCAAAAGGGATGCAGGCTCAATCCAGGTACCATCACTTCTTCTAGATAAAGAATCAGAAACAGATTTTAGGCTGCACATCACCAAACAAGAAAGCTTACTGTGCATGCTGAGACATGGGGGTATACACAAGCATTGAGATGGGGGCAGCATCACAGTCATTGGAGCCCATGCTGTGCCCCCCTGCTGTGCCCCCCTTAAGGTGGGTTTACACCTGTAGATTTTTTCGTCCAATCAATGAAGAACGAACGATTTTTTGGTTGATTGAACAAAAATCTAAAATGGCCAATTTGTTCGATGGATACATTTTGTTAGATCTCGAACAAAAAATTGTTCAAATGGTCATCGAACATGTTCGTAAATTTTTACCAGCCATAGTAATTCTGAATGTATTTTCATTTGATATCGGGATGAACGAACAAAAAAATCTAAATGTAAGAAGCAGGAAAGTAGAGCTCAGTTGGGGGGGGTGGGGGGGTGATTGAAAAGGGACTGAAGAGAGACTGGCAGAATTACTGCCTCACTCAGCTTAACCAGCATCCTCAGCTGCTGCAGACCCTCAGTCAAACTCCATCCGATACTGCTACCACCACCCCTGGTCAGACACCGTTAACACCGTACCACCCCCCAGCCAGACACCACTACAAACACCCCGTCCAACACCGCTACCACCCCCTCCCTTGGTCAGATTCCTGGGCATGCCAGTCAACCCTCCAGTTGCACTACCTCCTAAGTTCCCACCCTACTTGTGCAGATGATGTGTGGGTGATGGGGAAGTTAGGAGGCAGAGTAACGCCCCTCCCTCCTAGGTTAGCAAACTAGCAATTAGGAGGGAGGGGAGGTAAAACTCTCAATAGCGGAAGTTATGTCTATGTCAATAAGGGAACAATATTATATATCTATATTAAATAAGGGAACAAATACAGGAAGTGATATCATAGACTCTATGATATCACTTCCTGTATTTGTTCCCTTATTTAATAAGGGAACACTTGACAGGTATCTCCAAGGGCGCTAGACAGGCTAGGACTACCCCTGCATTACAGCCTCTTAGGGACCCAGACAAGACCATGGAGTTTTCTGGGCATGTGTTCCTTGTGTAAATATTGTGAAGTTATATCTCAATTCCATTTAGACAATTGTCAGTTAAACTGATGTCACCCTTGGAAGGTTTCTCTTTACTTCATTTTCTGGTGATGCTTATGAAATGGTAGATTTTCTCATACTTGGTGACCTGATTGGACAAAACTAAACATTTTATTTGATAATGTAAACTCAACAGATTTTTTAATTGTAAAAATACAACAGTATAGGGTGATTTTATTGTGACAATTTCGATTTTTTGTTGGACATTTATTGTTTGTTCATGGCTACTAAACATTTTTCTTGTCCGCTGAAATTGCTCAAATGAATACATGGGATGATCCTGCCTACCCCCTGGTTTTTAAAGTAAGAGAAACCTACAATTATTGCATTACAGGTGAGACATTCACAGATCATCCATGGCAGGCAGAAAATGTTGATGTTACATGATCTTTAATGTAACATGACCAACCACAAATGGCATTATTATTCTGAAAGTCAATTCATATAGCCCAACCACTGACGCAGTTATATTGACTTTCCATGCCCTCCTATTGCTTTGTCAGAGGGCTTTCCCTTGTGTACATTTTGCTTATGCACAGTCCATGTTATCCCCTGCCTTATGTGCCTATGTTCATGGATGGCAACTCATCATGACATAAGTCCACATGCTTCCCTATAGCTATTACTACTGGGTATTTTGCAAGAGAAATTTCAAACACATATGTAGATGATTCTTTAAACAAATGTTAAAAACACATTTATAAAATTGTGACAAAAAAGTACCAAATTACATGTTTCACATGGTCATTGTCCCAATTGTTGTAATTTCATTGCTTTTTTTGAACTGTTGATTATTGTCATTAATACCCACATTATTGGAAAACAACACTTTTTTTTACATTGAAATGTCTATGGAACAAAACTAAAGGGAAAAATCTTTACAATATCTCACAATATGGACAAGAGTTTTGGGGTCAGGTTTTTAAGGTAAATCTCTATTTTGGAGATTTAATTTTACTTCATTTCACGTGCACAGCAGGAAAAGAGGAGAATTTTACCAGCAGAAATAAAACCTGAAAACTTTTTTTGTCCCATTCTTACTTTCCTCCCTTCTTACCTTTACTTACCTTGTAAAAAATAATGATATGGATATAGCACTTGAGACAGCTGATTTTGGTTGTTAGTGTTGCCTTATTCCAAAATTTGATGTCCTCACTACATTTCTGGTTTGCTTTTATTTAAAATAATACAAATGACACTGTTAATGTAATATCAACATTTCATACCCTTTAATCCTCCAGCTATATATACTCAGACACAGTTAGAGCCATTCTATCACTGGTCATGAAACCATAATAATGACAAATATATTACAAATAAATGGAAAAAAGCTAAATACGTTAGTGTTTTTTTGGCAGTCTCAATTGCATTAAGACTGATGTAATTATGTTATCTACTTTCCACTATACCATACTTAAATAACCTATGCAACAAAAATGAGCAAACAAATATTCTATCATTTAACATTAAGAAAAAAAGTAGACAGCAAAAAGAAAAAAATAAAGTGACAGTACACAAAGATTAAAAATAGGAAAAACACAAAAATACAGAACTTTCATTAAATAAAAAAACAGCTCACTGGTTAAATTTGTGAATTTCTGCTCCAATAAAAGTTTGCTAACAGTGAAATCTGTATTATACACAGAAAAGCAATGTCACCCAAAGCATCCCACTCAGCCCAACTACTGAGAAGCTTAGCTAGGAATAAAGATAACTTAACTTACATTTCTAACTTCCAACTGGACGGCAAAAAAGAACAATAAATAGCAAAAAGAAAATAACTGCTAAGGTGGGAGATAAAAGCAGTTCCTGTCTTTTGTGATGAGTAAATGAAGGCTGAGAGAAAAGCAGTATAACACTGGAGGCTGTAGGAAAAAGGGTAACAGGGCATGAAATTATCTTACACCATCTCATTATCGTCTGGGCTGGAGAAAGGGATTGTTCATGCATGCAGGTCCCTGCGGGGATTACAAAAACCTACTAGTCTAGGTTAGAGCCTCAGGTTACCCACAGTGTAAGGCCCAGTGTATAAGCCGCATACAATTATATGTCTCACCTGTAAAGATGCAACTAGTGTAGGGCAAACCTAAATAAAAGTAACGACATTGTACTAACAAGCATTGTAAACAGGAACTTCTGGCTGTGACTTCATGCTGCTATTCATAAAAAGGTCACTGAGTAAAACCTGAATCTATTCAAATCCATGATGACATCAAAGATGACAAAAGCTGGCCATACATGGGTCGATTTTCCATTAAGTAGTAAAATTGAACACTGGATTGCTTAGATTGACAAAAAAAACGATACAAATTTTGCATTAAGCACACACATTCAGAACAATGAAGTGAAAAGATACTGTTTTTTGCAAATGGAATCCAATTTATTGTCTGTATATCAATTACAGTGTATATTAGTGCCTTCAATTTCTTTTCAATGGAGAGACAATTTTTAAATTGTATATGGCGATCTAATCAAAAATAATTCCAACAATGTGTAAATGGCTTACTTAAGTAGAATTGTTGCAGATTTTGCATTTTTCAACATCTTGTACCGTCTTTCCCCAAAAATAAGACAGTCTCTTATATTCATTTTTGCTCCCAAAGATGCCCTACGTCCTATTTTTGGGGGATATCTTATGTTTCCATGAAGAAGAATACGGCACTGGGGTATCGGGGTGGGGGGATCACTTAAAATGACACATGGCGGATCAGAGGGGGAATCAAAATGGCACAGGAAACTCAGAGGGGGGATTACCATTTAAGTAAAGCTAGCCATACATGGTTCAATTTGCAAAAAATCGATCATCAATTCGACCGAAGTATTCGACCATTGAATCGTACATCGATTGTAATTTAATTGACTGAAACACCACATTGAGTGTTCGATCTTAAACATTTCCATTACTGTAACAGCAACCTCAAGATAACCTAACCTATGCATAGTAATCATAGTGTTCTGACTACAGTGAAAGTGGCGACTGAACGGATCAGGGTTTATTATTTGGGCAGCAGTATGTAGTCTCTCTATGCAGTCTCCGCTGGGTCATACCTTCACTACAATGACATTTAAGCACACTACCTATTATGACAAATTTATTTTCATGGGTAAACATTTCCATTACTGCAACAGCAGCCTCAAGATAACCTAAGCTATGCGGAGTCATCATAGTGGTCTGACTACAGTCAAAAAAAGCATACATACAAACATCCTATTCTGCCGACCAGTAGAGAGAACAGTATACTAATTGATTGGACCTAATCCTAATTGGTTGGGACAAGGAATAGTATGTAATTTACACTCGATGTGGTAGCAATCAATAAAAATTTTCCAACTGGTCCGATCAAATTTCGATTGAGCAAATTGACAATTTAAATCGAATTTAAACTATTGTTCAATGTGGACATGATTTAATTTTCAAAAATAATCGATCAAATTACATCGATTGAACAGTCAATTGAACCCTGTATGGCTAGCTTAATCCCTCCTGATCCTCCTGTGTCATTTTTATTACCCCCTCTGATCCCCCCTGTCCAGAGTTACAGTACTGTATCTTCAGGGGTGCCTTGTTTTCGGGGGGATGCCTTATATTTGAGCATTAGGCAAAAATGCAAGGGTGCCTTATTTTCAGAGGATGCCTTATTTTCGGGGAAACAGGGTAGCAATATTTTTTACAGACCATCTAGTAAGTAAAGCTTCATCCCTTGATACAATTCATGCAGTGCACCACCATCAGTTACAAAACCACCAGTGATTACAAGTAAGTTCATCTGCTGCAAACTATGGAACCTTTAGGAATACCTGAAACGGAACTGTTACACACTTGGTACAAGGTAGTCCATATCCAGGTATAGATATGCGTAACACTGGACATTTTCAAAGAAGTCTTACATCACAGAAAGCACAGTATATGTATGGAATGTAGATAGTCACTCATAGGATTGAAGGTCTAGAATACATATTAAATAAAAATGTTGTGGCAATTAGAAAAAATTTTTAGGCAATCCAAAAATATTTTAAACCTATGTATGACCTCTGACATAATTGCCATGATTTTGTAAGGTTGTTTCTGGGGTGACTGACCTCTCAGATATGTCTCTACCAAATGTATTAAAAAGTGGTCTATGATTGGATCAAAGATCAATGACATTATTTTACAAGTGTAGGCTATTAAGATGGGCATACAAGGTAAACAACGATAGTTTTAGAAGATTTTTTAAAAATCCATTTCTTGTTAGCTGGATCCATCGACCAAAAGTGATCCAAATTGAAGAAAAAAAAGGACTTTAGGAATTTAGATAAATTGGTATTCGATGGTACTATGAAGCATGTGCACAGATCTAAAGAAAGGAATCGATCGGTTGTGAATTGATCACATTATGTTTTTCTAAGAACATTGAAGTGAAAATCTAACCTATTTTTCAATATTTTAGTTAACAATAATTTCATTTTGCATTTTAGTTTTTAAACAAATATATCATTATCAACAGTATGCATAAACAACTTGTTATTTTATCTATGATTTCTATTTTACAATAATTTTAACATCTATACATTAGTACATTAGTAGTTCCTGTAGTATGTTGCAAATATCTAACTATGATTGGGCATAATTAAAATCTAATTAAAATATTTCTAAATATACCTATGCACTCAGCAAGCAATACATTAAATTAATTATGTATACAATAATAATAATATAGTATTAAATAATGAAATAATAATTATAGATAAGGTCCCCAAAGGTATAGGACAATGTCCCCATATGCAAAGAATTGCTATCTGAGAACATTCATTTTGCTAAAAATTCAGATAAAATACCCATTGTTAAGCTAGCCATACACAGTCGGATTCCTATCGATCACCTATCCGATCGATCACCTATCCGATCGATTTCGGCGATCTCAGCGGGAATCGGAGGCCCAATCGATCGGCCAATTAAGTGTGTCCGATCGCTACATACCACCTTGTCCCACGGATTCCTGGACGATTCCGTGTCCGATCGCTTACTCCACAAATGGCAACTCCCCCTGATGTGTGC
Source organism: Ptychadena robeensis (assembly GCA_036250615.1). Classification (NCBI taxonomy): domain Eukaryota; kingdom Metazoa; phylum Chordata; class Amphibia; order Anura; family Ptychadenidae; genus Ptychadena; species Ptychadena robeensis. Next base: position 44,950,325 of record CM070034.1, on the reverse strand, counting down.
AGAATCGGATCAGAAAGACCAACATGTTGGTTCTCTGTCCGATCCGATTCTGGGCCCCCGAACGATCGGACGTGATCGGACAGACAAGGTAGGCTTCACGTGATTCCGAGACGATCGTTTCGCGTGCACGCGCCCGGAATCGATCGTCCCGGAATCCGATGGGAAACGGACCCGTGTATGAGGGCCTTAATACAGTTTAAGATATTTGCTAGGAAAGATCGTTTAGGGAGGAAAAATACATTGCGCTCCAGGGATCATTAAGAACAATGGGTTTTACAATGCTGTCTTAAATACATTTAGTTGTTTATTGCTGTAAACACTCTTCATTCTTTCCAGATGGCAATAGCACGTTGGCTTTGGTCATCCTGAATTTTACACCCTTTCCACCTGTACAAAAATCCTAAACTGTCTAATCAAAGAAACGGTGAAAGAAAGACTGACATTGTTACTTGTATGCGTGGGGTTTCCTATTAGGTAATCACTTGACTTTCTTGGCTCTTTGCTTGTTCCCAGTTTCAAGCTTTCTAAAAACCATAAGAGAATTTTAAAATGCCATGTTACATATAGAGATTAAAATGTTCAACTAGCTGACTTTGTGAGCTGATTCTGAATAGTATCATCGTTTTAAAAATTTTTTTTGCTCTAGCACATGTAGTTCAAAATCAAAGTCGAAATTCCAATCTTCGAAATTTTTACTTGACTTAGAACTTAGTTTGTGCAATACTTTTTTGTAGTATTCCCCAACCTTTCTCTACATCTAAAGCAAGTTGATTGATGGTTGGTGATGACCATCTCTAGTTACATACTTTTATTAATGCTAGAGGTCAGCTGTGTATCATATAATAAAGTACAGTATTTGCAGTTTAGAATATGCATGTACATTGTATGGCTAAAAGATTGTGGATACCCCATTTAAATGGCTGAGCTCAGTTATGATAATTGAAAGGTACTGTTAAGCTACAACACACAATATATATATTTTTAACAATTGTTAGGTTTTAGAAACAACTGTTTGGGTGCAAAGCCAACCCTTAAAAGGCATGGTATAATGAGTATGAAGGGACTTAAGTGGGCTGCTTAGAACTCTGATTACCTTTGGGATGATCTGGGATGTCAATTGCAAGTCAGATCTTATTGTCCAACATGTACCTGACCTTACAAATCCTCCTTTGACTCAATGGACATAGTTTCCCACAGACACACTTCAAAATCTTATAGAAAGCTTTCTTTATAGCATTAAAATGCAGCACCACATTATTACTCATGATTTATAATGGGATGTCCAACAAGTGTGATAGTCCCGTGTACACAAATCTTTGCCCATACGGTGTATGCATGCAGTTTCTATATCATGGAAAAGGCTTAAAACGACTTTAAAAATAAGTTCTGGGTGTAGCTAGCAATGTGTTTGACCAAGGACAGGAGACCATGAAAATCTGTATATGGGAGCTCTGTCCTGTAAACAGTGAGCATTCCCCTTATTTCTTGTTTACATATATAGATACACTAAATAGGGATCCAGACAGCAAAACAATCTGGGGAAACACAATTCTTAGGTTATCCAAAATTTTGTTTTGATTTCAACTTTATCCAAAGTCACAAAATTGTTAGTTGTAGACAAAAAGTCTAATGTACCACAGGAATATTTTTTGTATGTGTCTCTTGGACACATAAAATTTTGTTAAAATGGACCTATATAAAGCTGAACATATTGATTTTTTACAATTATATAGAACATTGTGAATGCATATAAAACACAGGTTTTTAAAGCAAACTTAATCAATAAATATCCCACAATAAACATGTGCGTTGACCTGGGACATGCTCCTACAGATGCCTCTGACCCCTCTATGAAATAAGGTTACCCTTAACCTCCCTAGCGCTCTTGCAAGGTCCAGATTTCTGTACCAAAAGCGCACAATAGACTTAAATGTTTTTTTTTTCTTATGTTGTAACTTCCCAAAATATGTCCGTTCAAGGGTCTAGTAAACATCCTGAATATAATAATGTTTAAAATACTCAATTAAGTAAAAAAATTACATGAAAAAATTAAAATAAAAGGTAAGGGGGGGGGGGGTTGGCCTTATTTCCAGCTCAGAAGATTGGAGCCACCGGGACAGCGCGAAACTGTTTAAAGTTAACCCATAGACCTAACGTTGTACGATTTCAGAATACTCACAATTCCAGCTCAGAAGATTGGAGCCACCGGGACAGCGCGAAACTGTTTAAAGTTAACCCATAGACCTAACGTTGTACGATTTCAGAATACTCACAATTCAGCATTTTTGAGGCAGTAGAGGATAATGTCCCAAGAACCAAACAGAGACAACAGAGAGACAATATTACAAGATACCAAAGAATAATACATGATCATTTTGAGGGCATGGTAGGTTATTCAAAGACATAAGTCCCACCACAGTACCTCTGACTTCAATACTTTTTGCAGTAAAAGATTTGTGCTTTTTATATTCTGGGTGTCTATCCTAGAATCAGAACAAAAAGTGAATTAGCAATATCAAAAGGAATTCAAAATAACAAGCCCACATTTTTTTTAAACCTACTCAAACTATTCTTACTATAGTTGTTTGGGAATTACAATGACAAACTTCCTGTAAAATGGAAGAGCTAATTACAACTTTGGCTAATGGCTATTTCAAATATGTTATTTATAGGAAATGGTGGGTAATCATATCATTAGCTAACTATGTTTAACAGACATCTTGACTATTTACTGCACCTTGAATCCTAACTAGCATACAGGACACACTTCTTTTTTGGAAAGTGATAAGATCCGCTGTCACATTTTTTGTTTTATTGCAGTCTGTGTTCCTATGGGAAGGATTTTTTCTGCCTTCGTGATAAAAAAAAACTTTTTTTCAGCAGACATTATTTTTTTGAATCATGAAATCGTGGTCAGATAAAGCCCCCCATACACCTTACAATCCTTCCAAACATTTTCTTTACACTTTGTTCTACATAAACTATGTAATATGAGGACCTCCCAATCACTATGTATTCTATCAGGGAGGATCAGGCACTACATAGTTGTTGGTAGATCTAATGGAAATTGTATAAAGTGATCTAAAGGTGTATGGGGGGCTTAACAGATCAGCACTTTTTGGTTTTTCAAATCTAAACTTTTATGATAAAACAGTGATCATGTTTGTTACAGTGGCCTTGCTTGTTCATTTTATTAAGTGTCCAATAAGTAATCAAACATCAAATCACCAGAATTGTAACGTTACCTTGTCCAAGCTACATTTTCATAACTTACGTCATATAAGAGCCTGTTTCCCTGAAAATAAGACCTACCATATTTTTTTCAGGATTTTCAATGCACAAAATATTAAAGAAGGCATAAACAGTTAAGTTGGCCATACACCATTAGATCTATCTGTCAGATATCCTTTAGATCTACTAACAACTATGTAATGCCGGGTTCTCTGAGATTGAACACAGGTAGACTTGATGGTTTAGAAAGTCCCTCATATTACAAGGTTTTGGTAAATCAAAAGGAGATCTAAAGGAAATCTGACAGAGAAATCTAAAGGTGTATGGGGACCCTTAGATTGTTATGTTTGATCAACTTAAAATTTTTGGGGATTATTTGTATATCTTTATATATATAGGGTTGCACATAAGTGGTACGCAGGTATGCATGAGGACCAAAAACTAGCTAACGTGTACCTAGATTATTGTTACTACACGCACATGTGTACTAACAATAATGAGGTATTATGGGTCCAGGCAGCCGCTGTCAGCCATAGAGGACAGAGATCATAGAGGCAGCATGCAGCACCCCCTTCCTTCCCAGATGTTTTAGTAACAAGACAGTGAGTGATCTGTAAAGTGACAAGTGTTCACTAGGGACCTCTTGTGGCTGAAGTTAATATTGCAGGGGGATATTTTTTTTATTAAAATAAAACTGGAACACTTCAAATAACTGTACAAATTACCAGAATTTTTTCAGTTTTTGTTGTTAAATGTATATAATTTATGTCAGTTGGCTAACCACAGGGTAAGATTAATATAACTATGAAAGGTTGCAGTTAGGGGTGTGAAGATACTCTCAGTTGTAAATTACAAAATAAAAAAAGATTGGATTTTTGAGGGTGTCAGAGATCTGGGGGTTGAAAGTGAATCTGACAAGTGAAAAGCATTGTTTGACAGTTGGAATATGACTATGAAAGGTTGACATTTGGACTGCAGGTCTCAGGGGTTAG
>CM070034.1:44914250-44928322 GCA_036250615.1 Ptychadena robeensis | reverse complement strand
TTTAAAAGCAAGGCACAGGACTTTAAATTTGATTCTCTGGACAACTGGAAGCCAGTGTAGGGATTTGCAGAGAGGAGCAGTAGATGAGGATCGGTTAGAGGAGTGAATGAGTCTGATGGACATTCATGATGGACTGAAGAGGTGACAGTTTTGTTAGAGGGAGATCAGAGAGGATGATGTAACAGTAGTCCAGACGAGAGATGATGAGAACGTGTACCAGGAGTTTGGTGGTCTCTGGGGAGAGGAAGGGGCGGATTTTGGAGATGTTGCGGAGATGCAAGTGGCAGGATCTAGCGATGTTCTGAATGTGGAGAGTAAAGGAGAGCGCAGAGTCGAAGGTGACACCAAGGCAGCGAGCTTGCGGAATGGGGGAGATGACTGTGTTATTTACTGTAAGTGAGATGTTGGGGGGAGGAGGCTTGGAAGGTGATGGAGGAAAGATGATGAGTTCTGTTTTGCTCAGGTTGAGTTTAAGGAATCTGTCAGCCATCCATGGCCGATAGGCAGTGAGAGATGTTGTCCAGGACAGAGGGAGTGAAGGCCGGGGTGGATGGGTATATTTGGGTATCGTCCGCATATAAATTGCAGACCAAAGGATGAGATGAGTTTGCCAAGGGAGGAGGTGTAGAGGGAGAAGAGAACTGGGCCAAGGACTGAGCCTTGTGGGACGCCAACAGGGAGGGGGGTGTGTGAAGAAGAGGAGCCATTGAAGGAGGTTTGGAAAGAGCGGTCAGTCAAGTAGGAGGAGAACCAGGAAAGAGCAGAGTCACGAATACCGATAGAGCTCAAGGTCTGTAGAAGAAGAGGGTGGTCAACAGTGTCAAAGGCAGAGGAGAGATCCAACAGAAGAAGGAGGGAATAGTTGCCTTAGGCCTTGGCAGTGAGCAGGTCGTTGGCAACTTTAGTAATGGCTGTTTCAGTGGAATGAGAAGGTCGGTAGCTGTGTAATCACTGCTGAAGATTGTGCGCAACTACCCATTATCTTTCTTAGTATGGAAAAATGATACATGCTCATCACTATTCAGGAACATCTGGAAGCACCAATACAACAGTGTAAGCCTTTGGAGCAGGACGGGTAGTCTTTGGAGAGGAGGTTCTGACTTTTTAATTAAAATTATACATAAAATACAAATGCAAAATCAACCCCAACACCTAGGTTTAGCTTTTTTCATACATTAGAAAAAAAATTAGAATTAGGTGTTAAAGCAAAAGAAACATTTCAGTCATTGATGCAACACGTTAACGCCTGAAACCATTTCCTAAGTAGCAGGTGCTAATACTGCTTCATTTCACAGTTGAAGATTGCAATATGTGTTACTATGGTTTTGTGAAGCAAGACCATAAATCAAGACAGCAACATTTACATAAAGTCATAAAAATACACTTAGTGCAATGAATATTGAGAAGCATAGACATCTTGTGGTGAGTACTAATCACTACAAGTGGATTTCTAGTGCAGTGTTTTCCCTTAAGGCTATGTCTCCACTGCGTTGTGTGCTCCATTGGGACCCCCTACATTAAGAGCAGTGCTTGGTGGGGTCTGGATTGAGCACATACACATTACCTGCCCGGCGGCTCCCCTGTTCACACATCCACCGATGCAGGGGTTAACGTACTGCATTATATTAACCCTTGCATCAGCAGATCGGCTCAATTCCAGTGAACAGGGGATGTGTAGGTGCTCTTTTAGGACCCCCTATTTTGTGTCCAAGACTAACCAACCCCTAAAACCCCAAATCCTACCAACATTCATGCATTAAAAGAAAATGTCCCAGAAGTGACATCAGAACACTCCTGCCCTGGGGAAACATAACCTTCCTCCCAACTTGTATTCACATAACCCTTCTTTATATCTGCAGCAATTGAGATTATATATCTAGTTCATTGACTAGGAGTTAATACTTTTCAAAATTAAATTCCACCATCTCTCATAAAACATCCACAAGATGATGCTACCTGTTCACATTTCACCAGCCTGAGATCACCACTTTCAGCAAGTTTTTTCAGCCAAGCTTGACTCAACTTACAGGGAGAGCACACCCCACCTCCAATGGTGCACGGATCCCAGGTTGGGAACCACTGCTCTAGTGGGCCAACAAAAATTTATATTCATAAGTTTAAAGCGTTTGATATATCTATTTTTATAGCTAGAAAGTGTTTTTTGGCTTAACCATCTTTTATTTTCTGACATTTATTAAAGTGGCCAAAGACCATGTGCGAGAATGGCGATCGATCTGCAAATCAAAAGCACATCTTAAATTTCGGCCATAAATCGATCTCACAAAATACGGACATGTCTGTTATTGTTTGATGGATCTCCTTACAAATAAATGCCGACATACAAAGGGTTTGCAGCCATTTCTCAGCAAGACCGCCAATACTTGATGACGTCATAACGCGCTGTTGATCTGCAGAGGAACCGTCTATGACCGGTTTTACACATGTACTGCTGTGCTGAAGCGTATGTGAGAGAATGAAATTCCCCAAAAAACATGAGATAGCTTGGGTGACAATGAAACTTCAACGGGCATCACATTGGTGGAGGAGAATATACCAAGAGACTCTGGAGGACCAAATTCAGGCTCCACTTTAAACTCCCTAACGTTTGTGACAAACCCAGCTCCTCTAAAGTTTGTGTGAAGGACAAAATCTGGATGAGCTGGGCTCCCACAAAACCCACATTTCCCGGAAAGCTATGATGCTCTTTACAGCTGCAGCATTTCCAGGGTTGTGCAGAGTCATCGATCATGTCACAGTGACGTGGAAGGGGGTGGGGGACACCATAGACCTCCATGTTAATGCAGGGGCGTCGGTTTTCCAGCACACACAGCCAGCTTCATTAATGGACATAGGCAGGGGTGGAAATTGCAGACAATTTTGCCCAGGGGTGGAAATTGCAGGCAAGTTGCCCGTACTACGCTGTTTAAAACGGCGCGGTACGGGCGGTGGGCTAAAAACGACATGCAAAAAGAATCGTCCAGGCTATACTAGACCTAGTCTAGCAAAATCGGACCGCCATGTTGCAGAATGTAAACCGCTTCCCCATTCTATGGATTGAGAACAGAGATCTGTGCAGGAAGTATGTTAAAGGGTATAATATAATTAATACTTTGTGTATGTTTTTTTCTAGAACTCTTTTATCTCACCCCCTTAGGAATGTGCTATGGGTCCCATGGACCTTGGTACTCATCCTTTAGAGTGGGGGGGGGGGGGGGGGGGGGGGGGGGGGGGGGGGGGGGGTAGGGTTCCCTGGGTCGCCTTGTTAAAAAAAATAAAAATAAATAAGGGTTCTATTTTGCAGCATGGTGGCAGGAGCCAGGTGTTTCTATGTAGGAAGTTAGCAGTGGGCTATGCTTGACGAACTGACCAATGAACTCTCAAGCTTCTGGCAACTCTCATGGTTTATGAAGTATACAATGTTAACAACATTGTCCAGACTGTTTATATATTTTTATTTTTGTAAAATGCGAGTGCATATCGATTTAGCCAAAAAAAGTTGTGAGCCAACAGTGGAGGAAATGTTTCTCTTTTATTTAAAAGCAAAACATGGAAAATACCAGACATTCAAAATCAGTAACTGCAGAATCCACATATGCCCAAATCCCAGTGGCTCAAATCCCTGGACACAATAGGGAGACAACATTGAGTGGCTCAAAAAATAACTGCAGGCGATATATGAATTTGGCGAGGGCAATCCAATTAAAAATCTCATTGCGGTAGAGAAGCTGCAGCCAGTTTGCCTTCTCAGACTGTAGCTCCCACTAAACATAATTATCTTGCAGTGAACGCATTCTATCTATCCAACAAATGTGGTGGCCATAACCTCTAAAGCAGTGCAAACCTAAAAGTCAGGTAAGAAATCCCAGATTATCAAGTTTAAAAAGCAGATAAAATTAACCCAAGACCAGTTCACCATAAATCAATCATATGAGCAACAATAAAAAGGAGTTACTGCACGTGTTGCTTTTCCTGATCATATTAAGCAAAAATGGGGAAGAACAGACTTATTATAGCAAATGTTGTAATCTGTTTGTGGCTTGTAAAAAATAGTTAATGTTATGCAATTCCTGAATACTATCAATGAACTGAAAAACAAATCTCATTTTAAAAAAGGTTCCAAAATTCTGCCATTGCTTGGGACCAAATATGACCAATATCCAAGCAGAGTGTCCTCAGCTCACGTTGTAGAGTCATCTTGTAACACAGTTCCATCCATCAGATTATAAACGTGGAAGATGCAAAGCTGGAGGCGACAGGTCCATCATTTCTGGCATAACAAACCCTGCTTGCTGTATACAGTTTACACCAATTTCTTTGCTTCAAAGAAACTTTTAAGATGTCTCATCTGCCAAATTCCAATAGCCACAAGTATAAGAGTCTGGGCAATGGACCACCACAGAACACGCTGGTTGGTGCTTTCACTGGTCTGACGGAACCTCTCCTCCCGCCACTACATGGGAACAGGGATAAGAAGGTTAGAAAAGTAACCGAATACATATTATGCTTAATTTTATGAATTGAATGAACAAGGTAGGAGGTAACAAAATAGCATGTCCGTGTCTTAATAGTCTTAAGCTGGCCATACACCTTCAGATTTCTCTGTCAGATTTCCTTCAGATCAGATTTTGTTTTACCAAAACCATGTAATATGAGGACCTTTCTACACCTTCCAATCACTATGTATTCTATCAGGGAGGACACTATACTACATGGTTGTTGGTAGATCTGATCTGAAGGAAATCTGAAGGTGTATGGCCAGCTTTAGACCATTAACTAAACAAAAAATTTTTATTATTATTCTCCATTCTGCCCCTTAACCTCCTTGGGCTCAGCCCGAGTTAACTCAGAAGAAACTGTTTTAGATTTAAAAAAGAGAGATAACTAGAAATAATCGTCTCTACTGTCGTATGTTAAAAGAGATCATAAGAAGTCTAGGCAAAATACTCCTCTGTTGATAATATACCTGGACACACTTTTATACAATTTTAACTAAAATGATAATAAACATGACAATGTAGTGGTTTGCTTACTCTCTGGTAGTTCTGCTCCTTTTGAATTTGTTCCACTTGTTCTATGAGCTGTCGCACACGTAGCTGCAGCTCGCTTAGTTTGTCTTTAGCAGCAATCTGGGCATAATCATTGGTATGTTCGCCAACCTGAATGTCAAGGTGAACCCTCTGCAAAGATAAAAAAACAACAACATTAATCCGAGTGTCAAATCATGTCACAAAAGGTGGTGAAAGGGCACAGGCAAATAACACAGGACAGTAGTAGCAAAAGCACATTTACAGTTCACGGTCACATGTTAAGGCTAAAACCTTAAAGTAAATGAGCCCCACTGTGCACAGCAAATATTGTCAATACTTCCTAGACTCCTCTCTATTTTTGCTTTGAAATCATGGATTAGAAAGCAGCAAAAAATTTTGTGCGCTTACATCAGTGGTGGGCAACTGAGGTGATATGGAGGGCCACAAGTGCGGCCCTCACAACTCGAGGCATCACATAACACCGATCCAGTCCCCCCTCTCCCCGTCAACCCACCAGCAATTCCCCCCCCCCACCCCATCTGATGCAAGGTCATATGTAGACCTGGTTTTCCCCAATCATGCATTGGACAAGTTTACTGATGTAGGAGCGCCAAAGTTGATTAGGAAAACCTGGCAAGCTTTGTGACCAGTACACATGGCGATATCTAAGGAATGCCCCTTAGCAACAAAGGTTATGTGCCTTCATAGATATGATCCAAGTAGTCTAGTGGAATCATAGCATTAGGTGCTGTCCCGGGACACTCTCCTCCTCTTACCTATATTACCGCTCTAATACGTTCCCGAGAGGACCGTGGGTGGAGGCTCGTTGAACCTCTAGTTCTTATTGGCCTATGCATTAACAGGTTTTGGGGCCACAATGGAGGACCAAGGGTGGGCCGCCAACCAACAACCTAAAAGGGGCCGCCATGCACGCCCCCCCCCCCCCGGGCTGGGCACCTGGGGTTTACATGTAGACATACAGAGAGTCTGTACACTTCAAGGCACATGATTGCTGTCATTCTCCACTTTCATCCTTCTACCACATGCAACAAAGAACCGCACCTGATCAGGTAATGTCTATGCTTTCTCACATCAATGGCAGTGTGCTGTGGTTTCCCTAGCTCTTCCTGAATGCTGCTGTTAAATGTATTACAGGATTACCAAAATAATACATTTCAGTAATAAACTGGAATAACCTGCACTGCCTGCACTTACACTTTATTAACCATAAAAGGTGTTCTGTATTACTCTCCGAGTTTCACATAGCTCTTTATTTCCTGAGACATGTGACATGTAACTTCCTCTGCTCGCTCTGCTTTATCTATGATCACATCTAGTGGATGTAGGAGTTCTTTATGCTGACTTTTGTATTCATGGCTTTCTACATCTGAAATAAAGTGATGTAGTGACTATGTTAGGAAATATACTTCCTACATAGCAGATATGTTTAGGTCCCTTTATCATTGTTTATTGGGAAAATCTATACTCCCTTCCAATACCAGAGAATGCCATCACCACAACATAAAGTAAAAGGATATTTCAAACTTTCACAAACAGCACTAAAACAAGAATACATGGGAAATATCCCAAGAAGGACATCCCTTTTCTCATTAACATGCAAATTGATGGATACTTGGCTTTCAACTTGCATCAACTTCTTCCTGAAAATCAATTTGTAGAATTGTAGAGGGTTGCCTTTGGATACAGGGTTCTCACTTACCAGCATGCCACCGGCAAAAAGGGAAAATTTAGTAGAATTAGAATGCAGACATATCTGATGCTCTCCTGGAGTGTGTGATGTAAAGGTGAATCTCCCCTCTGAGCCATACTGCCGAGACAGGATGATCTAGGAAGGAAGGATTTGGCAAAAGAGAATTACAAATTTGAATTACAAGTAAAAGTAACTGCTCAAAAACTAGTTTGAAATGATACACTTACCTTATCATCTGGGTCTTTTACCTCTACAAGCATGCCAAGTCCAGGAGTTGCTGGCAAATACTCTTCCCGCTGTTTGTCATACATCTGGGTACGGTAATTTCCTACAGAGACACAACAACAGTCACAAACATGCTCCCGGTATTTACAGATGACCAAAGTAAATATAATCACTTAAAGCAACTGAATAGACTGAGACCCTTAATTTCTTGAAAGATGAATGTTTATCCGGGTATCCACCCCTATATTTAAATTAACAAAACAATGATACCCTCTGGGACTTCAAAGTAAAGGGACTCTGGGACTTTAAAGGGTATCATTCTTGTTTTGTTCATTTAGAACTCTGTGCTTTGACAAGCAGAGCAGGAGTTAAAGAGATGGAGACGTCGCCAACATCTTCCCCACCTGCTGCCCTGACAGGCAGAGCTCTATGTGAGGTGGGCAGCCTGTGCCCAACTCACATAAAGTTCAGATGAAAGAGCCAGCGATGGGCAGCTCTCCAACTGCACTATGTGCAAGGTGGGCTCAAGTTGTCTGGTGAAGCATCTATGGAGCTCCCATGAAAGCCACCGCAGTGGTTTGTTGATGAGCTTCTCCAGTCTCTGTGCATGCAACTGTCAATAGAATATGTAATTTTATGAAGTACAGTAATCCACCTATATTATACATATTCCATTACCCTATTCCAGTTATGGTCATTAGGCTACGGCCATACAGACTGGTATTTTCCTAGATCCTCTGAGTTTAAACATGGCGGAGGGACGCTCGCCAGTGAACACGCATGTTAGGGTAGCTACCAGGGTACCACCGCAGGACCAGGGCGGTGAACATGAGCTCTTTGAGGGTTTATGTTTTAATATTGATTTATTTGTTTAGGGTTTAATAACCATATTAAAGAATTCTGTCATGTTCATCCTCAAACTTCAATACTGAATCCCTCTTGCCATCTGACGAGCTGAGTATCGGTGCCAGCCAGACAATTGGCATTTGGTGTTACATTGTGGTTTATGGCCTCTGTTGTTCCTCATCGTCACACATGCAATAGATGACGGTGCCCTGCAGTGGGCAGCGCACACACACACCCGGTATTATCTACCGCCGGACTCACCGATCACCATAGTCTCGTCAGGAATCTCTTCTATAAAACATTTCTTCTCGGTCTCCCCGATGTGGAAGTACAGGGCGGAGGCCGGGCCCAGGCAGGCGGCCAGAGACAGCAGCAACCAGGCAGCGGCCATGTTCCAGCACAGGGAGAAGAAGATCACCGGAAGCTGAGGTAGCTTTCACCGGCTGCCACGTCCTCCGGAGCGACCAATCAGACACACCGCAGCGGTGACGTCACCCAGTCAGGAAGCGGCGGTGTGCGGGGAGGATGTGCGGGCTCCGGAATGGAGCTGACACTGATGTGTGCACTGTACGGTGTGGGCTGTGTCCCTGGAGCAGGCAGAACGGACGGCCCCGACTCAATGGCAGCCGCTGTTCTGACATATTTTGCTACCCTGAAATATTTCCCTACCTTTACAGCTGCGCGTGTGCAGATAGCACTAGTTTTGGGGGTTTCAGGGTTAATTTTCCGATTTTTGGGTGTCAAGGTTATGGGTTGGGGGTAAGGGGGAGTTGTGCTTGATAGTAGAGGTGAGTTTTGTGGCCTAAGTGCTCACATGTACGCAGACTGGACTAGTGAGCACCTGTTCCTGAGAGAGGATGCACAAAATGGACGCACACCTGTCTGTTATAGTCCTACGCATATTGTCATACAATTATGTCATGTGGTCACATCATACACATCTAAAGGGCTGTGTAAACTATACTCCAAACAAAACAAAGAAAAACTTTTTATAGTTAAACCCTACAAAAAAATAATCACTTCTGTGATTTCCCCATAGGAACAATCAAAGCTGGTACCTCTTCCAGTCCTGCAATCAGCATCTATGGAGCTTCTAAAGGTCCCCATACACGGGTCGATTTCTTTCCGATCGAATCTCAGTGAATGAAAAATCGATCGAATGGTTAACACCCCACCTTGAAAAATCAATCCAACTTTCCCAGATAAATTTCTAGAATGTTCTGGATCGAAATGATGATTGTCATGTTAAAAATGGCACGATCGATCAATGACCACCACCAACATACTTTGAAGGCGAACGATCAATCCATCCATTTGGGCGACATGATCGCGTTGATCGTTCTAGGTGGACAGTGAACGATTCTTTATCCATCGATCGTTTCAAGAATCAAATGAGAAATTGACCCGTGTATGAGCACCTTAAGTTATACCACACTGTGCTCGCTCCCTCAACAATGGTTCCTCCAACATGTTTGCGCTGTCATGGGACCCATGAACATGACAATGAACATAATAACCGTAAGCTTTCATGTGATATGTAACCCCAAATAAAGACAACAGTAGTGCGACAACCTATATCATATACTCTTGTAGTCATTAGGCTCCAGATGAACAGATGTGACATCATTTTCGTGGATTCGATCAAACACGGCACAGGGACGAACGTCAATGAAACGGTTGCTACCTAGGGAGCTCCATAGATCCTGCACCAGGCACCCACTACAGAACTGGAATAGGATTAGATGGGGAACTTTGTTTCCTCTTAAGGTAGCCATACATGGGCCGATTTGTCACCGATCAATTCATGATCCGGTCTTCCCAGGCGATCGTGGAATCGGCAAATGATCGGATCGGAAATCGATGCAACACAACCTTGGGAATCCGATTTGGGCATGAGCCGATCTCCAAAATGGCCGATACCACAAATCCATCGATCGGAAAGGCTGTAGTATAGGGAGTTATGGGTCCACCAATGTACTCCGATTGCCAAACGATCAACCAAAAAAAACCAACATGTCAGTTCAATGTCCAATCCGATTTTTAAAAATCGGTCAAAAATGTAGTGAAAAATCGACCAGTGTATGGGAGCCTTTAACCTCCAGATTAGTGGCGTTTGTTTCAGAAGGAACAGGAAAAAAAAAGTCAAAACTTTTTTTCAAAAATTCTGATGAGAGTGACACAACAATTAAAGTACCGTCCTGCAGATGCAGTGTGCTATTCCACATAAATTTTTGGCTGTTGGAGAAAGGAGACCTGGATAGATCAACCTTAACCAACAACCATCAGATGAATCCGGCAGACGTGTAGGGAGGTTTTTGGACACTGTCTCTGTTTTCCATGGTCGCACTCACTGTCTGTTTTCCATGGTCGCACTCATTTTAGCCTCAGGGTGCGCGAATGTAGTGGTAGTTGCTCAGAATTATTGCCAACGGATATCTCTCTGGATATTTCTTTGGTTACCCCAACAAATAAAATGGGTTCAGATCAAGGCACCCAGCTTGGTTTGATATATTTTATTAAATAATTCAAGGTATGTATAGGACATAAACATCAAGGCATTTTGTGACCATGTCACTTCTTCAGGATGAGGTAGTAGTATGTAGTCTCTCGTGATTTTTGAAATTCTTTCCTGGGGACCGCTTTTGTGCCAAAAAAGCCGGACTAGGATTAGGCATGGATTATGAACATCTCAGGGGGAACCACCAATGTATTATTTCTTTGGGTTATTTTGGTGTCATTTTGTTCGTTTAGGGTTTAATAACCATGTATTGCAAGAAATTTTTCTTTTTTGCTCGATTTTCCCATTACATACTATTGAAATCACTGGGCCATGTATGAGTGAATCTTAACTTACATCTTTTGCTCAGCTCATCTTGTGTTACTTAAGATGTAAAAGCTTCCTTTTATCTTATTTCCTGAAAACATCATTGAGTCATTTATGGCAAAGGAGAAGTATACCGCTTATGGGAGGTGTCATTGGTGATTGTGTTTTTGCCTTGTTTTCCTTTTGACATATAAGACGCCTGCACTAGAGCACCAATCACAGCACTGGGAGTGAAGGAGGTCAATAGTCGGCTGAATCTGCAGTGCCACATACAATTTCACCCTTCATAGAAATAGCGGCCATGTAATTCCAAGCTTCATTTTAGTTAGGGCTGTGTACTTGCTTGTTCAACTGACTAAGGTGGTCAAGGACAATCCCTGTACTACTTCAAAAGGCCCCCCACACACATTGAGTGGGGGCCGACAGACAAGTGACAGATCCCTGTCGCCCCGCGAACTGACTTGTCCTTAAATCTCTGGCCGAGCTTTGAGGCGACAGGGATCTGCGCCTGACTTTGCAGATGCCCGTGAGCACATCGGTCAGCGGCAAAATTGCAGCTCACTACGTGTATGGGGGCCTTAACCCTGGGTTTGTCAGACTCCGACCCACAGGCTAAATCTCCCCTGCAGTCATTAGATTTGGCCTGCTAGATTGTATACCACACACGTGCCTTTCATTTCAGGTTATACTTGCTTTTTTCCAGATTCAATTATTCTAGCTGTAAGGGAAATAGACTATTTCTTTGCAAATCTCTTTTTCTCCCCATAAGTCATATACTTACTTGACAGAAATGGCAGATACTTACTATACTTTATGTTCTATAAGACACAATTTTAAATGGGTGGGAAATTGAATTCCCACTTACCAGAAGGCAAACCTATTCCTCTGGTTGGGCCTAAAGCCCTAGGAGGCAAGACTTTTTTCCACTCCTTCAAGTCAAAAGACCAATGCCAGCTGAATGTACTGGAACAATACTGTATGTTGGTTTACATGAGATGTAGAGGTATCTGAACCATTTTTTATAGTTACACCCAGGAGTGGCGATTCTGTCACATCACATGATATATTCACTTCAGTATGTACATACCAGTACTTCACATGCAGCTCGTCATGCATAGGCAATTGTAGTGAAATATTACGTGACAGAGACTTTTCCTCCTCCCCAGTAAGTGTATCAAATTAGATGTCAGCTTGTAAAATATGACTTTCCATAAGTCTACTATAGTCAGGGGTGCACATAAGCAGTACGCTGGTATGCAAAACGGTTTAAAACCGAGGGGCTCTGTGTGTCTGTGTGAAGTGTAGAAAGGCTCTGTGTGCCTGTAGCTCTGCAGGCACACAGAGCCGGAAGTTTAGCCCAATCCCGCCACGGACAGTTTGATTTACGATCAAACTGCACCCATACTGGCTTCGGGCATAACGCCAAGGAGGTTAAACACTGCTGCAAAAGGATTTTTTTTATTGCCAAATATTTTTGGCAATTTTTAATTTTTTTATTGCTAGACATATACAATTTATGTGACTTGGATAACCCCAGGGAAACTTAAATAACTATAAAAGGTTGCAGTTAGGGGTGTCACATTGGGAATGTAAATGACCAATTCAAAAAAATATTGGACTTGAGGGTGTTGGAGATCTCGGGGACAATAGAGTAGGCACATGTAGGGTAAAATCTGACAAGAGAAAAATTGCACTACTGAGATATGATACTGAGATCTAGGGGTTCATATGGTCTTGTACTGTGAGTTACATTTGACCCAAAGCCAGCTGGTGACCTGTGGATGGAGACAGCTAATCGGAGGATCAATCAAGAACAGGGAGGTCCATCTGCAGCATAATCAACCATGTAGGAAGCTGACGCAGAGGACAATGAGGAAGTCCACCTTACATACGGGTTGAGTACCAAAAACCATCTCCTGGTACTCATCCGAGTAGCTCACTAAAAAAGTTATGTGCACCCCTGAATATAGTCACTCTATATGTAAATGGTTTGTGATTTTTTCTTACTCTAGTTTTCAAAACCATGTATGTCCTATGGTCCTGAGTGTCTTAGAAAGTGATAAACATGGCAAGTGTACCTCTTTGCTTTCAACAGTTTACTAGAAGACAACGGAGTTGGGCTAACCCCACTCAGTCCATTACTACTGTTTTTAGTCCACAACATGAATTTAAAATGCAACTGTCTTTGTGGCAGAGCAACAGATATTTTTCTGTACTTGCATTAGTAATTTTAAACGTAACCAGAGCGCATTACTCTTCTGTCTAAGAAACAGCTGAAAAACCAAAGAATTGGAACACACAAAGAATGAGTTGTTTTTCTTTAATGGGAAGCCACTTTTGGACACCGCCAAATATACTTACACTCCTCTTACAGGAAAACTCCTTAACATTCTTCTTAAAAAATAAAAAAAGCAAAAAAATACTGTGGCATACAATCATACTCAAGGGATTTAGGAGATATGTAGTGCAGGCCAAGGCAAAAATCCTTCAGTTTCCTTCTGTTTGTAAACATGAGCGTCAATAGAGCAACAGCACACCAAGCAACCAAACTGCAGATCTTCCAGACCCCGTCTCCCAATGTCACTGTTCTGTGCAAGCAGCCATTTCAATCCACAGGATTGAGCTCCTGAAAGGTTATATCAGATGATCGTTCGGCAATGAAGAACCCACGGTAGAATACATCAAGAAATGGCTTCGTAGATGTAGAATCTTAGACATCTATGCAGTTATACAGCAATGTCTCTTTCAAGCATGCGCCACTAAAGTTAGGCATTTATATTAAAAAAATAATTCAAATGAATCTGATTTACACCCCCAAAGAAAAAGAAAATCAATTGCAAACATCAAAAAATGATTGTTACTCCTGTACCCACTTCCTGACAGTATTCTAGTCACTGTAAATGAGAAGTACGAGAATACCACTTAAATTATCTTCTGGTTAACCCACATAAGAAACTGCATTGTACAATCCATGTTCTGGAAAGGAAGAGTTCACATTAAGGAATTTGTTCTCCCAGCATTCCTGGCTAGTAGAATCGCTTGTTTCTTTCTTGGCGCTTCTGAAACACGACGGCTCCGACCACAGCACAGACTATGATACCCAGGAGAGCAGCGAGGAGCAGAAGGAACACTTTCCAGCCAGTTAGAGGACCACTGCGGAAATTGCCAGTTGGATCGTCAACATTATCTAGGAAAGATGGGAATATTTAGGAATAACAGGCCTGCATAGTAACAATTCCTTTTAACCGGCATCACGTTTCCATTTAACCATTAGTTGCCTTCACCTTCAATGAAAGTACCTAAACTATATACTACATAATGGTTTTATGTAGCTTACACTAGGACATTTACAGTTGACTAGTCATGTGTTTTTTCCTCTCATATACAGTGCTGCTTGAAAGTATGTGAACCCCTCAAGTGGTGTAGATGTTTCTGTTTA
>CM070034.1:44886833-44909527 GCA_036250615.1 Ptychadena robeensis | reverse complement strand
CCCCCTTAGGGTCCCAGCACCCATGTGTATTAACTGCAGCCCGAGAGGAAGTCTGTGTTTCAGTACTAAGATCCTGAGGAGTGCGGATCAATGTTTGGTTCAGTCTGCTTTATTATAACTCACCTCTGTTGTTTCATCATTAGGATAGGTGTCTACAAAAACCGCCAGACCATGAAATTTATCTTTGTTTCCAAACACGGGACCTGCCAGAGAGTAAAGTCAGTTATTGGATCCTTTAATCAACAAAACAGGCAACATATGAACAATTACATAGAAGTAATGGTCTACCTGGTTCTAGCCTATCCTTAGCATACCAAAGACCAAATCCATCTCCATGGAGGTTCTTCTTCCCTGAACCATGTACCCGGAAATGGACATGTAGCTCCCAGTCCTTCAAAAAGCACGGCTGAAAACAAGCACACAAACAATTACCGAAACCTACTCATGTGTACAATAAGATTTCTGGATATTTTTGCCACCATGACTTACTATTCTATTCCAGATAGAACCCTCTTTACTGCGCTCATCAGGAGTTAAACGGACATACTGACTCGTCAGTATTGTGCTGCCCATGAAGTCCCATAGTGGCATAGAACTAGAACCCACACCTAAAAAGAAAACCAAAACCAGTCAGTCAGTTTAATCTATATATATATATATATATATATATACCCGAGAGGGAAAAATGTTTTTAGTAGGGGAAAATAGCGCAACATGAAAAAGCCAAATAGTAACAAGCTACAAATCCATATAATATAAAATAAAAGACCACATTATTCTGGATACACAATGGACTAAATGGAACATAAGGGAAATTTTACGATGTTTATTTTAATATCCTTACAAATTTTTTTAAGAAATCTGAATTAAATTAAAGGTGCTGTTAACCTCGTGTTCTTGTTCCTTACATTTACTGGCATTGAGCTGGATATGAACTGCATTTACTGACAACTGTTGAATTGCCATAATATCAGGGAGGTTCATTCTAGCTGCAACCTGCTTTGATAAAAATGCCAGATGACAGATTCACCCACTGATTGTTTATGTATAAAGAGCACACAGTGCAAAGGAAGGACCCACATGGGCAGCTTTAACCCAACTCACACACAGTGACAGATGCAGATGGAAAGCAGCCAGAGGGTGTGTGCAACACAACAGAGCGTCCTATGGTTAGAAAATTATGGTAAGTAAGCTGGTAAAATCAATAGGAGCGTATAGGACTAAAAAGTCTAACTGAAGCGCTATATTTCCGATATTACTTAAAAATTTATTATGCTTGGGATGGCAAAAACTTTAAAAGTACATGCCTAACCTGCTTGGCTGCATCCCGAGTGGGGCTCAGGGTACATTTTTACTACCACAAACGATAACTCTGAGCCACACTGGGGTTTACCTTACCTGTTCCAGGGGATCCAGCAGTATCCTTCAGCAATTGTTTCTTGTGTACTTCTTAGCATGCCTATGTCAGATAATACAGGCCTAAGGACTTGCAACCTCCATGTCCTCAACGTCATTAGTGACAGGGACATGAGCAACTGCCTATGCCTATATTATCTTACTTACCTGTAATGAGTAATTTAAGAAGATCCCCCGCAGCCCCCCTCACTTCCTGGCTCAGCCACGGACACAGGAAAGGATCCGAGATCTCTGAGCGCTGGGATTGCTGGGCAATTCTGTCATCTCAGCTCTCCATTCAAAGAAAATTCCCATAGAAAACCATTATAAAGACCCCCAGTGGCCACAAGCGATATTGCATCCTGTGTCAACCCAAAGAAGCCTGGCGAATAAATATGGAGTCTTTCATATGATTCCAGGGAACAGCAGGTAAGTATATTATTTTAGGATTGTGGTGTCCTAAGCTACCATCATACCAGCTCAGAGGTAAGTCAAACTTTAATTTTACATATGTCATTTTTACATATTGAGTGTACATCCGCTTTAATGAAGGACTCTTTCACATGCACTACACCAAGAAACATGTGATGCGATTAAAATATCCCTTGGGTCTGCTATGCATTTCGCTGTATGCTCAAGTATCCGATTATATTAATTGGAAAGGGAAATAACCAAGATGTTCCTTAAACACATCACATAGGAAACCTGGGTACCTGCAAATCACAAATGGAACAAATACTCAATGCACAAGCTCTACATAAACATGCATCCGATTCAACTAGGAGTGGTTTTATTTTACTGTTTATACTACATCAGCCAAATTATTATAGCTCCTTGAGGCAGGGTGTCACCAATAAAGCAAATGAAGAACATAGTTCAGGAGCTACAGGCAGGCAAACACGGCCAAATAAACTTTACTAAAACAGAGAAATGTGTACTGGTATTAGCCAGATGGTCTAACTTTATGCATTTGGTCTTCCCTTTAGGCAAAATAACTGGAATTCCTAAGCTGCCCATTATTAGTTTCAAGGTTTGAATGTGTTAAAGTTAGGGGCACTCCTAACACTAACAACCAATCAGATGTAGCCAGGACTTTTAGTCTACTTTGTATTTCATAGATGTACACCAGAAAAAGGTTAAACGTTGACAGTTTGTACCTATACATAGAGGCTGACAATTGTGGTATAAGAAGAATCATTGCAAGTAAAATAATGGGAGGACTGGTGTGTGGGTATTGGATAGAGCCGAGGGGTGGCTAACCTTCCAGTCACATATGTTGGGAAATATGGATTTTCTTCCTTCTACACAATATGCAGAACAGGGGTACCCACAGAATCCTTGTCAGGTTTCTGTCTATTTCTTTGCTTGTCTTTATTAGAACAAGCTTGTATTAATATTGAAAGAAGCCTGTATTAGAAACATACCTGAAGGGGTTTTTGTTTTTACAGTTGGTAGATCACTTTGAACTTGTCATTTTAAAATTAGCTCACAAGTGGGCACTTATGTAAATCATTATACAGTACTGGTTTGATGGCGGACAAATGCCAGCACACATCACAACTGACAACAAGAAAGCCCAACTGAATTTTCTGTTTAAATCATATAAACACAATTTGCATAATGTAGTGTAATGTGTTACAGTTGGTTTTCTTTCTATTGCAGCCAGTCGGAGTAGAAAAATATATTTCCAGCCAACAGCTGCAGAGTGGGACAATTGTTCTCTGTGTGGAATCAGTAGCCTCTCTGCAGAGGAACAGACAGCCTTTTAAAGAGTTTCTATCCATAAAGGTTCTGTAAGTGATACTGAGGACCGTTTGGGACCTCTGCAGAGAGACAATTGCTTCCCAGAAAAGACCCTACTTTGCAGGAAATAGTAGAAGACAGGCTGATCTACTCACCCTGCATTAAGCTGATTTAGACTCACATGTGCCCTCCGGTTCTTGTACTCCCAACAAAGCTACGACTACCCCATCCAAGCAGAGCCAAGATCTGCCCCACGTCCTCGTCCCCTCATCTCTCACCTTGGTAGGGTTTTATAAGACAATGCTCTCTCTTCAGGTGCTCGCTGTTCCCATCTGTCAGGTCTCCGACGGCCCTTAGTATAAACAGACTGATCAGAGACTGGAGAAACAGCAACCTATGCATGTACAGAGCCGCCATCATTAGCTTCCACTAACACAAGCCAGCTTCCGCCTTCGTCACATCCGCCTCCCACTCGCCCTCACTTACAGGTCACTTCAATTCCACAGAAATACATTAGAATTGTAATTCACAACTGGTGGCCATTGCGGTGTAAAAGGAAACGTCCACTGAGCACAACAACATATGTTTATATTTAAACAGTCCAATACATGCTTTGCTACAGGTAATATTGCCCATATTAAAGATGGCTGCTGGATGTACTTTGACGCTTTAAACAAGCTACTTGTAATAAAGTACATTTTCCTGCTGCGCCTGCGGAGCCATTTTGTTGGCGATATGATCATCGACTTTATATAGGACTAGTCTCACGAAAAATGGAGGTAACTGTAGAATTCAACAAAACGACTGGGACCCTCTTTTGCTTAAACGTACTTCGTGCTCTTGCACACAGAACGCTGTTCAAACGAATCAGCAGTCAGTTATCGAAGTCCCCTAGCCAATAACTAAGCAGCAAGTAATCACTTTTAGCCAATGAGAATGAGAGCTGCTTGATGTTGAGCACCCGGACAGTACATTCCAGAAAGGGTGTGCATTGTTCTATGAGTGCTGGAGGTGATGACGATGGATTCCTACCTGTCCAGCCTGTCTAGTGCAGGAAGAGCTAATTTATTAGAATTTATATATACAAGATATGGTCATTTCCAATTTATAAATGACAATATTATATGTATAAAGCAGACATCTGGAACTGTGTTTTACTAGTTTTTAGTAGGATTGAAATATTCAAATTTG
This sequence comes from Ptychadena robeensis, assembly GCA_036250615.1. NCBI lineage: Eukaryota > Metazoa > Chordata > Amphibia > Anura > Ptychadenidae > Ptychadena > Ptychadena robeensis. The sequence continues at coordinate 44,905,198 of CM070034.1, read as the reverse complement.
ATATTTTGTTGGATAAAACATATCACAGTGTGGACAGAATCTGCTTTGATTTAATAAAATGTTTCGTTGTGGGGGCAGAGTTTTGTCTGTCCAGCTTGAGATAGATAAACCTCTACAAAAAGTAAAAAACAAACAATGCCATATTCATAAAAAGGAAGGCTGACCGACATAATTCCATGTTTTTTATTTTCTACATTGTAGGTTAAAATAAAAGATGTGTTGGTCATTTTTCACAGCACTCCTTCACAGTCCAAAAAGACATTAATATAAACTGGAGGTGTGTTTGGCGTCATTGCCCTATTCAAACAAAAGCTAAAAGCAGATGAGATTACATTTTGCTGCAAAATGTTATGGTAAACAGTCTACTTGAGTGTGCCTTGAATTTTAAAAAAATTACCAATATGGTTACCAGGGAGGCATCCGTACACATAACACTTTCACCTCCATGCTTCACAGTTCTAGGCACACACATCAAAAACCAGATTCTCTTTTCTCAGGAACCTGATGAATGGTACCAAAGATTTTCAAGAAATTAAATTATGGATGCCAAATTCATACACTTTCCTCTGAAAATGTTGATTTCTTTGGAATGATTGTACTTCTTTGGAATGCTTTAAATGTATTATATGATGTCCAATGATGTAACCTGTAGTTTCACAGACTGGTAAGGCTAAATTCACAAGGTTGGTTTCAAGGCAGCTGACAGCAGCCACCCTTAGGGCTTGTGTCCACTGCTGCATGTTTTCTAAACGGTGTTTTCCAAGCTGCGCCACATTCCACGTCCCAAATGCGGAGCTGATTTCAATGGCTGACAAAAATGCGGCGAATCTTTAAGTAAATTGCGGCTAATCCGGGCAGAAAACACATGCTTGCTGCATGTGTTTTTCTGTCCACTTTTGGCTGACCCTCCACGAATGCAGACAGAAAAATAGTGTTTTCTTTTTAGTCCATTCCTGTCAATGGACTAAAAATCGCGGCAACACCGCATCCGATCTGTGTGGCCGCGCGTTTGGGGCGTGAATTGCCGCCAGACCGTGACCATGGAGAAGGGGACAATGGAAGCAGTCCTGGCGCATCTAAAAACCACGCCACAGCCGCTCCCAAATCAGCCTAGTGGAGCCTCAGCCTTAAAGCATGTTTCCACTGTGTTTTATGATCCATCTGGACCCCTACATTAAGCGCAGTGCTTGGCAGGTTCACATACACTTTACCTGCCCAGTGGATGCTCTGTTCAGACGTCCGCTGATGCAGGGGTTAACGTACTGCACTGTGTTAACCCCTGCATCGGCGGATTGGCTCATCACCGTGAGTAGAGAGCATCCGCCGGGCAGGTAAATCCATTGGGACCCCCTGCATTTAACATCCCGGGGTCCCGACAAAACGCTTTGGAGACATAGCAATCTACAGCTTACGTGCTGTGTGCGGTTGGTTGGGTAGATGCTGTCAAATACTGACAATTGCCTACATGTTTTCCTTATGGAAAATAGTGCAGCTAATCTCATTGCTTTTCTGCCTAATGTTTGGTTGTCTGCAAACGACCACTATACATGGAATTTCTACACATTTGCATCTACCATAAATGTAAATAAAGCCTTAGGGTTGAGAGACCAAACTGGAGAGCATCCTCAAATGGTCCCTATAAGGGCTTGTTTCCACTAGAAGTGGAAGCCCGCGGCGCGGCTGCATCCGCGCCCATTCACTTCAATGGCGCTGGTCCCCTGTCCGCGGAATCGCGAGGACGACCGCCTAAAAACTCGGTCGACCGAGTTTTTAGGCGGCCGTCCGCGCAATTCCGCGGCCGCCCAGCACTGACCGCGGCCATAGGGATGAATGGCCGCCGCTAGAAACCGCATGAGATGCGGTTCTTAGCGGCGGCAGCCACGCCGCGGGCTTCCGCTCAAGTGGAAACTCAGCCTTAGAAGGTGTAGTGACCAGGGTTTGCACCACATTGGTACTTATTTAATGTTTTGTATATATTGCCCTTAGTCACTATATTTTGTGTATACACCTTTAAATTTCCTCTGTAGCAGGTGCAGGGATGACTGATGGCTCCTAGTTTCCAGTTCTTTTGTCTGGCCTTACAATGTAGCTTTCACAATCTACCTGGAGACAAGCTACTGCCCTCCTCCAGGCAGAGGAGTTAAATTTACCTCCTTATGCCCTCCTTAAGCCCCCCATACACATTCCGATTTTTCGTAAGAATTTTGCCCGACCGACCAACGTGGTCGGGAGATTAATCGATCGGGAGATTAATCAGATATTAATCGGATGCGGAATTATGTACCCGACCAATCCAGATTTCTCAAAATCGTCCGAAAAATCGGTCGGGACCACTTCGGACCTGTCCGTAAATTTTGGTCGATCTGCTGTTAATATATAGTGTCAGGCTGATCGATCGGTGATAATTCGAATTCCGATATTTCATGCCAGCCGACCGACCGACCATAACATTTTAGGTGAAAATCGTGTGACACGATCGGACGAAAAATCGGTCGGGAGAATAATCGGAATGTGTATAAGGGGCTTATGCCAGAGTTGGGTTAGATCCTTAACAAACTGCAGCAAGTGTGTCTCACCCTAATTGGAGTAGCAATCTCCTACCTTTTCCTGGGTTCTTCCGACAGAAGTTAGGCAGACACAGTATTCCTCCCTACTCCACCTCACCTGCCCATTTTACCTATTGTCCTGACCACTGGGACTGTACCTGACCCCCTCTCACTGTGACATGAAGCTATCATCTTCCTTGCAGCTGGTAGCATCTTATGGTAGCATCTTAATAAGCATCTTATTGGAAACAGAAGTGTGTACCCCATTCCCAGGCTTGGGTCTGGTGTGAACCTGTATATATCCCTGATAGTAAAGACTTGTACATATCCCCCTACCAGCTTGCTTGTCTACTTTCTGGTGTGTGTGAGCCTCTGAGGTGCATCCAAAGAACCTGGTCGTGCACGAGGAAGAGAAATGCCCTCCACGATACTACAAAGGGAGTTAAGGGATCCATACAGAGACATATTTTGAAAAGAATTATTTCGCTAAATTATTGGTGTGCTATATTTCTTGTTGACTGATGAACAAGCCTGGGAAGCGAGTTTGATCAATGACTAAACTTAAACTTATAATAGTACCACTATTATAAGTTTAAGTTTAGTCATTGATCAAACTTTAGTTTAGATAGGCCCAGCAGTTAAACTTTCTATCTATTGTACTGTATTAATTTTGTTAGATCTGGGGGCTGAGACTCCGGCCTGGGGGCCAAATCCTGTCTGTGCAATTTATATATTTATTAAAAACAATTATTTAAGAAATGAATGCCCCAAATGTGTCTTTTATATGTTATAGGATAACTATGAGCTTGTTCCTGTTTTAGTGTTTTAGCTAAACCTAAAGCGGATGTATACAAAGAAACTATTGTGTTTCCCCGATGTTAAGACACTGTCTTATATTTTTTAGGAGTCAAAATATGCGCCATGTCTTATTTTCAGGTGGATGTCTTAATCTAAAGGGGAAGGGGACAATGGATGGCACAGGCTCACTTTTTTGTGGGTTCTACCGGCCAGGTAATAGACTCCGTTTCTGTAAGGCAGCAGCTTGTCTTTCCTGGCGCAGAGGCGCGTGCACGAGCCTTTGCAGTCACTTCCTGCTCTGCACTGCAGCCGGCCCTGACGGAGGCACACAATTCCCAAATGGGAGCTTCTGGCATGGATTGTGGGTCTCTTATTTTCGGTGGGTGTCTGCTTTGCGTTGGTTGTCTTATTTGAGATGGAAGGCTTATTTCAAAGTTTTTTTTCTAAAAGGAGGGGGTGTCTTATTTGATGGGGATGTCTTATTATCAGGGAAACAGGGTAGAAAATTCAAAGATTAAAGTTTGACTTAAAGATGGTATGATGGTGACGTATAGGGATGGCTGAACTTTGGGCAGGTACATCAGCGAACAGGCGGATCGGACGAAAAGTCAGACATACCTGTTCATGGGAAGATTCAACTTTCCTACCGGTTCGTCACTTCCGGTACCTGGAACGCACAGTTCCTGGTTTTGATACCGGGACGTAACGTCATTGACGTCACTTCCGGCTTAAGCCGGTTTTCTTTCAAGAGAGAGCGGCTTCTCTCTCCGGTCTCTCCTGAAAGAGATCCCTCCCTGATAGAAAACACAATGATTAGAAGGATTAGAAAGGTCCTCATATTACATGGCTTTGGTAGAACAAAATTTTATTGTACAGAAATTGTATGGAAAGATTGTAAGGTGTATGGGGGGCTTAACAGAGGTTCAGGTCAAGTTTACACTGGCAGTTTTTTACCGCCAGGTCGGTTTTCCAGCTTCTGTGCCATAGGACCTCTATGGGGTCCTTAATTAGACGCCCTGTAGTCGCCTGTACTGTTTTGCAGACGACAACAGGACGTCGTTTAGCCCGCTGCTGCGGGAGCACACTGGCGGTTTCCAAGCTGCTAGAAGCTCGGAAATCACCAGTATAAATTTAGCCTCATTCAAGTGTTTTCGGTATCAGGTATTGAAACCACCTGTGTATGTCAATGAGCAGCAATAAAGCATAATAAGCACCAATTAGATTTAAAATGACTGTGATACTCAGCTCCTTACTGGTGTGTTTACAAACATAGTGAAGTCAAGAGAATGGTCCAGGAAGACAAGAGAAGAGGTGATTTCTCTTCACAGGAAGGGCAATGGTTATAAGAAGATTGCAAAGATGTTAAACATACCAAGAGACACCATAGGAAGCATCATTCGCAAATTCAAGGCAAAGGGCACTGTTGAAACGCTACCTGGTCGTGGCAGAAAGAAGATGCTGACTTCGACTGCTGTGTGCTACCTGAAGAGCAAAGTGGAGAAAAGTCCCATGCGACTGCTGAGGAACTGAAAAAAGATTTGTCAGATGCGGGTACTGAAGTTTCAGCTCAGACAATAAGGTGTACACTGCGTAATGAAGGCCTCCATGCCAGAACTCCCAGGCGCACCCCCTTGCTGTCTCCAAAGAATGCTTGCTGTCAACTGCTTGCTTGCTGCTGTTGACTGCAGTATGCCAAAAGTCATGTAGACAAACCACAAAAGTTTTGGGATAGTGTTCTGTGGACTGATAATACAAAATTAGAACTGTTTGGGCCCATGGATCAACACTATGTTTGGAGGAGGAAAAACAAGGCCTATGAAGAATAGAACACCTTGCCTACTGTGAAGCATGGTGGGGGATAATCATGCTTTGGGGCTGTTTTGCTTCTGCAGGTACAGGGAAGCTTCAGTGTGTGCAAGTCCCATTAGACTTGTTAGGGGTGAGAAGATGGATAGGCCAGACTGAAGAGGTGGGTTTTTAGGGCTTTTTTAAAAGTGCCAAAGGTAGGAGCAAGTCTAATGGGATGAGGGAGAGAGTTCCAGAGTGTAGGAGCAGCCCTAGAGAAGTCCTGAAGCCTTGCGTGTGATGAGGTTATGAGTGGGGATGTCATTAGTAGGTCACTGGAGGAGCGGAGAGGGCGGTTAGGGGTGTGTTTGTGTACCAGGTTGGACATGTAAAGAGGACAGGAAGTGTGGAGTGATTTAAAAGCAAAGCACAGAACTTTGAATTTGATAAAACTGTCAATAAAACTGATAATGATGTGAGTACAGAAAATACATTTGTGGTTATTTCATTATTAGTGTTATGTTATATTTGTCTGACAAGTGCCTCTTTCATTTCATTGTAAACAAGATGACTGAAATGATCAAAATCAATGTGAAAATGGCCAAAACACTCAATTTCAGTGGGGGTTGAATAATTTTGAACACAACTGTACTTTTAAAAATCTGCGACACTGATCTTTGAAGACTAAGCCTCAACTGGTAGAGACATTGGCTCAATCCATTTATCTCAGCCGATATTTCAGGTAATTTGAGATATCCATTGGTGCCAGTAATGACAATGATTAAATTAAATACACACAATTATGTTGGAAATGTTTGCTTACCATATCCACCGTCTACTACAGATGTCTTGATTGAGAAGGACAATGTTAGCATGTAAAAAAGACATCTCTGTAGATCTCACCGCAATATCTATATCTTGCCCTGCCAAATATTTGGTATTTCCCTGTTTATATAAGAAATATGTTTGTCCAGAAATCTGTTTCTCTTAGCGGGCAACTTTAGACATAATGTAAATATTACAGCAGGATTAGGTGACTTCATATTAAACGTACAGAGGTAATACAATACAGAGATGTACTAGGCTGTGATATCTAATACCCTAATCCCAATACAGTTTACATTTGAAGAAATAGATTTTTGAGATGTTGCAATATTTAATCTGTCCTGTTTTTCTAAATGTTGTTTGACTTGCTCTATGTCAGGGCAAATAAAAAGCAATCTCTGCATTGTGCTACTGTTTCTTTGTTCGGAAAATGATATTTAACCGTAAGACAATGTACTACTGGATAGGCTAAAATACAACTTGACCTACCACTCATATAACCTAACACATTAAGGGATCCAAAGACATTGGGGTGCAGCAGCCATTCATACAAAATGTGACTGACCCTCGGGAGATGTGAAAGAAGACACAACATTTGGATTGATAGAATTGAAAGCCAACCTTAGTTTACGTTTTTATTTCCAATATAAAAAAATTGGTTGGATTTAGGGTGGTCTGCCATGCTTTGCTAGCTAACAATTCTTTGAGATTTGGTGACTTCAGATAGAGCTCATCTCATGACTATAGTCCCTTTCTATGAATAATAAATGTAACTACAAAAAGTTAGATGAATGATTGGTATAACCCAATATGAGGTGCAATGAACACATTGGGTGTATTAATAAATGTTTTACATTTTTTCACACAAGATACACATTTCCTTGCTGTTTTCCTTTAGAAAAAGAGTGAATGATGGATGAACATTCAGTTGAAAAAAAAGAAAGTATTATGCACCTCCCACCCCTATCATGCTCACAGTTTAGAGCCCAGGTGCCCAACCTGCAGCCCTCTGGGTGTTCTTTGGCGGCCCCCCTAAGTCCTCCACTTGCGGCCCCTGAGACCTAACTGATAATGCATAGGGCAAAGGAACTGACCTGTCCGCTGACCCTCCCTGACAAATCTTTGCTCAGAATCATGTAAGAGAAAAGGAGGGGAGGCGAGGGGCTCCCACTATTTAACCAACAAACGGGCTATGATTATATATTGTGGCACATAATCTCAGAATAGGGGCAAAGGCTTTGATGATATCTATGAAGCACATAACCTTTGATTATATATGCTTATGATTAATATCATATATTATATATATTATAAATGCTTAATGCCTTTAAATGCCTTTAGTGATGCTGAGGGCCGCACTTGTGGCTCTCCATATCAACTCAGCTGCCCACCACTGGTTTAGAGAAATGGAAAGAGTTTATGGAATTTGAAAATTCAAGGTTAGTTCAGCCATGAAGTTTATGACTAAAGAACAGTCCACCTTCCTTAATATGACCCAAATAACATTTCCTTGCATATTCTTTAGTTTGGCTTATAAAAAAAACTCGGGCCCATTAACCTACCTGGTCAGTATAAACTATGCTAATATGTCATCTGCCCCATCACTTTAATCTTCCCAAAAACAAAGGACTCACATTTTATCTTAACCATAGCATCACTTGAACTAGTGTCTTGTCTTTCAGCCTCACTATTGCCTGCCATACACCCACAGATGGGTGCCGACAAGCTCTGATATGCACTGGAATGCAAACATGATGACGTCATCACGTTTGCATCCTGGTGCATTATGGGTCTGCTTTAGTCGGCCGGGCACCCTTTGTGTGCCGGCCATTAGCTTCAATGAAGACGCCGGTCTTCATTGAAGTTAATGGCATCGGCTTGCATCGGCCAGAGAACATACGACATGTCCGTTCTCTGGCCGGCCGAGCTGTGGGGCGACAGGGATCTGTTGCCCCATGTGGGCACACGCCGATAAGCAGCCGATTTTTCCGCTCACGCCCGTTGGTCAGGTGAAAAATCGGCCGCTTAGTGGCATGTGTATGCCAGGCATTAGTCTAATGCTACAGATGCATACCTAGACTTTCCCTAGAATGACTTTGATTGTTGTTGTTTTTGTATGTAAGCATAATTTAACTGTCATGTTTAAAACTTCAATAAAATTCTATTGCATAAAATAAAAACAAAGGCCCGCACAGTATCTTGGTAATATTAATAATCTGACCTTTCTACACTGTTGTTTGGCCAAACCCAACAGCAGGCCCATTTCTAGCCTTTCGGGGCCCTATGCAAGCCTTTCGGGCCCTATGCAACATTATAGCACGGAGGAGATATGGACCGAGGAGGTACGGACACCCACACAAGCATGGGGAGGAGGCGCCCTAGAGACTGCCACTGACACTGGCCACCCCCAGGTCAAACACAGCGCTTGCACGGAACATTGAGCAGTTCCTATCCCCGGCGGGGGCACTGAGGAGGAGTCATAGTACACCCCAGGAGAACGAGCACATACAGGACCCCTTAACGTGCGGGCTGAAGGTGGAGGTGAGGAGAGCCAAACTATAAAACGTAAGGAGGACACAGTGGGGGGAAGCGGGAGATTTGATGGGGGAGCATGTGAGAGAGCTGGATGGAGGAGAAAGAGATATCATACCAGGAGGACTCCTAAGCACTGTGACACAGTTTGAAAGGGAATTCCCAATGCTCCAGAGACCATTACCAATTAATACCCCTCCCTCCAACCCCCTAGAGATCCAGGAACAAGATAAGGAGGAAGAGAGTCAATCCCTAAGGAAAATTAAACAGAAAAGTTTAACTGGGGACGTGACTGCAGTAAATCAGCTGGATAACACCATATCCTCAATGGACTCCACAATTACATCAGTGGCTGGGATAGAGGACTTGTGGCAGCAGTACTCACAAACCATGATTACTAAGCAGGACTTTCAAACCCTAATATGCGAAGTTAAGCAAGTGTGTAAAACCGAAATAAAGGCATTGAGACATGATATCCATCAGCTTTACACAAGGGTAGACACACTTGAGAAAGATAATCATAAACTATTTGAAGAAGTGCAATATCTTTAGAAGGAGGTAATAACACTCTCCCATAATGTGCGTGATCTCCAGCATCAAAGCCAAGACTCTGAGAACAGGGAAAGACGTAATAATATCAGAATAAGAGGTCTCCCAGAAACGGTTCAAGACGACAGCTTAAAAAAAGTTGTGATAGCACTATTTAATAAAATCCTAAACCTACAGGAGACAGATGAGCTAAAGATCGACAGGGTACACTGAACTTTGCGACTAAGGGGCCCAAGGGACACCACAAGAGATGTCATCTGTAGATTACAGAACTATAATGCAAAGGAAGAAATATTGAGTCAAACCAGGAGAGACCCAGACGTGAGATATGGAGATTATAAAATCCAACTGTTCCCAGATATAGCATGGGGAACACTGCACTCGGGCGCCTCGACGAGCAGCGAGATCAAGGACTTATTATTGGACTCAAATGCGGTTTGCTCTCATTAAGTAATTTTATACGCGCAAATATGATTTTGTGCCATGGGATCCGTTTTTTACAGATCTCGTGGACAGGAACTAGCATTATACAGCCCGGGCTCCAGGTGCATCTTGGATGGGTACTACCCCCAGAGGGAGGGCCCTCCTGCCGACAAGGGAACAGTGTCGGCTGGACGGCTCCTCTAGGTCAAAGAAAAAGTATTGCGACTTTAGGTACCACACCAGGAAGAATAAAAACAGACGTTTTTAATAACTGGGTCATGGTGAATGTATGTTACATGTTTTTTATGTCTATGGAACGCACTAATATGATTTTTATCGCTCTACCTGAGGTAACGAGACAGGGGAATACCGGTTGTGACCCCTGGGGGGCTTTCGCTGAGGTGGTGGTAAAAAGATCTGGAGGTAAAGAAATGCTAAGGGGTATGTATTGGAAACTCTGCTGAGATCACCTGGAATAATCTGGAAGGAGTATGTAAATGGCAGTAATGGAACAAAGTAACGAATGTATTTTGACATCCCTAAATGTGAAAGGTCTAAATTCACCTAGAAAGAGGAGACTATTTGCTCAGGAATTTATGAAATCAGAGATCAGACATTATTTTTATTCAGGAAACACACTACGATAGCAAGGGCTCTTTCCAATTTGTCAGCAGTAGATTTTCCACAGTCTATCAGTCCACATCAATCAACAAAAGGGCAGGGGTAGCCATATTATGTCCCATAGAATCGTTTTTACACCCGGAGATATATACTTAGATAAAGATGGAAGATATATCATTTTGAAGGGTAAATTGGGATCCCAGCCGATAACTCTAGTAAATGTTTATGCCCCAAATAAGAACCAAATTACATTCTTGAGACAGGTTTTGGATAAATTTAAAATAACATCACATGAATTTTTGTTAATAGGAAGAGATTTTAATTTAATATCAGCAACTGACCTTGACAGATTGGACATAAACAATATAGACACTCCTAAAGAATCGGTTATAAATGCAACAGCACCCTGGAGAAAGGGAATTCACTTTTTATTCAAATCCCCACAAAGTCCACACGAGGATAGATTATTGGTTTGGAAACACTGACACAATAAGGAGTATAAAAAAACAAAGATAGGACAAATTACATGGTCCGACCACTCACCAGTGATGTTAGCACTTACACTAAACGACATCTCACACAGACGTATGGAGATTTAATGAAACTATGTTGAGAGATCTTAAAAGTAGAACACAAATAGAACAGGCACTTAAGAGTTATTTTGAATTAAATAAGGAAACAGTAGCATCACAGGGAATATTATGGGAAGCTCACAAAGTGGTCTTAAGGGGGGGCAATGTATTTCAGTATTATCGGCTAAAAAAAAGAAACCAACTACAAGATAAACAAACCATGCCGAGAAAACTGAATAATTTAGAAAAGAGCAACAAAGCAAATTATACAAAATCTACCCCCAGGCATCAGAAGAGTGCTGGAGGTGCAATAGTAAAAAGGGGGCGCTAGAACATATGTTCTGGGAATGTAAAGAGCTGGGTGAATTTTGAAAGGGGGTCAATGAGACTCTCGAGAGTGTAGTGGGAGCAAGAATACAACTTGACATAGAAACCCATGTAATAGGGGCCTGGTGAGAGGGAGGACCTGGCACTACAAAGTTTGGTAGATCTAAAGGATTTTGTATGGAGTACTCTAAAGGTGTATGGGGGGCTTTAGTCATAGGTAAAAAATGCAAGTCAGAAGAAGAATCTATGTCTAGCCAGATATGGATGTCATATAACCATCTGATATAGTGGTATATCAAAATATATTTTTTGTAATGTGTCCTAATTAGAGATATATTGCTTATGTAGTACATTTGGTTGTTGCAAAAATTAAGTTCAAAGTAAAATTTCGATTCAACTTTGATGAAAATATATTGAGGAGGCTTTGTAATTAAGGGTAAGTTTCCACATACGTCGGGACCCTCCACATACGTATACGCTTAGCGGGGTCCCGACGTAGCAGATAGATATTGCCTGCTCGGCGGATGGTCTGTTTACACATCCGCCGGTGCAGAGACTACGTATTCGACTACGTTGAGCCTTGCAGCAGCGGCACTGTGAAGACAGATCCCCCGCCGAGCAGGTAAGTGTATCTGCTACGTCGGGGTCCCAGCTATACGCTTAGTGGAGAGGGTCCCCACGTATGTGGAAACAAGCCCTAACTCCGTAGTTAAAATTTGGCCATCATCTCTAGTCTTCACTTCGATGCATGACAAAAGTACACATTGATTAGATCTTTACCTTTAATGACTTGCCATTTAACATTTACCACATCCTTGAAGTAGAATATGTTTTAACCTGCTTTAATCCGGCAGGTAAATTTTGAAGATAACATCTGATTTGTTCTACTTGATAGAAACAGTAAACATGTCGGTTCTGTCTTATGATCATTATAACTTACTTGGGAATGTTAGGTTTTGAATTACCAATGCAACTTCTTATATTTCAAAGTAGCTGTCATACCATCTCACGGCACGTTAAATATGTTTACTTAATATTATGTGAACTAAAAGCTGAGATTCATATAAAATGACCATATCCTACCAGTGTAGTTCAGATTCCTGACTTGTGCATCTGTCTAAGACTTACACTACTGATTAACCAGTAATGAAGATGATTTGGGCAGCCCTGCTGCTAGCTGCCACTGGCTACTTTGGTAAGAACCAACTGCCTCAACTTTGACAATTTAAACATATAATTAACATGTAATTTAAATTATGAAGTATTATGGTAAGTACGTCACTTATTTGCGTTGCAGGTGATCTGTAATCTATTTGATTGTTGCTTGCATGTTCTACTCATATTTGTGTAGTTTTCTTCTGTGTTTTAATTTCCTTCAAAAAGCCAGGTTACCTACAACCTAAATCTGGTCCAAATTTTCTGACTGTGTTAAATCAATGGGGATTTGGGCTTCTTGTAGAGCAGCAACTAACGGTAAAGAACTGTTTATTATACAGAATTTCAGGATTCATACATAGCACAGTAAAGCACAGTATTTACATGCTCCAATCCATTACAAATCCCAGTTAAGGGGAAAATCCTCACTTCGGGGCAGTGGCTGGAGCCATGCAATTAATTCATTTATGTCCCATCAGCTAAATGCACATCCATAGCCGCTAGTGTACATTGCAAATATATCCTTATGGTACAGAGCCATTTATTCCAAACTGCATACAGCTGTTTCAGGTTTGTTGGCCATCATCAGTGCAGTGCATGGAACTCATGGCTCTATGGAGTAGAGCTTGGGAGACGAACATAGAGAAAGAACCTTGAAGGTTATGGATTCATACAAGTTATAGTAAAAGCATAGTATAACACTTTGCTTAATTTAATTTATTGTATGTAATTTATACAAACCAGAAATAGAGGCCCATCTGTGTTTTTTCAATGCAATTACAGCCATTTACAATGCTGCTGAAAGTTGCATCCAACCATCCTAATTATGTGAACAAATGGCACTAAGCAGTGACTTTCTTATACAAGGGGGTATACAAGTCATTGTACACAAGGAAAGTGAGCAGTAGCGACTGATTTTACTATTGTAGACTCTTAAACAGAGGCATGTTTCTTACTGAATAGATCTAGAAACCACATAAATCAGACAAGGACTTTAAAGAGAATGCAAATGCTTCTTCCGTTTGGCCAATATTTACTATCCTAAAGTTGAGTTTAATCCAAGGTAAAAAAAAAGAGATGTTTCATATATGCATTTATATATACACTTATATATAATGTTTTCCCCTTTATAAAATATATATATATATATATATATATATTAAAAAATGAATCACAAGTGGTTTTATAAATAAAAGGTTAGGGGATTATAAGCCTAAAGTACACATTTTGGGGGGTTAGTTTCTCTTGCACAGTACAATTATGATTAGTGACATTGCAGTATGCAGTAAAGAACAGATACTTGTGAAACTTACAAATTGAGTCTCACCATGGTTTATATAGTTACTTTGATAAGGGTCCTGCACGTTTTTAAACAAAAGATCAGCTGTGAAATGTACCATTTCAAATTAACCATTAGCTTGCTATACCTTTCTTTAGAACATCAAAAAATGTTCACTTTTAATTTATATTTTGCAGACCAATAAGTTAGTTAAGTTACACCTGAACAGTTACCTGAAGTAAAACAAGATAGCACTAGAATCTTTATTATGACTCTAACTCAGTATTTTCTGTATTGCAGCCCCTAGCACATCGTTATACATTCCTGATTCCAACAGTCATGAAGAAGACTCCTTGGCAAAGTTTAGTTGTCTGTCATCATCAATGGTAAGTCATAGTTTAAAGTACCAATTTATAGATGTATTTGTGAATGAATCACTTCCAATTTATCTGTGTTGCTCCTTTCTGTAAATTGTTACTACAGAGATTAGTTAGTGTATATAGAACATGCAAATGTTATCAACCTCTCAATCTTATTTCTCTTATACGTTTTACAGAAGGAAAATGCAAATGCATCAATTATTCTGATTGACTTCCTGTGTACATGGCCCAAGTACATGGTAAGAACACATATCTACAGTAGATGCAGCTATAATATGTTATATAATTAAAGTTATTGTAAACTAACTTAATCCTTTTTTCTATAAGGATCCAAAAAATAAAGATGAGTTAATAGAATTCATCCAAGAGATTCTGGTAAGTAACAATATTTATTTACTTTACAAAAGCTTAGTGATATCTACACTCTATAGCAGGGATGGTAAACCTTTTAGAGATTGAGTGCCCAAACTGAAACCCAAGACCCACTTATTTACCTCAAAGGGCCAACATAGTCCTTTACCCTGGCAGACACACACTACATACAGTGAGGTAAATAAGTATTTGATCCCCTGCTGATTTTTTATGAAGAAATCACTAGTGTTGGGCGGCATATGGTATATTCGAGTTTGTGTAATTTCGCGAATATATAAAAAGCATTCGAAATTCATAAAACTAGATTCAACTGTATTCTATTGCCTTACATCGCACATAGCTGTTCGCAATTATTCACAAAGATGGGCGATCTAGCTTTACAGGTTCTCTTCTTCATTCTGTGATCTTAGTCAGTACGAGCACTGTGCATACTGCGCGTATCTATTCGCAATGCACACAAATATGCGCAATGTATGCCGGTAAAAAATGTTGAAGCAAATATCCGCCATTGTGAATATCGCACATTTGAATATCGCACTGTGAATATATTCGCACATTTGCGAAATATTGCAAATTCTTGAATGTTGGATATTCGTTGAATATATTCAAATTGTCAATATTCTCGCTCAACACTAGAAATCACCCGTCTATGGGAGAGTGAGGGAAATATGTGAATTTGGAAGAGGGAAAAGAGAATGGACAGCCCAGGGAGCCAATAAGCCGCTGAATTCTGCAGTTGCAGCTCTCCTCTCCCCTTATCTGCGGGTTCTGCAGTTCTCTCCTCTCCCCTTATCTCCCCTTGTCTGTGCTGACTGACAGCTCAGGTGCCCACAGAGAGGGCTACAAGTGCCACCTCTGGCACCACTGCTCTATAGAATTCAAACATACTATGCTTTGTTAATACTTATCTGGAAAAAGTACGTGTTCTCCCTTTGACAATGTCCTCAGATGTTATGACAAAAATATAATATTTACCAGAAACTGGACTGTTGTGCCAAAAAAGAACATTGCTGTAGAACTGTATAAAGCAAGATGCAAAGGTTTCCATAAAGGAAAACCAATGTCTTAAATGTAGTGATCAAGCAGTCAATCAAAATGTATGTATGCTTTTTGCATAGGATCTGTAAGGGATCTTCTGTTACTCTATATCGCTCGCAACATAAATTCTCCTGCTAGAGCTGCTGGTCCCAGGAGAGTTGTCCCAACCACACAGAGAGAGAATGTGTTCAGGACAGACTCTGTAGCTTTATTAATGTTGCGTGTATTTATACAGAAATACAGTGATGTCATTACATGCATTAGTCGAAGCTATAACCATATTAGGAAGTAGCCATATACATTACATATACATTACATGTATCTAAAAGTATTTAGGTTACATAATCCAAGACCATCTGGTTCTTATTTGGCAATAACAGGAAAGGAGATTACATAAGCATACATATATATATGCAGAGAACTTCTAGCTAAGTTAACCCTTTCAGGATCTATTTGTAAAAACAGTAAAAAAAAAATGACAATTATATGAGGAAGTTTATAACCAGCAGCTAAGGAAACTGTCATGCTTAGGGGCATGCTATGACCACAATACAATAATGACCCCCTTTGTGTGTCCTAAAAATGGGAAAACCCCCACCGCAACCTCTGTTGGGTAGACAAGGCCTTAAGCCCCCCATAGACAGGCAGACTCCTCCATGCAACTTCTGTACAACCAACTTTTCTTCTACCAAAACCATGTAATAGGAGGACCTTTCTACACCTTCCAATCACTATGTATTCTATCAGGGAGGTCACTATACTACATAGTTGTTGGTAAGTCTCATGAAAGTTGTATGGAGGAGTCTGCCTGTCTATGGGGGGCTTTACTGATGCATCAGCGATAACCCAGTTACTTTGTCATTGGGTGCTACGCTTTCCCCCTTCGAATACATAAAGTCAGGAAAGCTAAGATTTTCGATCAGATATAAGTATTCCAAGCAGACGTTCAAATGCATGTTTTTAAAGCTTATTGCTTTTTGTATGTTTATATATAATATTCTAAGTAGTGTAAAGTGGTGTTTTTTAATGCTAAGATCTTAAGCAACTCTAATTTGTATTACTTTTTTATTTTGTAAACTAGGAGGTCACTGGTTGCACTCAAATTGACTTTTTGGAATCAGACGAAAATTTAGTAAGTAGTTTATTTTTGGTGACATTTCTCCTTGATATAACTTATCAAGCTATTTAATGTATTTCTTATACATCCATATATTTACATAACTAACAAGGACATTTTATTAATTGATGTTCTGTTTGTGTTTGCCAGGAGGAACTCATGGACCGTGAAGGGGCATTGAAAAAACTGACACTGAAGGTGGAACAGTTTCTGGTAAGGCAACTTGCAATATTACAGATGGTGCACTTTCATAGGTTTTTTCGTTTGGATAGATTTGGAAAGGGTTAGAAACTCTGTCAGAGAGATTCTATGTCAATTTCATGACATGTACTCTCTCAAAAGGAAATGAACATGGTAGAAAGTACAGTTAAATAAGTCATTAAAAGTAAATGGCCAGGGGTGCGCATAACTTTTTTAGTGAGCTCCTCAGATGAGTACCAGGAGATGGTGTTTGGTACTCACCCAATGTGTAGGGTGGTCTTCCTCACTGCCCTCTGCGTCAGCCTCCTGCATGGTAGATTCTGCTGCAGATGGACCTCCCTGTTCCTAATTGAAGTTTCCATCCACAGGTCACCAGCTGGCTTTGGGTCACATGTAACTCTAACAGTACAACACCGTTTGAACCCCCAGATCTCATACCTCAGTAGTGTGACCCTGACATTTTCTGGGTTAGAAACTAACCCTTGAGACCTGCAGTCCAAATGTCAACCTTTCCTAGTCCTATTTCAGCTGTCACACAGTGCTTGTGGGTGGGATGCCGATTGTGCTTCCCTCTATGGCTGACAGCCAGACTCCTCGGATGTACCTGATAGCTGTGGCTGTCCAGACACGGAGCGCCTCCAAGTTGTTAGTACGCATATGAGCTTTGTAACAATAATGCAGGTACGCAGAGCTAGTTTTTGGCCCCTTATGAGTAGCATTTTTTCAGCAGTGGCTTTCATGCCAATCTACCAATTTAATCAGCTGCTGTAGCTGGAAACATTTAATGATTTTTAACAACATTAGATTCAGATGTCCTAAGCAGGAGCTGTATTTCCTAAAGGAGAAAGCAGAAGCACCAATTCCACATTTGTCCATTTTAAACTTGAATATTTTAGTCAGCCAGTCGTTAAAA
This sequence comes from Ptychadena robeensis, assembly GCA_036250615.1. Lineage (NCBI taxonomy): Eukaryota > Metazoa > Chordata > Amphibia > Anura > Ptychadenidae > Ptychadena > Ptychadena robeensis. The sequence continues at coordinate 44,887,765 of CM070034.1, read as the reverse complement.
GTTGCATACTGCTTTGTGAGTGGTAGAGGCAAGTTATCTCCTCTAGAAACCAGTAGTAGTAGTCGTCGCAGTAGTGGTCCATAGTACCACCTTTATCATCCACCATCCAATGGGAATATTCCACACATTAGCATTGGGATCCTATCCTATCCTAGCCCTAGCCTAGCTAAATTATACTCAATTGTTCTTCCATCTCGGATCTATTCTAGTCATCTAGTTTAATACCAGGTGAAATATTTCACATCTGTCCCATTGCTTATTTTATATACATGTATTCTTTTTACAGAAACGTCAGCACAAAACTAACATACCAAAAATATTCTGTGTGCTTCTGGTAAGTTTTCTTTGTAGCTGCACATTCCGGTCAATGTAGCATCTTAAGATATTCTGTATATTTTTTAAATGTATATTTTGTAAATTTAGGTGTTTGCTATTAGTTCATTCTACATGTCCTAGGAAATGTAAAAAACCGTCCATGGACAATCATACAAATGCATCATGTATAGCGTTGTACAAGTTGAGCCCAGAGTTGTATTTGGTTAGCCTACTCTCAGGAGAGCACCAAAGGACCCTTAAAGTACCCAGTTGATAATTGCTATTTGCAGTTGTTATTTTGTATTGCAGGATTCATTGCTATATTTATTTAATAGTAATAATAATGGCTGCCTAAAATCTCAAACATCAAAACAGTGATATAAACATATAATAACATATAATTATTATTATATAATTATTAAATCTGCAGTCGATACTGTGGAGATCTGGGAGGGAAAATGAAAAAACTTTGTCTGACAGAAGGTGGAGTGTTTGCCCCTCCCACTGTGCCACTGTCTCCCAATGCCTCGGTGCAAGGTCATACAGCTGCAAGGGTATTTGGGATATCTGTCCCCAGTGCTCTTGTAGCTGTAGGAAGTCGAGCCTGCCCAGTCATG
>CM070034.1:44849982-44874040 GCA_036250615.1 Ptychadena robeensis | reverse complement strand
CTAAAAACTGGGTGCGTCTTATGGTCCGGTGTGTCTTATAGTCTGAAAAATACGGTACATTAATACTGTCACTGGGTACCCAACCAGGCACGATACATAATGTATAAACACTGTTACTGTGTACCTAACCAAGTATGATATACAATGCACTGAATGAAATATATTGTTTCTATATAGAAATTATACATGTCTAGTTAAAACTACTATTATGATGCATTTAACCAAGAATGATACATAATGCTTTGAAATGAAATAGGATACAAATGTAGAAGTTGTTTATACTAAACTCATCACAAATACCACCTTTTTGATATGTATTTCTAAACAATCGAATACCAATATGTAAGTAATAACAGCAATAACATTATGTAAATTTGTAATCTAGATTCTTGTTGTGACCACCTCCGAGGGACGAAACGCATCGAAGGAGAAACAAGATTTCCATCGATTACGACCTAGTCCTTTTTAACTGTTTGTTGTTTGCTTGTTTCACTGCTGTCCCTGTATAATTATGTCCACTTTGTGGAAAAAGTTTTAAATATCACAAGGGCTATTTTTGGCCCCGAATATAGTATTTTACTATTGTATATGGTTGTATACTGGTTCTTGATAGGCACATAATAAAGACCATTTTACTGCAATACTAAGACCTTTTACTGCTTTTCGGTACCTGCAATGCCAAATTAGTAGTCCCCTTGTCAGGGACAAGGGTGGTATTTTCTTCACCCTAGGGCCTTCTAACAGGACAATGTTTTGTGCCACACAGCCAGGAGGATCATCATATCAAGAGTCTGCATTGTCACAAATCATTTTGCTAAGCTATTTGATGAGTATAATAATGTAATAAAATGGTAGAAAGCATGCCAAAACGTGTGGAACCTGGGTTATCCCACCAAATACAGATTTTTGAATGTGTTTAACCTTATTATTATTATTTTGTTTTAAGAGTGAACATTGGTTTTGCTCTGAAAAACAATATTTTCATTTGGAAATGAAGAGCAATGTTGTTAGCAGTTCTTAACTTATGCAAACTGCTGCAACTCTATTTTACATAGTTACAATTACCAACTTTTAGCTTGTGAGCTGTCACAAAACACAGGATATTAAAAACCTGATATGATTTTTTGGTGCAGCAACTCTTTGATCATTATCAAATTTTACCAAGCGCCTGCATAATGCTTGAACCATGAAGGTCTGCTGGCCAATTAGAATTCAGCATGAGGGCATTTCAGGATAATGCTCTTAGAACTACTGTTATTGTTCTCTATTTCTGAGCTGCAGATCAGTCTCTCTTTTGTAATACCTCACTGTGTGTTCCTGCTGGGGTACTGTAGCAAACAGCAGTCCAGTGTCCCCAATTGACAGGTCTGTTTACAAACATTGCATATACCCGCCACTTACCGGCATCCATCGCCAGACGACATGAGCTCCAGGATTGTGCCTCTTGATGCTCCACTTGACTTGGCAAGGGAAGCTAATGTGTTCCATCAGTGGATTACATATGTGCAATGAGTATGTTATATAGTAGAACATTTCATAAAGAATTTTTACCTTTTATGAGTTTTATTTCTAGGAATTCACTTGAGACCTTTATGGGTTTGGGTAAGAGGTCCTGTTTACGGCCCCCCTCTTCCAGGAATACCAGACCCCATACACAAAGGGGATCTGATTTGTCATGGGGGTTAGCCCACATTTTTTTTGTAAATGTTGAAAAATAAAAGTAAATATTTTACATTTTAGAAGGAGCCACACTGTTCATGGTCCCCACATTCTCCATATGCAAGAAAATGCAATTCCTGTTTGAAAAGAAAAAAAAAAGTAACAACCTGATCCAAGAAGCAATGAAAACATAGCCTAACAGGAGGTGTGCCACATAGAAATATATAAAACCAATATACTGTATGTGTATGTATGTATATGTGTTGTGTATATACACAAACACACACAGAGTATATATACATACTCTAAGGTATTGGTTCTCAACCTTTTTAGACTCACGACCCTAGAAGTGACACAAATCTTGGACGTGCCTGTGCAGAGTTCTGCATTCCAAATACTGAAAGTGACACTCCGTGACATCACTTCTTGCATGATCAGGTAAGTGTAATGTCCCCACACTTGTGCAAATGATGTGGGGAGGGGGGTGGAAAGTTAGGAGGGAGAGTAATGCCCAATCCCTCCCAAGTTAGAGGTATTACTTTCCCTCCCTGCTTGTGGGCATCAGCACCGCTGCTGTTAGACCCCTTTAAAGTGGTGGTTCAACCCCAAGGGGGTCCCGACCCACAGGTTGAGAACCACTGCTCTAAGGGTTCGTATGCTTAGATACACATTAGTCATTTTTTTTCTTATAAGTAAATGTATAGATCCAACAAAAAGAACACACCATCTTTACAATCCACGTTTTGATTTATTGATTTGGAAATACATTGTGCACAAATCATACATGTCCTATATAATGCAGTAGGTTTACCCTGCCAAATACTGTTTAATATAGTCCAACTTGTACTGTCATTGCTACACGGAACATTCCACTAAGAGACAGATGCAGACATGAATCCATCCAATACCATTCAGCAGAGTTTAACAGAATGCTTACATTCAGCAGTATTGAACATAATAGGAAAGCTGGAGTCCTCCACAGCCGCTGCATTCACATGTTGCCATTAGAGAAGACCTGTCAGCATAATTAAATGAAGGAATGAGATGAGGCTGATGGGTACTTCTTAATGCATTTTTGCTTTCTTCTGGTACAATTTGTTCAGCTCATTCTAGGAAATCATGTACATTATTGGATTTAATGCTTGTTTTAGACAAATGGAGCTAAATAAGACTTGGAAGTAGATGTATATTTAGCAGTATTTAAAAATGGTGGAACGCTGCAGTGGAGCCATCCTTGTTTATATTTAGGGATGGTCATGACATTTCAACTAGTTTACTTGGGAGTTCATTGCAAAGTCACTGGAGGAGGTATCATCACCAACATTGCTGGAGATGTTGGGAAAGGTTGTGTGAAAATTACAACAACATTTTTGCTTTAGCACCTATAGTGTTTGCAGAAATTATATTCAAAGTCAAGTCAAATTTCAATTTGAACATTAGGACGTGAATTTTAACCTATTGATAAACCACAAGTGATTAAAGCTGGGCATAGACGTTTAGATTTGCAGCAGATTTTGCCGCTGATCAACTGCTGTGCACGCGCTCGGCTGTGGATCTGCGGTGAAATCAGACGCAAATCTAATGCCTAAAAGCAAAATTTGCCCATGAATCGGCCAGTGAATCGACCTAAGAATTTACAGACATGTCCAGAAATTTTAGACTGATTCCATTTTAGACCAATGCCATTACACAGTAAGTCCCGGCACACAAAGGCTGCCCGGCCGATTCTCTGCACTACCGGCTGTGTGCAATTATGTCATCACGCACAGTTCATCTGCCAGAGAATTGGTGAAGAAACTAAACGTTTATGTCCAACTTAAGCACTATCTTTTTTAAAATAAATAAGGATCCCACAACCCAACCTAATTTAGGTGATGGATACCATGTTCAGGGAGCTTTGCAATTAACTCAAAGTCAGTTAACATTTTGTGAATGACCATCTCTTAATCTGAATATTCCATCCGCAATAAAGCATTTCAGCACTGCAAAAACCAACAAGACTAAAACTGAAGGACTACATAACAGATGCAACTCCATATTTTAATCTAACAATGAAGACTAAACTATACTAAACATACCTGTAAATTATAAGCAGTAGTGTTTCTCCAGATAAAAAAAGTCACATTTGTTGACTTAAAAAATAAATTAGAATAGCCTTAGAGGCTACTTTTTAGGGTACAGGGATGTCTTACAGAAATAAACACAAAAGCCCTATTTTAAAATAATACTGGGGTACAGCAAAGGTATGTTTGACTGATCATACATATAATAAAATTGGAGTAAGCTGTATGTAATATTTAAATCTGGAGTGTTAACCATAATAATTTCATTGAGAAGAACATTGGTTTATTAATTTATTTACGTGACAATAGTCACATTTAAGCCCCCCATACAAGCTCCGATTATTCTCCCGACCGATTTTTCGTGTCACCCGATTTTCACCTAAAATGTTATGGTCGGTCGGTCGGCTGGCACGAAAAATTCGAATTCAAATGATCACCGACCGATCAGCCTGACACTATTTATTAACAGCAGATCGACCAAAATTTACAGACAGGTCCGAAGCAGTCCCGACCGATTTTTCGGCCGATTTTAAGAAATCTGGATTGGTCGGGTACATAATTCTGCATCCGATTAATCTTCCGATCGATTAATCTCCCGACCACGTTGGTCGGTCGGGCAAAATTCGTACGAAAAATCGGAACGTGTATGGGGGGCTTTACAAGTTAAAGACTATTCATAGTACAATAGGTAAATGGGGGCCAAATCACTTTATAATTATTCTATGAAATGCTATATGCTGACCAGCTAGGGAACTGGAGCAAGTCATCCAATCACAAACTATCCTGTAATTATATATGGACAGGACGCTCTCCCTTAGCTGGTAAACAACCAAGACATCAATAAATTGTTGAATTTTGTAAGGGATAGATTACACATCTATCAAGAGACCAGTTTACTGGAAGACATGTACAGCTGTGCAGTCTTAATGTGAAGTATTCTAAAACTAAACTATTGTTTTCTCATAAATTATCTAATTTTATTTAAGAATAAAGTTATTTGCTATTAAGATTTCTTTTAAGACTTTCATTATAATGTGTCCTAACCTCTGTGCATAGTTTTTATCCCCTATTTCAGGGGAATTTACAGTACCTTGCACCCTTCCCTCACAAGCTTTACATTTCTTGAACAATTTATGACCAATTAACAAGCAAGCATTCTAAAAAGACAGGCACACAGAGAAAAATAAAACATCTCATAAGCCTTTCTTCCCTCCACATGCTTCTGTAATGACAGTCATCATTCCTAGAAATCACAACTCAGATTTCAAGTGGCGATGTACTGCAGGTTGTAATTTGAGTTCCATAAAGGGTATCTTGTTGAGGGGACAATGCGGGATTGGTGCCTTGGTCATGTTCATAACATAAATGCATGGACCTCCATCCAGTGAGGATGGATTCTTTGGTATAATGTGAAGCAGGAAGGTGAGGTTGGAGGGGAAAGGTTAGCGAGACAGAGGTGTCTGTTTTAAGGTGATAAGCACAGATCTCATGCGAGACACGTCTTTTGACTGCTTGCTGCTCTTGGGGTTGAAATCGCAAAGACGGGCAACACGTTCCCATTCAGTACCAGTCTCCTCATCCTTGGTCTCGGAGGCGAGCACTTCATCTGATGCTCTGTTGTGAGGACAGTAGAAAAGTTAGCAACAATGTCATTTCAGATGTAATACTGTGTTCTTACCTGTAATACTGTATGTTTAAAATAATAATTTTCCACATAAATATCTGAATTGAACTGGTTAACCTTTTTGTGAAAATAGGAGAAGTAGAGACCCTTTCCTCTGAGGGAACCTCACCACTTTAAAGGTAGCCATACACAGGTCGATTTTCCACTAGATTTTTGACCGATTGATCACTGCACACGTTCACGAGATCGATCGCCAATCGATCAGGTTCTGACCACCCTGAACGATCAACCAAACGACTAAAAATCAGATCGGACATGTTGATTTTTTTTGGTCGATCATTTGGCAATCAGAGTATGTTGGTGGACCCATAGCTCCCTATGCAGCATCCTTTCCAATCCATGGATTTTGTGGAATCAGCCATTTTGGAGATCGGCTCATGTCCAAATCAGCTACAAATCAGATTCCCAAGGTGGGGTTGCATCGATTCCCGATCCGATCAATTGCCTATTCTCGATCACCTCTTAGGATCGGGAATCGATATGTAACAAATCGGCAGTGTATGGCTACCTTAAGTCAGAGGGAGTTGGGAATAGGAGTGTATGAAACATTACTGCTCAGACATGAACAGGAGAGACAGAACCCAGTGTTGGAATCTAAGAGGCAATCCTGATCACAGCCAACACTCCACTGCATGTTGCCAAAACTGTAGTGGTCGCATAATTTTAAATTTAGAATAGGCACATCCCCTTGTTTTGCCGCAAGCAAGATGCAGTGGCATGTCCATGTCCAAATGAATGGGGGCGTGCAAAACACACAAAATACTGCATTTTGCCAAAACATAGTGGTGTTTGGCCAAAGGTTAGACCTGTGAAGGGTGGGCTTAGGGTTAGAATAGGAAGGTGGGGTGGGGGGCGCATCTATACTTTGAGAAAATGGAAAGCAGTGTCTATGACCCTTGAAACATATTGTAATATCCCACGATAAAATGGTCAATAATCTAAATCGGTGGTTCTAAAACTTTTTATATCCGTGACCCCAGAAGTGACGTCTTGTATTTGGAACGTGGAAGTGCCTGTGTGGAGTGTCACTTCTGCATTTCAAAAACAGTGTTCTGTCCCACCCTTATATTTGCCCACCCTGCACATCATTTGCACAAACGTTAAGCATTAGGAGGAGGCATTACTCTCCCTTCTAACTTCCCATCCTGCGTTGGGGCATCAGTGCAGCTGCTCGTTAGCAGCAGCTCTTATGCTTTCACTGAGCTTGGCTACCCCTGTGAAATGGTTGTTCGACCCCCAAGGGGGTCCTCAACCACAGGTTGAGAACCACCGACCTAAATGAAGACAGAAATACTTATACATAGTAGGACTATGAATACTGTGGTTTTTTTAAAACAATCTATAAAAGTAAAATAACAATTTTCCTTTCCTATAATCCATACTAACAGATATAACGTGTGGTCATGTCCCTGCATAAGAGGTAAACCAGTGTCCAAACACAGACACCGGTTGGCTGGCTTTGTCTGAATAGGATTTCCTTAACATCCTTTGGCAAAGACCACATGACTGGTACCTTAAATTGAAAAACTATACGCAAGTCATAACCTAGAATTTCATGTTAACACTTTGCTTGTCTTTATTTAAAATTCTACAATTTAAACATACTTTATTGAGTTAATTAATTCCATTATATATATATATATATATATCCATATCCATTTCTGATTACCTGCCATTTAATGGGCATAGCGCTTTGCTGCCAGATTGACCGTGCGTGATGACGTGTCGAGAATCGTCTGGGCACCCTTTGTGTGCTGGCCCTTACTGCTGACATTATTGCTGGCCAGTAATTGAATCGGCCGGGAAATTACCACCATGCCTGGATCACCGTCATGATCCGACATGGGGCAATAAAGCTCGAAAACAGGGATATCGGACATGACCGTAAATTACAGTTGATGTCTATTGCTTTGCTTGGAAACCACGGGTCGCAGCTGGATGACACAGCAGTGCTGCGCCCCCAGCTCCTTCAATGTCGCACAGCAGCAAGATGACGTCATCAAGCTGCTGCTGGGAATCTCGAACGGCTAGTATATCGGCTTAATACTTCCTAAATGATTGAATTAGAGGAATTGTAACCCTCCCCTTGGCCAAACTCTGCTGAGCTGTGAAGCGTCAGGCCAGTTTAATCCATTTGACTCATAACAGAGGTAATCTTTAGTTGGGCTGACTCTTTGTTCTGTCAGTTTTACCTTTCTGTACATCAAATATAAATCTACATGAAAGGGCAAAAACACGAACATGTTAAACAGCAGTGTCTATTAAAGGCTGGTTAGACTTTTTAATAAGGTAAACAGCAAAGTGTTGTTAGTTATCTATAGTTACAGGACCATTAAAATGTGATTGTTATTCTCATCAGTAGCAGAAAGATTACAATAAAGATTAAGCAAAGTAAAGAATAAAGAGAACATACACATAGCCAATGACCTCAGCATTAGGCTGCTGGTAAAATGCTTTGTCCGCAATCCTGGGTTAACAGCATGCAAAAGAGAATAAGAGAGACAAATGTGAAGAAGAAAACCAAAAGTTAGAGCATAGGAATGTCAAAGTTTAGGCAGCCACAACCAAAACGCAAATACAAGGAGGAAACACAAGAGACACTGAAATGTGAGAAATATAGAATACATTAACTTTAATGAGTATGAAATAATACAGTTATAAGTGATTCTGCATATTTAAGAATACCCACCTAGAGCCCCCATTGTACTGTGTGCATACTATACATGTAAACATTGGTCATTTTGTAAATATTAATCATCGTTTAATGCGCATCTGCATACAACACAAATAATTTGATCACCAAATGCTATTTATGACAACTTTTTAAACCTTCACAATGAGTCCCATATCCCACTGCAAAGATCTGCTTGATAAGGTCTAGGGAGGACCGAAAAGAACATATGTGGCTCACCCTATTCTTCCCACTACAGTGTATAGCCATTTAGCTTAAACCCCCTAGTGTTTGTTTGAGACAAGCCCAGCTCTGGCCAAGCTGGGATCGCCTAAACTTAGATATCCTTGGCAAAACCGCAGCGATTCTGAAACTGCCCCAGGGGCACCCTGTGTATAGTCTACTCTAATTTATTGTACATTTATTGTATAAAAATAACATTTATACTCTACTGCGATACGGGCTGAGTGCAAGGTAGGTTTAAATAGAAGGAGCAGACATCACTGCCATACACGGTTTGATATTTCCATTTGATCGGCCCAAAAATTGATCTTTTAAAGTAGATCGAATTGAAAACAATGCTGGAGAGCATTAATGACGCTGCTTAACAGACGTAAGTGTGAATGCAAAGGAGACCATTGGCTTAAAATTGATCACTCTGTGTGGTCATATAATCGATCTAGACTGACAGTGGATATTCAAATCGCACAAGACTTTCAAATCGAAGATTGATCTTTCAAAGTCGACCCATGTATGGCTACCTACATTAGATTAATGCTCAAGGAGTCAGGAGAGCCAAACTAAGCTGGTCTAGGAGCGGGGTAGGCAGTGTCTAAATGACTGCATTACTGCCATGTAACAGAAATGATACACTTTAGCAAACTAATGTAATTCTATCAGGGTTTACATCGAAGGTGCCCAACCTGTGGCCCGGGTGTGTTCTTTGGTGGCCCTCCTTGGTCCTCCCCCAAAACCTTACTGTTTTATGCATAGGCCATAGGAACTCACCTGTCCACCGATCCCCGGCTGACAGGTCCTCGCTCGGGAGTAGTACCCTATCACATAAACTTATGTGATAGGGTACATAAACGACCTAGATGGTGCCCAGTCCCTCGCCTTTCCTCTTCTCCTCTAGTGTTGCTGGGGCATCAGCAGATTGGTGAGTGCCTATGCTCCCTTTATTTCACAAATGAATGGGGTGACTGTATAATATATATTGCGGCACATAACCTGAGAATAGGGGCACATAACATTTTCAACCTATACTGCCTATAAAGGTTATGTGCGGCCCTTTAGTGATGCTGAGGGCCGCACTTGTGGCCCTCCATATCAACTTAGTTGGCCACCACTGGTTTACATCTACTTTCATATTTGAGATCTGACTCAGATGGGATTGTAGGATGTAATATTTAGTAGGAGATTATCTGTATAAAGTTTCTGCAGTGTATCTCACCTAGGCAACTGTGTTATCTAGAACAGCTTTACTACATATACTACAGGGGTGTTGCCTTGCAGAACAATTGTCTTACTCTAGCTTAATTATTAACACTGGCCGTCTGTTACTGTTAGCTGGTTGTCTCGTATGCACTCTCCTATCACACTGTTTAACCAACAGTACAAACTAGGCAAAAAGAGTTTATTAAGCATAATTCCCGCCATACAGAAATCTTATTCCCATTCACCTAATAAGAACCAAAAACAATATCTCAGCCTATTAGATGCCTACAATAGAAACAAATATGTGTTTGGTCAGCAGAATTTATAGGAGGTGACACAATCCATGTTGCTGTACTCAGTAAGATGTTAAAAGAATCTATCGCATAGTATTGGATTACAGAGTGAAGGTGCTTGTAGTCAGGCCATAGTCCAACAGATCTAAGTGGCCTGCCATTGACAGTATATGGGAACAAAGTCACCAATCACATGTGATTTATTCTGCTTAAAAGAGGAAAGTCAATAATGTCTGAATCTGATTTCTATGCTGAGCTATATCCTAATGATTTTAAAGTCATGCAGTGCCTACAAAGTTTAGATAGTTCCCTATGTGTTATTTACAGAGCAATTTCAGGCAACAGGTTAGGTATCTACTGCTATGTGGACACTTCAATCTTGTTATATTTAGAAAATGTATACAGTTTACAATAATGTGACTTCCATGTAAGTTGTGTTAGTACTGGCTACTGTTAGGAAAGTCAGCAAGGAGTCTTTAGCATTAGAAATGGTAAACCAAAGCAAAGAAGAAGGGACGCAGAATACGGTTACCATGATTGCTAGGAAGTTATAAAAAATCTGGACTGTAGACTAAACTGTTTAACGTTTGTGTAGTATGTACATGTATTTTATTTAGACTTGTTTGTTCCTTTCAGCATAAAGACTTCTATGGGTTATGTCCAGGATGCAGCCACTTAGAAGTCTAGGGGAAGCTCAGATTCTTCACAGCAGTATAACAAGTTTATTCCCCGGGGAGGATGAGGGACAGGAAGCGTACATGAGATGCAGGAAAAACTCATGGTGGGTGATCAATCCTTTTACCACTGGCATTGTTGGTGCTTTTCCTATTTAAATGTAAATACATGTTACAGTAGAAAAGCGTTACAGCATAGGCAGCCACTGACCTGTTTGTAACCTTATTCTTCTCTATCTGTTCACTCTGTCGCTGGTACCACTCCTCTAGATCTTTCTTGGCTTTCTCTCTCCATTCCTGTTCTGTCACTTTGGAAGCTGCATCTGTAGCATCCAAACATAATAGTAAATGATGGAAAAGAAGACAAGTGTAGCGTACATCACTGTGCTATAAAAAGGTTCACAGTTTTTGGTTTTTGAACCAGCAGTGGATAGAGGTCTACCAGCAGTAGAGCAGCCATGCCACTCATTTCAATATTTACATTAGTGTTGCCATTGGCAATTCAATTTTTTTCCTGTATATGTTCCATGGAAGGAGATCATATATAAAGCGTTACATACTAGGCATGCAAGATATAATTATTTAGACATGTCTTAGGGTCCCCACACACATAACTAGCGGCGGCCAAATTGGCCGCGAAACGCAGGTGCCCATGTGGGGCGACAGATCCCGGTCACCCTAAAGCTTGGTCGGCCAGAGAACGGATATTTCCATAAATCTCTGGCCAATGCCATTAGCTTGAATGGGGACCGGCGTCCCCATCCAAACTAACGCCCGGCACCCTGCACGCCAAAACTCTGTGCGATGGAGAGCAGCGTGATGATGTCATCATGCTGCTTTCCACAGCTCATCTGTCGGTCCCCACTCGCTACGTGTATGGGGACCTTAAATAGGGACTACTATGAATTTGAAAGTCTACATATCTCACCCAGCTCCTCCAAGCGTTCCTTCTGCTCTTCTCTCCATTTTCGGAGACTTTCTGGCTCCGCAGTGAGACGGTCAGCGTGTGCTATGGCAGCATATCCATCATTATAGGATGAAGAATCCTAGAATAGATACAGCATAGTGTGTCATTTCTTCCACATACACATAGTGCTGGAATTCAGAGAAACATCCCTATAGGCCTATTTTACTGAATGTTCTTCTGAACTTTATTCCAGTAAAGATAATATAAAACAGAGGATAGTTGTTTATTGAAAGGCTCCTTATTGATTCAAAGTTGAATAGTTACATAGAAAAGTGAAAATAAGAACAGCTGCTTGCTTTTGCCCTGATGTACTAAGCCAAGATTAATGTGACCATTCTACAGACCTACCTGGGGGTCTATTTGAAATATTTAACATTCTACACAAACAAAAGCCAAGCATAAAAACATTATTTGTGAACACCCTATGAAATGATTAAAACTATCTACGGTAGGATTATACAGCAGTTACTGGATGTAACTAAATCATTTAAATATATTTTAGAAGACATAATGGTAGTGTCAGTTGGTTGCCTTGAAGGGCAAAGCATAGGGATTGCTTAAATGACCCCCACATAGGAATTTTCTGTGTCTCTGGTGAACACCATGGGTTAAGACTTCTATTAATGGACTTCTGTTAGCTTCATGTAGTTTTATACAAGTCTGCTGCAATGCAAAATCCACTTAAAGCAATTCCAATGCAGGTCAGAAAAGTCTAACTATTGATTCTGAAATTAAATCAGCTTTAGTGTAAACTACTCCCAACTCAAGGAAATCTTTTATCCGTTAACAATTTTATTCACAAGTCAATATTATTACACTAAGTGCTTACAAATACATGTTGATCAAAAAATGGGAATCATACATAGCTGATAAAAACAGTAAATAAGAGTTGAGTGCTGAAGGATTTAATAAGTATGTACTGACAAGCTATTAGTTAAGCCATACATGATTCGATTTTACAGCTGATGGGGGGGGGGGGGGGGGGGGGGGGGTGTACGTGTAAAAATCTTCCAGGCACTCTGTGTGCCAGCACTAAGTGTATGTCTCCACTGTGTTCTCCGCTCCATCGGCCTCCCTGTGCTAAGCGCATTGCTTTGGCGATGGAGGCGATCCACATTACCTGTCTGCAGCAGCTGTCTTCTCTCATTCTGCTGATCCACTGGGCAGAGAATGATGTACTGCACTACGTTGACCTTCCAGCCGGCAGATTGGCAGAACGCTGTAGGAACAGCCTCTGCTGCAGATAGGTAAGTAATTAATTGGATCTCAGAATTACGGACAACTCTGTAATTGCTTAGATCGTTTTGGCGTCCGATTTAAGCTAGCCACACATGGCTAAAATTTTAGCGTTCAATTGGCGATTTTCAATGAAAAAACCGATCGATTGAGCGTTAATCGATGTACTGCCCACATAGTACAATCGACGACCATTGTACAATTTTTGTAAAATCGTCGATTGAAAAGTGATCGGACAAGTTGGAAAATTTTGGTCGATTGTACAATCATCAAACTACAAGAGGAATTCAATCGATGATTTTTGTTTACAAACGTATGAGGAATTCAATCGACGCTTTTGGATTATTTCAATGAATTTTTCAGTTGAAATTGAACAATAATCGTACTTAAATTAAAATCGATTTTCGTTTTTTTCATCGAACTACAAAATCTAATCTAACATTTATTGAATGCTAAAATTGAACCATGTGTGGCTAGCTTTAGGCCCAAATTATACTGTTAAGTTTTAGATTTCCACACGATTTTTCGGCCAGTCGACCACAGTGAGCGCTCACGGTGGTCGATCTGCCGAAAAACCAGGTGAAAATCTAAACGTGGATGGGGACTTTAGTGGTAAGTTATAGTATTTGGGCAAGCAACCTTAGCGCATGGTTTTGCCAACATCCCACATATATAAATAAATTTGAAAATGAGGTGGCAAGCCTTCTGGACTTTCATGGCAAAGAATATGAAATATTGGTTTTGGTCAAAGAAGTCAATTAAGAAAGGGTTATAGAGTAAAATAAACCATTTCCTCATTGACTTCAAACCATTATTTAATATTCTTTGCTGTGAAAGTCCCAGAGGCGTTCTTGTGACACTCTTTTCTAGTATATTAGTTAGTGGTTTTAATGTGGAGTGGTGAAGCACAGTACAGGGTCATCTGAAGATAAACCATGGTGTTATGATGTAATGTTATGCTGGTCTGTTTTTCTCAAAGCTTTCACCGAAATGTCTCCAGAAAAAAATGTTTGGGTTGTATGAAGCCTAGAAAAGGCATCCCTAATGTAAAAAATTAAATTATTTAATAAACTGTATCAGCTAAACATAAAACCTTCTGAAGGATACTTTACACACATTTTTTTTAAATAAATCCAACAGTCAAGATTTAACACACACACGCACACCAATAAAGAACCAATATTTCACACTTACCTGGAAATCTCCATTCACTGGGGTAGTTACTAGGTCATCATATCCACCTAGAGATTATTAGAGCAATAAGAAAACTTATAGAAAAAGTTCTGCAACACACATTACAATAATGTCAAACAATATAACAATAGTAATGCCATCATTCCTAAAGTACATGGTAGATTTTTCATTCGATTCCCCAATCGCAGCGATCGTTTGGCAAATGATTTATCCAGAATCGAACGTGGCCCACCTTCTTTGATCAATCTTGAATGTTGATCGAACAGGTATCTGACATGTCTTAATCCCTGATCGATCATGGCGATGTTGGATGAGGACATAGGGCCAGTATTGATCATTAGGTGATTCTTTGCGTCACCACTCCGCAATCGATCGTTAGCCGATCACATGGTTAGCAACCCATATATGGCCAGCTTTACCCCTTCTGATTTACAGGAAGCTGATCCTGATACAAAAACGGCTGTAACTAAGAAAATTGAAAATGCCAGTAGGTTGGCTATCTCTGATCTCCGACTTGTAACAAGCCACGACTTGCTTACTTGCTCTATTACCAGCAAAACCTTTGGATCAGCCTAGCAATCAGAAGGTTTTCACAACAAACATTTTATTCTCAAGTATTGTCACAGAGCTTCAACAAAGTATACTGAGGTATGACTGTACAGTACAGTTGCAAGCAGCTTGAAACTATTATAAGTTACCATTTACTGAACATTTAGGGAAGGGACTCACTGAGCCTCCAGCTATGCATTCTAATTGGCATACGTGAAAGCTAATGAGTGACCCAGACAGCGCCTGAGTACTTATGCTTCCACTACACTACTTTAATAATTTCTATGAGGCACATAATCTTTGTTGATGTATATGGGGCATTCCACATATCACCATGTGTAGTGGTCACACGCTGACCTGACTTTCCTAATAAACTTTGGCGGTCCTAAATGTTATATGCGACCTTTAGTGATGCGGAGGGAAGCACCTGTGACCCTCCATATCACCTCAGTTGCCCACTACTGTTCTAGGACATCTAGCTCCAATAACCCAAGTTCCTTAATCTCCCATCCTAGAGTAGAAGCTGAGTAATAAATAGACACAATGAACCTTTATAGCTCATAAGCACAACCCATCAATGCACAGTTTTCAAAAAAATCAGCAGGTCCATTTTAAATGACAAATGCTGTTACCTTATTACAGAGTCACTGAGCACAAAATTATCATTATCTGAAGTCATAATATGATTTTTATATTCCTCCAAATAACCTTTGAAACACATGACAGCCTCAACATTATCTTCTTACATCTAGAAGAAATTGCAATGCGTATTCAAATTTTGTACAGTCCATGTCCTATAATGTAAATTACTACCCACTTCCTGAACTAAATGCAAAGTAAGCTGTTGCCTACAGGCACTCTCTGAATGAAAACACTCCATTATGTATGTATGTCTTTGTGTCTTGTCGGCTTCTGCTTTGTGTACAGAATGTATGGAAAAGCCACCCATGAAATACAACCATGTGATTCATAGGTGCTCAACCCCTATTGTCAACCACTGGGGAGAATGGTGCATGACATCACTCCTCCTCCATGCAGATACAAGTAAAGGAGATTCATAACCAAAGAGGGTTGGACTTTTGTTGCGATAATATAAAATATGATTGTGTCTCCCACCCCAAAAAAATCATGTTTCCCTGAAAGTAAGACCTAAATCTTATTTCCCCTGTGCTTCTAATATAACCCCGCCCCCCTTAGATGGCAGTGACATCTTGTGGCCATTCTGTATATTACATCAAACAAATTACTTATTAAAAATAAGACCTACCCGAAAATAAGTCCTATTAGTGTCAGCTTTAGCATTTAGTGGTTAAGGTTGGAAAATAATTGAATGTTTCAGTTGTAAAGTACACAATTAAGCACAATATGTTTAGTTTATTTCATTTATTTTATTGACTGTAAAAATAAAAAGTGGTTCTCCTGTAGTTCCCTGTGCAGTACAGCTCTGATATAGGGGGCAGCAGCTGAAGGCAGACCTTGCTTACATTTATAAGTGCTAGCAAGGAACACTGATTTTCTCATATTAGAAGGGGTACACATAAAACACATAAGCAGAGTTGGTCATTAGCACAATACACATCCATTTCTGATTGGATATAACAATCTGGCATATAGTGATCAAGTGTACACATAAAATCTGACAAAAATACTCAAAAGGACCCCCACTGTTTTCTGGGCCAATGGATCACTCGTGGTGAAGGAGCAATGAGTAAGTAAATGTAGCTTTTCTTTTGTGTTCAACACCCCCATCTCCAGTAAGTGTCACACCTAAACCATTGAACCTTTCACGGTTGGATGTTTGGACATTGTCAGGCCATCTGTCCATTACACCATGTGACTATTCTACTTGTTATGGTGCTAAAAAAAACCTCCAGTCTGAATAGTTACAGAATGTGTTTCTTTCTCCTTGTAACAAAGGGAATGTCCAAACCAACACGCCAAATCCAGAAGAATAGGTGCAGTCATGCAAAAAGTGCACGAGAACAGATCTGATGCAACATTTTACTGTGAACGGGTGCACACATGCAGCCTTGCCATGAATTGTATGCACACCCTCCAGTATATGGGGTCTTGTTCATGTAAGTGAATGTCTATTATTTCGGTCATCTCTCAGGCTGGCTTGTTGAAAGACAATGTCTGAGTGTTACAGAACAACTCCCATCAGATTCATGTTCTGAGTTCTTTTGTATGAAGAGAAGTCCCACATTTAACCCCATTTAGATCTATTTACTAGCCGTCTACTGCCACACAAATTCAAGAATGAAACATGAAAAAGGAGATGTAAACACTTTAAGCTTAAGTAACATAAACATGTTCTTTCATGTTTCATTCTTAAATGTGTGTGGCAGTAGAAGGCTAGTAAATAGATCTAAACATCTCCTTACATCTGCTAAAAAGCAGTATTACCCCGTTTCCTCGAAAAAAAGGCACCTATGCATTTTTGCCTCATGCTGAAATATAAGGCAGGCCCCTGAAAATAAGGCACCCCTGAAGATACAGTACTGTAACTCTGGACAGGGGGGATCAGAGGGGGCAATCAAAATTACACAGGAGGATCAGAAGGGGTTACATAATGGTTATCCCCCCCTCGGAGTCTCCTGTGCCATTTTGATTCCCCCCTCTGATCCCCCCTGTGTCATTTTAAGTGATCCCCCACCCTGATACCCCAGTGCCGTATTCTTCTTAATGGAAAAATAAGACATCCCCTGAAAATAAGACGTGGGGCATCTTTGGGAGCAAAAAAATTATATATTCAGAGAAACACAGTAAACAACACATTTATCTTTCACAAGACCTTATCTTCCCAGACGACTTATCACCAAAATATTAATGAGCCAATGAGAGAAGTCATGTTATAATATTGAATAAAGAGGCTCCTTTTGCTTGCCATCAATACACACCATTGCTCGGGGCAGCCTAGGTCAGTGCCAGAGCAATGTGGATATTTCATTACGGCAGACTCCAGACAGAGTTCATTGTTTTCACCAAAGCAGACCCTCCCCGGTAAGCTTGCAGACTGATAAGAGGATTATCATGGAACAACATATGAATATGATGGAATAAATCTATAACCTTCAGGAAGAAGGGTATGTCTAAATAATAAGCAGGTTTCATGCTTAGCACCATTTTTTAACTCTTACCTTTGTCCATAACTGAGGCTCTATCCCAATGCTGGAGATGATCACTAATTAATTCACCAACTCAGGGCAGTCAGAGATTCATTTATTTTTGGGGGTTAAATTCTCTTTTATGCCTAGGAGGAACAGAAAAGGCAGTAATACTCACCTTCCTAGTTCCTCAAGATGCCAGTGCTCTAAACCCACACACTACACTAGGTTGGGCCCATGATCAGCCCATTGGTGAACAGCACCAGCAGCTTAAGCAGCTCTATGGAACCTTAGTTACAGTGGGGGAGGAAGCCTCTGGAAGTGAGTGATAAGTAAGTAATTCCACCTTGAAAAAATAAGGATTAACCCATGGGGGAGGACCTATTTAATTGGAATAAATAAAGATAAATAAAACTTTAAGCTTTCCTCTTCTCTCTTCTTCTTTCTTACTTATATTGCACTTTTCCCTTATGGAGGGTCAATTTACCGTTAACGTTGGCAGCCTCTCAGAGTGCATTAAACCAGTGGTTGCCCACCTGGGGGGCGCTACAGATCGTTGGGGTGCAAACCATCAGTGGCATCTGAGGAAGGGGGGGGGGGGGGGGGGGGGGGGGGGGGGGGGGGGAGAGAGACACCCTGTGTCCTTAAGCCTCTGACAGAGAGACTGCCATCTCAGCTTCGTGTTCCCCCTGTTCAATATCACTGACTTTGTAAGTAAGGCTAAATTTACACTGTTGTTTCCTGAGCTACTTTCAGCCCGCAGCAGCAGTGTGCTCTCACAACTGCACGGTAGACAACACCCTGCGAGCGGCTGCAAAATAGTGCAGGTTGTCTATATTAGGACCCCATGGAGGTCCTATGGGGCTAACGCCTAATGTTGCGTCCACTGGTTGGTTATGTTCATGGGTCGTTTACCTGGCGGTGACCCTGAGTCATAGCCCCTAATCCGTCAGTTATGAACATCACCCCGCATCCACCCAAGTGCGCATGAGGAGATAAGCTGCCAATATGTAATTATTTCAGTGACTCAATCCAAATATTATGAATTCTGATCAAATTTCAATGACCTGTACACCCAACAATATTTGTACTTTTGATCAATATCGTCATGCCTCATCTATCTGCATGAAATTTGTATTAGAAATGCTGGCTTCTCTCCAAATCTTTGTGTGTACCTAGAAGTCCAAAAGCCAGATTTTTCTTTTCTTCCCCAGAACCTTTAGAAGGTTCGGAATCGATAGTCAGTCTAACATCGATCAATTGTACCAACACACAGTGTGATTGATTCACAACCGATCGATTCCTTTCCTTAGCTTGATGCGAACGCATAATAGTACAGTCAAGTACAAATCGATCGAAATACCTAGAAAAACCAGCAGATAATTGTGCAATCCGCTATACAGTATTTTTAGGACTATAAGACTGCATCTTATGGTCCGAATGCACGAATGGTCGTGCCTTGGCTTCCTGCCAGCTCTCTCGGCAAGGAGATTAGCCGGGGAGCTGTGAGATGAGGTCGTTGTCCGGATCTCCCATCTTAACTCTATTGCTTGTGCCAGCACAGCTCTAGAGAAAGATAGATCAACTGTCATCTATCCCTCTCTCTATCCGCGGAAACTGCAATCACTCTGCAGCTTCCACAGGCACAGCCAGAGAGGGAGAGGAGAGACGACCCCCCACGGCCCCCCTCCTCCCAGTCAGTGAGGAGGTGACGTGATAGTACTGCTGCTAGTGATATCTACTGGCTGAATTTGATATTGCATTAATTCCATTCATTGCATTAACCCAATTGATGTGAAAACTTTACAATTGGGTTTTCTTGCTCTAGAAACTGGGTGCGTCTTATGGTCCAAAAATACAGTAATTTACCAAGATGTCCATTCACATGTAGTCAATCTAACCAGGTGGACTGGATTCGATCCCTGTTCGACTTTCTTTACATATTGATTTTTTTTTGTCGATTGAACAGACATATCGGATTGGCTACCTTTATGGAAACTGCAACACCAACAACCGAGGCCTAATAGACATGCTTTTTTCTTTTTGTGAGTGTAAGGTGAGTGGGTGGGAGCTCTGTTACTGCAGTGCTTGCCTTTGTGGATGAAAAGACATTGGCTAATCAAGGTGTGTATATGATGCCAATTATGGTCGCCTCCCTTCTTTATGATTACAAACATGTTTTATGGCATTCCATTTGCCTACCCCACCCTGTTCAGCTCTGCTACAGGAAGCTACTTATTGTTGAAGCTCCATGCAGTACTGTAAGGAATACACTGGCATCAGATGCTATGTACCCTTAACCCACACATACATCTAGTAAACGTATGCCAAGTCAAGTGTACTTTTACTATTTCAACTGATCAATAGTACACCCCACACACACATACATAAGCGCACTGGTATGATTGTAATGCTTCCATCAATCATTTAGTGGAAACTATTTTTCAGTTGTCCTAAATGACCATTAAAATAACCTTCGACATCCAAAAGCATCATTAATGTAATTTCTACACTCTCATTCTAAAGTAAATCTCATTGTCCAAAATGTACATGCACATGTCCAACCATGTAATAATGGCAGATAACAGAACTTTGTGAATGCTTTCCCTATAGGAAAAGGTTTATTATTATTATTGTGCTGTAATAAATGTATGTTGTGTCAGTGTGCCACTTATACAGGCACTAGTACAATGAAATAAAAAGGATCACCACTTTTATGGAACATATAATCAATTACACTGAGTTTACATGAATGTAAACTGTTCACATGTTCTACCCAGGGAAGAATATAAAACAAAGCCTGATATGGAGCCAACTGAGAAGACAAATATTAGTTCTGTGATTGTGGCATTGCAGGGTAGTGAATGGCTGAAGGTGTAAACAAGCCTGTAATATGTTTTAATGTATCCTGTATGTCAGTTTTTTCCTTCTAAGTACACTAACATTGAGAGGCTGATGTTTACCTTTCTGGAAAGCAGTTGTAGACGAAAGATTGAATCCAACAGGACAAGGACATTGAAATCCAAGAAAATTTGAGTTTCTTAGTAAGCAAGTTGTGGCAATTCATCTAGAATGCATGGCAATTCACCTTACATGTAGTGATGGGACATTGTGTATGTTTAGAAGAACCTTAAGTTGATGGACATTTACACACACTCCTTTATATCTAAAAATAAAAAAGGTCTGCCACATGTTAACAGAACTAAAGCAGGGTACACACATGAAGATATGGGGCAGGTCGATAGCCGTTTCGACCACCGTGACCACTCCCGGACATCTATCTAGCCCATATAATATGCGGCCATCCTTGGTTTACAGCGGGACCAATCAATCCCACACGAAAACAGGGATATCGGTCATGACCGTAAGTACGGTCGATGTCCGTTGCTTTCCAGGCAAAGCATCGACTGAGCTGGGGAGAGCAGAGCTGTCTCCCCAGCCCCGCCAATATCTGACAGCAGCGTGATGACGAAATCACACTGCTGCAGGGTACATCGGACGGCTCAAATGTCGAGCCGTCTGTACCCTGCTTTACTCTTTCAGTAAAAAAACATCACCGAGTTGGATGTTAGCAGCACTCTTGCTTTGAAGCACCAGGGTCTGATAGCCTTGTGTTCTGCATACAAGCTGGCTCCCTGTGCGACATCGCCTGACATTTGATCGGGCTGAGTAAATTTGAGCTAGGCAGAGCTTTTCTAGACCAGTTACTACACAGACATTGCATGAAGGATCTTTCAGTGACAACTCCTCGGTGGAAATGTACAAACAATTTGATTTGGAATGATCTTGCACTGTCGGCAGATATAAGTGCCATTGGTCTTCTTCATTAAATGTGAAGCTTTTTTATAGGTCACATGGCTGATTTATGATGCTTTTATTTAAAAAGTCTGGATTGTAAAATAAAAGCTAATGCGTGATTGGATACTATGGCCAACAATCATATGGCATAGCTCTCCAGTTTTCAGCTCTACTGTCTATGGACAGCAGTTGACAAATGTTGAACTGATTGGCATGAAATGGATGAGATGTCCATTGGGAAAGGGGTCATTCGGTGATATAATTTTGGTAACAGCTGCAGGAAACTCCTGGTGTAAAACATCTCCATTGTGTGTGCTGTGGATCATATGGACTTGTCTTTAGGAGAGGTTTAGCATAAATCATAAAATAGACACAACTAAATAAAGTATCAAGACTGCTCTTGCAGGTATGTTTTTGCTGATAGTGGTAGCTGCAATGCATCAGCAGCTGTCAACCCTGTCCGCAAAAATGCTGGGTGCAGGGCAACGCAAACCCAGATTTAGTGTGAGAGGTACAGAGATTTCCTATGGAAACCTGTGTAACCTTGCATGGACCCTAGCTGCCCTGTGCTATACCCAACGCAGCTAGCGTGAACCCATAGAAGTCCTACACATAGAGTCCAGTGTCCTCAGAATTTATTTATACTTTTATACCACAATTAGATAACTATGGGATTTTTTTCCCATGAACTTTAAAAACACTCACTGTTTATTTCAAAATATTGGAGTAGCTGCTGAGATATTCTAACAAAAAAGATTATTATTGCCATTGTTAACCTCTTTTTATGAAAATACTGGTTGTCTGATGTTTCTGCTGATGCTTTTACTTCAATGCAGAATTACCCTAAAAACATAAACAGGTCAGGTATAGTGAGTTTTCATTTTTTTTAATAGATCTGCATGTAATAAAGCCAAGGAGCGGTCAGGTATCCATTTGTAAGAAGGGGAGCAGCACTGATCGTGACTTAGTAAACAAAATAGGTTTTCTTTAAACCCCATGTAAAAAGTGATGTGATAACTTGTGAAATGATTTCGCCCAATATTGGTCCCTTTATTAAAGTGGTCCCCATGCCATATATCGGTGGTTCCCAAACTAGTTGGCGCGAAGGTATGCCAGGGGGGCTGGCCTTCATTCTTAACCTGTGTTTGAATAGGGAGGGGGGGGGGGGGCTTGATAATGTTGCTAAATAGGAAAGGGGGGCCTGCAAGGAAAGTTTGGGAACCACTGCCATATGTAAACTCCCAAACCTTTAAGCCCATGAGCAATGGATGCGTATGAGCCACACTGACACTTCAGGAGAAACATTTTTGAATATTTCTTCCTAAGTGAATGCTTAGTAAAAAAAAACTCTCACCACAATGAGAAATGACTTGCTAAGGCGCAAATGCTCTATGTTTTTAGTAAATCAACATTAATGTGAAAAGATTGAGGTTGGTTAGAAGGTGACGCTACAACAGCAGATAAATACAGTATTTTCAGTTTTACAATATACACAACAATATAATGCGTAAACGGAACATTTGCCATCTTTCTCTAAAAATTTTAATATTTGGCTCAAAGTAAAATATATCCCAGCTACTGGTGTAGTAAATCGCTTGCACCATAGAGCATCCCATGGCAGCTCTGGCCTTGCTGTAGATGTGATAGTGAGCATTGCAGAGCATATAACAAATCACACAATCTTGTGAATTCTTGCCATTGTTGGGAATATTACTTTATGCTATTGGTACCCTCAGGCCCATCAGCCAGGTAAAGCAGAGGATACATGGACAGAAAAATGATAGATCTAGGATCAGCTCTGTGTCATCAGTACATTCTATACAGGATCCTGCACCTGCCATACAATGCTCTGTGACCTTGAAAATAAGTGCCTGGTGCATAGAATGTCAGCTCTGTGTCCAAGAACCTACAGGGAAAGGTTTGATGCCAGTGACTTACCCAGGTCTGATTGTTCTATGGAGGAAGCCTGACTGCCTACCAGCACTGCTCCAAAGCCTTCGTCATTCTCTATCCCAGCAATCTCGCTCTCTTGCTGGGCCAGGAAAGCAGCAGCCGGGTCCTCCTCTGTCTCCACCGCGGCCCCGGCGCTCTCAGAGGAGGAGAAGAAGCCAAAATCATCAGACATGTTTCCTGGCGGGCGGGCGGGCGGGCGATCTGTGTGACCGGAGTGTGGTGAGAGATCGGGGCAGATCCTAGCAGAAGGTACAAGCCATTCCCAGTATACAAATACACCACCCAGCCCAGTGACTGCTGCTCTCCGATCTAGAGGCTGGACCACGGCTGTGACATCACAGCAACGGGACATGGCCGGCCAGCAGGGGGCGCTGCTCGCCTGGTCTCCGGGAAGCTTGCTGTGTCATGACCGTTTATCCAGTACAGGCAGCAGAGGGTGTAATAATGAGAGTACAATGTTACATCCCCCAACCAGGCAGGCAGCAGAGGGTGTAATAGTGATAGTACAATGTTACATCCCCCAACCACAGGCAGCAGAGGGTGTAATAGTGATAATACAATGTAAAACATCCCCAACCAGACAGGCAGCAGAGGGTGTAATAATGAGAGTACAATGTAACATACCCCAACCAGACAGACAGCTGAGGGTGTA
The DNA here is from genome assembly GCA_036250615.1 of Ptychadena robeensis. Lineage (NCBI taxonomy): Eukaryota > Metazoa > Chordata > Amphibia > Anura > Ptychadenidae > Ptychadena > Ptychadena robeensis. The sequence goes on along the minus strand of CM070034.1, from coordinate 44,850,103 downwards.
ATAGTGATAGTACAATGTAATATATCCCCCAACCAGACAGGCAGCAAAGGGTGTAATAGTAACAGTACAATGTAACATCTCCCAACCAGACAGGCAGCAGAGGGTGTAATAGTGATAATAC
>CM070034.1:44837606-44849882 GCA_036250615.1 Ptychadena robeensis | reverse complement strand
TAACATCTCCCAACCAGACAGGTAGCAGAGGGTGTAATAGTGACAGTACAATGTAACATCCCCCAAACAGACAGCCAGCAGAGGGTGCAATAGTGGTAATACAACCACACAGGCATCAGAGTGTGTAGTTTTAAAAGAAGAGTCAACCCCATCCCCTCTCACTGGCCCAGGAGCAGACAGGGGGTTGATCCCTAGTTTTTTTAGGCTTGATAACAGTGATTATCAATGATAACAGTGGCCCAGCAACAGGGAGTGGAGTGACCCCAATTTTTTTATTGGTTTATTAAATAGAAGTGAGAGTTTAAAAAAAAGAGTTTAAAAAAAGTCCTACAAAACAGTGGTCATGCTGACCCTCTCACTGGCCCAGCAACAGGGAGCAGGGGCAATCCCTAGTGTTTTAGGTTAATTAAATAAAATTTCACATATCACACAAGTACAGTGTGCAGTGCCTACTGTATGTCACATATCACACAATGTACAGATTGGAGTGCCCACAGTATGTCACATATAACACAATGTACAGAGTGCAGTGCCTACTGTATGTCACATATAACACAATGTACAGAGTGCAGTGCCTACTGTATGTCACATATAACACAATGTACAGAGTGCAGTGCCTACTGTATGTCACATATCACACAATGTACAGATTGAAATGCCCACAGTATGTCACATATCACACAATATATAGAGTGGAGTGCGCAGAGTATGTCACATATCACACAATGTACAGAGTGGAGTGTCCACTGTATGTCACATATAACACAATGTACAGAGTAGAGTGTCCACAATATGTTCCATATCACACAATGCACAGAGTAGAATGTCTACAGTATGTCACATATAATACAATGTACAGAGTGGAGTGCCTTCTGTATATCACATATCACACAATGTACAGAGTGGAGTGTCCACTGTTTGTCCCATATCACACAATGCACATAGTAGAGTGTCCACAGTATGCCACATATCACACAATATATAGAGTGGAGTGCGCAGAGTATGTCACATATCACACAATGTACAGAGTGGAGTGTCCACTGTATGTCACATATAACACAATGTACAGAGTGAAGTGCCCTCTGAATGTCACAAATCCCACAATGTAAAGAGTGGAGTGTCCACAGTATGTCACATATCACACAATGTATAGAGTGGAGTACACACAGTATGTCACATATCACACAATATACAGATTGTAGTGCCCACAGTATGTCACATGTCACACAATATACATAGTAGAGTGGTGCCTTGCTCCAAGGGGGATATATATTTGATGCATAGGAGGGGCTAGGTCTCTTGCCCTGGATCTGTGTGCCTGTTTCTGTAGAAGCTGTCTGCCAGGATCTCCCATGGGAGTGGCCTCAGGCCTGGGAATTGCAGGACCCTTCACCTGACATGTGAGTTGATTATTTTCCCCAAGGGCTTAGGGTAGTTCTGGACAGACACTGTAGTGTAGCCACATGTACTGAGTGGGAAGCTGTTCCCTTTAAGGCCAAGTCCCAGGAGGCTTTGCAGCCAGAGGAGTTAAGAGCAAGAACACAGGAAGAGAAAGTCCAGTCCAGAGCAAGAAATAGTGATGAGACAGCAGCAGCCGGGTACTCCAGCTGGCTCCAGGCTCTGTGGGCTCACCCTTTTATGCCAGCGTGCATACAGTGTGTGGACCAAATAGTATGCGCTTCCTTGGTCAGACCCGGTTGCCAGACAGTCTATCGAGGACTCCCTGATTACTCCCTTCAAGTGAGGTGGGGCGAACTGTACTCTGCGGTAACGGCTCCTTGGATTCTAAGCACTTGGTCAGGCCCTGGGGCCGCAGCTACCCGGTGCGGTGCACAGACCTTCCTTTGCTCTGCATGAGAAGAGGGCCTGCCCCCCTGTGAAAGGGGACAGGCTGAAGCTTACACCAGCACATTAAACACTGTTTCCTGTATTGTTAAGGACTGTTGCCGTGAATTATCGTTACAAGTTCCTTTCTGTTTCTGAAAATAAAGGGTTTTCCACAGTACGTCCGCCTCTGTGTTGTTTGGTTGATCCTGATCTGTACAACACCCTCCATCACTAAGCTTACTCTTCCCTCTTGGACTACAAGCACACCTCTCAGGACTCTGGGCTCATCCAAAATCAGCCCCTTAACCCCTGTTACATATGACGTCACAAACAGGATAGACGCAGTGTCCACCTTTTGCTCCTTGTTGGAATACAAATCACCACTAGTTAACTGGGTGGTCTCTGCTTCCTGATTGGTTGAGCCCATGTAAAGACTGAACTCTGGCACTTCGCCACACCATGCTGGGGAGATTTCACTACCAGTGTCTACAGCCCAGGTGGCCAACCTGCGGCCCTTTGGCCATTCTTCGGCAGCCCCCCTCGGTCCTCCACTTGCGCCCTCGGAAACCAAACTTTTAATGCATAGGGCATAGTAACTCATTTGTCCGCCGATCCCACGCTGACACGTCCTTGCACAAGAAGGGTAGAGGGACTCTGACTGAGCACAGTAATTGGCAGCAATCCAGAGGGCATCTGAGCACGTTGGTGGGGGATCGGTGGACAGGTAAGTGCCTATGCTCCCACTATCCCACCAACGAAAGAGGGATGATATAATATATATTGCAGCATATAACCTCAGAGTAGTGGGCACAAAAAGCTTTGATTATGTTTATGAGGCATATAACCTTTGATTATATAAATGGGGGAATAAATATTAAAACAAGTATTGTTATTTAAAAAATTTAAACAATGTCTGCTAGACTGCCTGCTGGTTAAAGCTGACAACTATAAAATATAGTACAATCCTTAATGTTTTGTGTGTGTATTTGGGGGAGGGGGTGCTCGCTCTGGGCAACAAACAGGCTAGGACCACCCTTGCTCTTAAAAATATTGAATCTGGGTCATCATACTGTTGTTGATTTATAATCAAATTATATGATAATATTTATCATACAGGCTACACGGTGTACTAGTCACAATATTGCAAGAAACAAATGTCAATACCATGACACGTCAACTGTATTAGCTGTCTGCTTATTTTCTGAGATTCAGTTATCTTTATAAACAAAAAGTAGTAGAGAGTGTATTATAAGCTGGTGAAATATTTGCAGTTTGTATTGCAAAACTCATTAAATATTTAAAACACATGCAGCCAATACGCCTTTTATTTTTCTTAACCTGTTTTTAAAGACAGCTTGTGATATTGCGGCAATGATAAACTGCCGTGCCCAGGCAACCAGCACAACCTCTGGATTGGTGACTGTCTTTCACACTCTACACATGGCAATTTAGTAAATTGATCAGACTTGTGATTCAAATAGTTTCTTCCTTGCTAAAATAAATACATAAAATGGTGGATTTTATAAAACAAAATATGGAACCAAGATTGCCACCACAAAAAAGATTGCTTTCCATTTCCATTTTGCTCTATCATGTTGTTCTGAAGCTTAAATTTTTTTCTTGTTTCAATGGGCGATTTTTTTTTTTCAGTTTTTAGAGAAAATGTATGATAGAAACGATGATTCACATGGTCAGCAGGGAAATCCGCATTTCCAGCAACAACTCGGGGAACATGAAATTAGTCGTTTTTCAGGGCGTGTGGCCTACATAGTAACATGGGTGGGCAGATGATTTCTGGGCTGCTGACTCTGCGCAAAAAAACAGAAAATGGCCTGTGTAAATGCAACCATCCCTGATGTATAATATAAATTTGACATAGGGGACCAGCGAGTGAAACTATATCCAATAGGAATGTTTTTTAAATTCCATATGTAATTCGAGATCTGAGCAATAAGCTGCAGAACAGGTGAATATGAAGGCCCACAAAGGGGTGACAATAAGGCCTAGGCTTCATTTGGGGTTAGGGATGCTGTGTTATTTCCCTTCTTTTTTAAAAGCAGCGCTGTAAGGATCATTGAGTCCCATGGGAAACGTGCATGTGTAATGACACAGGAAATAACCAAGGAGATGGAGGCGGCTGAGGTTGGTTTAAACTTTTATTTCACACACTGAGACCCACCAGGCTCTCAAACTTCAGCAAAAACGTGGCAACAGACAACAGTCCAAACTCAGGCCAACGGATAGTCCAACAAGAAAGGAGAGTTCAGCAAACTGTCCGGATCGGTACCTCCGGTCAGCGGAGACCACAGCGGCATGACTGACCACCAGGGCGGGTAGAGGACGGTAGGTAGTACTGCAGCAGGGCACGTTTCACAGAGGCAGTGGCCGGTGGTCCACGAGTGAGCGAGCGGCCCAGCAGGATCCGGAGGGGGGGGGGGGGGGGGGGGTACCACTCTCAGGAGAGTACTTGTTGTAGGCAGAAAGGTCAGCCGGCCCACGTACTGGAATGGGTGGGTGTGGAATGGAGAAGTGCTGGACCAAATCCAGGGAGTGACGTCGCTTCTGGTATCAGGAGGTTTACCTCTCCTCCCTCCTATTTAGTAGCCCGCTAACTTAGGAGGGAGGTAATGTTACTCTCCCTACTAACTTGCCACCCCGCACATCATCTACACAAGGGTGTGGGAACTGAGGAGAGAGCATAACGCCTCCTCCCTCATACATGGCCCTGATTTCTAAATCTGGATTTGGCTGGGAAAGTCACATAAAAACATGACTTTCCAACCAAAACGAGATGGTTGACAGGTATGCATTGGACGTGTTAACATTTTCGCATTCAAACCAACTCATTATTAGAGATTGAATAATAAATTGAATAATACATTTTTTGACTAGATGACTTTGTGAGCTGATTGCAAAGCCTCTGAAAATTGCAGTATCACCAAACTTGCTGGAGATGTAGAAAAGAGTTGTGGGAACATTTGATTTTTTTTTTTTGATCTAGCACATGTAGTTTTGCATAAATTAACTTGACTTTAAACTTATGCAAAAACTATTTGTGTTAGAGACTTAACTTTTTTGTAGTATACCCCCAACCCTTCTCTGCATCTTCAGCAAGTTTGGTGATGATACCATGATCAGGGGCTTTGCAATTAACTCGAAATGGTTTTCGACCATCTCTAGTCATTATTTAACGCAATATAGACCAGCCCATACATTTTATAATGGCATAACACATTGATAGGAGTTGCGGTGGCTCTATAATATTATTATTTTAAATGATGGAAAAAAGCCTCAGCTCCAGTCTCTGATCTGACAACACAACTAATCTGCTGCCAGATTGATGACAACCAATCAGCTCCTTGCTTTCACTCTATTGCGGAGCACTGGGCGGGGCCACATGTGTGTAGAAGTTGGACCCTCCTGTATGTAGGGCAAACTTGTGTGTCCCACACCACCCTCCATAAAGCAGACCTGGACACACACTTCACCAGTTGCTAGGCAGCAGATTAAGATGGCTGCCGGATGTCCGTCACCTCCGAGACCACGAATGAGAGTTGTCATTTCCGGTGGCTGGGAGTGACGGGTCAGAAGGCGGAGAGGGAAGATGGCGGCGCCGGAGGAGCGGGAGCTGAGCCAGGAGCAGACCGAGAAACTGCTGCAGTTCCAGGTATGTGACGGGGGAGGGTGTGCAGAGAGGACCCGCGTGTCCTGAGGGAGAGGGGAGCTGTATGGCCTGAGCCTGGCATCTCATTGTAGAGTACAGCGGGACGGTGTGCCCTGTATACCGGGACAGGAGTTGTGTGTGTGCTGACTAGCCAGCTGTCACCCATCACTGTGCATAGCACCTCGCCAGGCTGGCTTCCACCATACCAGGGGGATGTGTGCTGGGCATGTGCCATGACACTCCCCCTGCCAAGGTGTGCTGAGTTCTGCCATGTCCCGTCTAAAGTGAATGTTCATATACATGTGTAGTGAGATATCTATATATCATGTGATGGTAAATATGGGGGGGCACTAATGGTGACACATCACAGGGACACCAGTGACATTCCCAGCCATCACAGGTATTGTGTGCAGCCAGGTACTGAGCTGCCAAAACATGCCAGAGTTCTAGGGGCTCACCAGGAGGATGGCAGCCATGTGCTGGAGGGAGTATATGTATTATGTACATATACTATATATTCTCTTCTGTCATGTGACATGTCATTGTTTAATAAAAAGTGATCACTGAGCAGGAAGTCAGCCATGTGCTGGAGGCGGTTATATATATTATATATGTACACATATACTATATATTCTCTTCTGTCATGTGACATGTCGCTGTATAATCATAATAATATAATGTGATCACTGAGCAGGAAGTCAGCCATGTGCTGGAGGCGGGTATATATATTATATATGTACACACATACTATATATTCTCTTCTGTCATCTGACATGTCACTGTATAATAATAATAATATAATGTGATCACTGAGCAGGAAGTCGGCCATGTGCTGGAGGGGGGTATATATAATATATACCTATACTACAGTATATGTGTACGTATATAATACATATATATCATCTGAAATGTGATTGTTTAGTAATGATAATCTGTGGTGACTGAGCAGAAGGGTATATGTTTTATATAGGTGTAAATTCTCATTAGTATTCCTGTATTTTCTGGCCTCTGAAAATTACATTTCCCTGATGAAGGGCTTTGTAAAAAGTATGCACAGTTTGTTCACTTGCTGCCTAGCTAGTAGTGAGTTCTAGGGACTAGTTTTGACAGCTGGAGAAACACTCGCATCATTGTTTGGCTTTATATCAGAATTGCATGGAGCTACTTTGTGTTGTATAATGGTAGGACGATCACCTGGTTGTACATCACAGCAGGGATGTGTAAATCTAAAGACTGGCTGGACATAACATAAGAAGTCATCATAACCAGATGTGCAAAATGTGTGCAATTAAAAAGTTAATTTGTGCTGCAGGAATGGTATAAACATTAAGCATAACGAATACAAAATGTTAGTTGCAAATGTTTTGTTGATTGTAAAGCCCCTGAACATAGTATCGTTACCAAATTTGCTGGAGATGTAGAGAAGGGTTGTGAAAAAAAGGTAATGCTTTTTTAATTAAAAATATTAATGCAAAAACTACACATGCTTAAGCATTACTTTCTTTTTTTAAATCCTGGATGTTCCCACAAGCCTTCTGTACATCTCCAATAATTTTGGTGATGGTACCATGTTCAGGGGCTTTGCAATCAATTCACAAAGTCAGCTAGTTGAAAGAATTCAACCAGCTCTTTTTGCAGCGGTTTAGGCAGCTGCGTTTTGTCTCATGTGCTGTACTGAGAGCGCGGAATAAGTTGTATACATTGAAGAAAACTGGTGCTAAGAATTTCATTGTTAGTGCTGTAGGCCCTAATGTCGTATTTATATCATCAACCTGATAAAGCTGTCTTTGCCTTCCCTGGCTGCATGCTTGCTCAGTGTCTGTCACTTGGATGTATTGAAGATCTGGCCAGGCAGCTAGCATTTTCAGGACCTCAGCAGTGGCACCCTTTACATCTTTATAAGCAGTAAATCTTGTTTGAAACACAAGGGAGGAAGTCCTCAGATCAGTCCAGTCTGGAAAGGACATGTTGAGGAGGTCTGCCCACTTACTGGCTCGAATAGTTTTGTTGCTTTTATATCTGATTGTCCAACGGAATCCAAGACAGCAACTGACTTGCCACATAGGGATTTGATTCTCTTCCTAGTTCTATGATATTTGCCAGTTATTTCCAGAGTAATCTGATATATATGACTAAATGACACAATAGCACGCTGCTAATTGTCACCATGAGAGTCTGTACACTTTAATGTGATGAACACAATGGAATGTGTCACGCTGTATCACTCCATTCTAGTTTTATCATCTGCTGATGTTTTGTGAATCTGTGTTTATGGACATGGACTAATGCTGGCCATACACTCTGAGATTAAAATTATGATCCATTAAAACCGACCAATGAAAGCTTTTTACCATGTCCACGTGGTGCAACCATTTTTTTTTACGGTCGTAATTTATTGGACATGTTGAAAAATTTTAATTGGTCTGGGAACATTGGGAAACTTCATACTGTTTTCATAGTGTTTACTGACCAATTACTGCAGAGGCTTCCCCTTTAAACAAACCCCCCAAAAAAATCACAATGGTTAATATAAACGGCGATTGATTTCGATGACATTCTCGTAAAAAATAAAAACGATCCTAAATTGGATTTTCAATGTGGTAGCTTTTTTGACGAATATTACGATCCAAACTGATACCGCCGTCGGGATACATTGGTCTGTTTAATGGATCCTAATTTTAATCTCGGAGTGTATGGCCAGCTTAAGAAATGTCTGCTAATAACAGTGCTGAAGTGACGACCGCTTGTTTCTAACAGTAAATACCCCGTGAGTCTCCAAACTGTATGGGGTACACACACATGGCATCATGTCTGTCACTCGGCGGTCAGTACAGACCATGGTGCTACGGGGTGTGATTTACTGAAGGAATACAATTGTTTGATTGGATCATTGAAGTGTTGCTGTGAAACGTAATATATTTTAAGCTGGCCATACACCTTTCAGATATCCTTTATCTACCAACAACTATGTAGTGCCGGGTCCTCTGCAATTGAACACAGGTAGACTTGATGGTTTAGAACAGCGTTTTTCAACCTTTTTTGGGCAAAGGCACACCTGTTTTATGAAAAAAATCACGAGGCACACCACCATTAGAAAATGTAAAAAAAGTAACTGTATAAGAGGCAGCTAGATAGGAGGGCCGAGGGTAGGGGTCAAAAACCCACGGCACACCAGGCAACAGTGGTTGAAAAACACTGGTTTAGAAAGTCCCTCATATTACATGGTTTTGGTAAAACAAAAGGAGATCTAAAGGAAATCTGACAGAGAAATCTAAAGGTGTATGGGGGCCCTTAGAAATAGAATTGATTTGTTTTCCAGACTGAATATACTTATTACGTTAGAAAGGGTTATACTTATGGAATTACACTTTATTGGTGGTGTATGGTAGTGTGACGCTTACTAATAGTTCAAATGAATGGTGACACATGACAGCTGCCAGGCATGTTTTATGTTGCCTTCACACAAAAGAAGCTTTCAGAAAGAATGGTTTTACACAGCCATTATTGTAGGACTTTTCTTTGAATATCTTTATAGTGCTCCACTACATAGCAAATTAAACTATTTCCAAGTTTGAATGCTTCCCTCATCAGTGAAAACAGAAATGTTGTATTCAAGTGAGATTTTAATTGTCACTATAAATATACATTTAAATGAAGTGGATGTATGCTTAAAATAAATTTAGTTTAAAAAAAAATATATATATATATATACAATCCCCTAAAATATACCTACTTGCTGTTTACTTGAATCCTATTAGAGATTCCTTATTTATCTGTCAGGCTTCCAGGGATAATTTTATGCAATATTGCGAATGGCCACTAGGGGTGCCAACTGTTTTAACAATGGGTGAATTTTTTTTGCCTTATTGTGCCCTATTATCATCACTACTAGTGTCAATCACAGCAAGTGCAAAAGCGGGCGATAGGTCTGCTTTAATGCTTAACTTTAGGCGCATTTTTATTTACAGACATTTGCAGTTGCCACAAGGAATTCATTTTTTGTGCACTACATGTCTGTGAAAGATCATACATTTCCTTTTAATAATTGCTAAGCCCACTTTTTATTCTGACATGCGCCATGCTGACATGCGCCAGATGATGTGTCTTTTAGTCTGCAAAAATAAAGTGTAACTACAGAATGACCAGTAGTCACTAATGCTAGGCATACACTTACCGACACACGCCGATATCTTCCTCCGATATCTTCCGGGATGCTAAACGTGATGACGTCATCACTTTAGCCTCCCGTTGCATTCTGGGGCCCCTTCAATCGGCTGGGCACCCTTTGTGTGCCGGCCATAAGCTGTGATGAAGACGCCGCTTCATTGCAGCTTATGGCATCGGCTTTCATCGGCTTCCATCGGCCAGAGATTATCGGACATGTCCGTTCTCTGGCCGGCCGAGCTGTGGGGCGACAGGGATCTGTCGCCCCATGTGGGCACATGCCGATTTTTTAACCTGACCGACGGCGTGAGCGCGCACGCCCGTCGGTCAGATTAAAAATCGGCCGCTTATCAGCATGTGTATGGCAGCCATTAGTGACTTACTTTCCACGGCAAAGGGGAAAGTGGGATTTGTGGCTCCTGGTATGAGGAACCACCAGATCCAATGTAGTGATAGTTTACTTTGCTGTTACGCCTTTTGTGTTTGTTAGAATTAAGTTTCATTTCTGTTTTTCCAGGACTTGACAGGAATAGAGTCAATGGACCAATGTCGCCAAACATTACAACAGCACAACTGGAATATAGAGGTATTTGCACATAAATTGGGATAAAGGGAAAGAGGTTATGTATGATGATATTAAACTTGCCTCCTCTTCTGTGCAGGCCGCTGTTCAGGACAGACTAAATGAACAGGAGGGTGTTCCTAGTGTCTTCAACACAGCGCCCAGCCGGCCACTACAAGTACACACAGCTGACCATAGAGTATACAGTTATGTTGTGTCACGACCTCAGCCCAGGGTGAGTGGAACCATTTACATATTACATGTCCTATCTGAAAAGATTGAACAGAGATTGAATTGTCTGATTTGCTTTATATTTTGATGCAAAGATGAGCAGTGGTACACTATGTAACTGTTTGTATTGTGTTTTAGGGGCTCCTGGGCTGGGGTTACTACCTAATCATGCTTCCATTCCGCATCACCTATTACACACTACTTGATATATTTAGGTAAGTTACTTAGATTGGTTTATGTCATTTTTTTAATCGGAGAATGTGGAGCAAATTCTTTATTTTCAATTTTAGATTTGCTGTTCGTTTTGTTCGACCAGACCCTCGTAGCAGAGTTACTGACCCTGTGGGGGACATTGTCTCCTTCATACAGATGTTTGAAGAGAAGTATGGTAGAACCCATCCTGTGTTCTACCAGGGGACCTATAGTCAGGTAAGCAGTAATGCCGTCATTCTTTGATTATTGAAATGTAATACCAAGTAGAAACCAATCCATAGCAAATATAAGACACCAGAGGAGTAAACCATGTATGTCCAATTTGACTTGGAGCACGTTAGAACTGTAAAAGTACAAGTAACTATAATTCACCAAGAGTTTCTTTCTTTACTCTCTTCCTTCTCAGCCTTTCTCATGGTCAAAAATATTATGTGAAAACCTCACTGTTGTGATAGGGTGCCTAACGTTCTAACTTCAGAGCCAGATGTTATTTACATGATACAGTGCCCCTGGCTCAATGTGCTCTGATAACTTATTGTAAGGGCTATCTGTATTGCTACTTACATGGAAACATAGAGAAAGAGTGTGTAAGGCTTAGGGCTATGTTTCCACTTTAAGTCAGGACCCCCTCCATTGCTTGGCGGGGGTCCCAACGAAGCACATAGACCTTACCTGCTCGGTGGATGCTGTGCTCGACTACATTCAGCCTTGCATCGGCAGAACTGCTCTGCTCAGTGAAGACACAGCATCTGCTGAGCAGGTACGTCTATGTGCTCCATCAGGATCTCCCGCCAAGCACTGCGATTAGTGGTGGGGTCCCGACGTATAATGGAAACACAGCCTTAGGCCCCACTGTGCGCTAAAACCCTGCATCAATGGATTTGTCTACACATCCGTTGGTGTGACCTGTCAGCTTGTGTTGCATTAAAACCAACGCAGAGCACTGCATTGACGCAACATAAGAATTTAGTCCGTTGAAATGCAGTGGTATGCGTTGTTCAATCCGTCCATGGTCAAAAAGCAATATATAAAAAATAACGGATATGTCACAAACGCATCCCTGACGGATCCCTAACGCATGGCTTGTGTTTATTGGATCCGTTAATGCAGCGCATCCTTTATGCATAGTGCAGCCTAAGCCTTACTGTTTTACAAAGGAAGACATTCATTATAAGATTCAATGGATAACTGTATTTGGTAATAAAGGACAGTTAGGCCCCCATACACTTTACATTTTCCTGTTTGATCGACCTATACCAACTATCGATTTTAAAGTAACTTGACCAAAAATCGATGCCTGTCCGCATGGTTTAATAGATGGAAATCGATGGAAAAGTGATCGGACATGTCAGAAATTTTGATCAATCGAGTATACATCGAATATTATTGTATTGTGCCTGATTTAAATAATACGCATACTTATACACATGTTGGTAGACATTTTGGTGTGTTTATCGAACCAACAATGGTCGATTGAACCAACATCAATCAAATATCAGTTTCTCCATGTGGAGGGTGTTTAGATCACAGTTTGATCGATCACTGATTCTGCGATCAAATCTGACATCGATCTTAGGGAAATCGAAACGTGTATTGGGGGCCTTAACTCTTTGAT
>CM070034.1:44826034-44837352 GCA_036250615.1 Ptychadena robeensis | reverse complement strand
TTTTTTTTAGTAGTAGACGTAAGATTTCATTGCCTTTGTTTATAACTATTAATGTGGATTGGAGGGAAACCAGGATTGTGTGGGCGGGATCACCCTCTCTTTCTCTTCCTAGTCTAGGCAGGGGTGTCATTTATTGATTTTCACCTCATTCGGTACAACTGAACTTACATGTGTAGAGGTTTGCTCTAAAACAAATTTAAAGTTACTTGACTACTTAATGTGACTTCTTACAAAAATGCATTAATTTTTTGGGGAACAGCTCATGATACTATAACTATTTACTATACTAAACTTCAGAGTTTCTGTCTGGAACATCAATGGCAAACCTTTCAGAGACCGAGTGCCCAAACTTAAACCCAATGCCCACTTATTTATCTCAAAGTGCCGGCATGGCAATATAACCCGAATTACACAACTCATATACACGCACGAAACATGTAAACACAAACTCTACTTTCTTATAAGATAGGAGAGGGAATGGGGCGCTGTGTGCAATCAGAAGAGAGGGGGTAGAGAACTGACAGCATTGAAAGCCAATAGGCTGCAGTTCTTTCATGGTTGACGGCTCGTGTGCCCACAGAGAGGGCTCCGAGTGCCACAGGTTCGCCATCACTGGTCTAGAATGTATATTTCCATTGACGCCCTTGCTGTGATGCCTGTTCTGCCCAGTTGCATTGTGAGGTAATTCCTCTTTATCAGGGAAAATGAAATCCTGTTAATGGTTCAGGAATGACCGCTGTTGTTTATCATGGCAGGCTTTAAATGATGCCAAGCAGGAGCTGCGGTTTTTGTTGGTGTATCTGCACGGGGAGGACCATCAAGATTCTGATGAATTTTGCCGGTAGGCCTTTGTTTACTACTCCACGTTTGTTTCCTGTGTTGTGTGTTCTATTCCTAAATACTTCATTTTCTGTGTACTTCACCTGTACATTCATCTTGCTGTTTGATTAAATTTTTTTTTGTACTTACTAACGATGCTTTAAACCCCCCATAGACGTATAGATTGGTGACTTGATGTTTTGGCTGATCGACGGGGTGGTCGATTGGGTGATGACGTCATCCCACGCGGTCAATCGGCCGTAACTTCAGGTCACAATCGTCCCGTGTACCCTTTGCGTGCCAGTGCTGTCTGTCAGGTCGGCATGTAGTGAAGCCGGCTGTGCTGTGTGTCAGCAAAGCACCTCCCTCCCTCACAGGGAGAGAAGCAGGAGGCAGCCTGCTTCTGGGATGATTCCTCAGCCCTGATGGGTCTCAGATCCCTCACAGCTAAGGAGACATATGCCCATACTCTAGATTGGGACACTGTGTCCCCGTCTAAAGTATCAGAGCGATCTAAGAATTACGGACATGTCCATAATGGCTTAGATCGATTTAGCTGCCGATTTAAGCTCTTTAAGCTTAAGATCGGCACCTGATTTTTTGGGGCGATCAGTCGCCCATAAAATCTATGCATGTGTGGGGTGGGACACCTTGAAAGATTTTTGCCAGACCCACTGTAACTGTTACCATTTAATCCAATAATGCCTGCACCTTCCCTGACATCTGTAATGACAAGTGGGAGATGGGAAGGTAAAACGAGCAAAGGCGCCCCAGGTCCTCGCATCCCTGGTATTACTGATGATGCTGTGAATCCCTGGTATTACTGATGATGCCTTACCACTTAAGGAAAGGCAAATAAGTAAAAATTGGAGGCAGAAGTGCTGTCTGGTTACATGTGAAGCACTTGTTTTATTGTAAACTTTCATTAGCCGTTATTTGTTTGGAGTGATACAAGTTGGGTTGCAGCGATATGAGATGATAAAATGTTGTTTGATAATTTATATATCGATTTGGTGTCCGGGAGTATGGATACATCACATGGATATGACCTGATTATGTGTATTCTCCTCTGCTGTAGGAATACCCTTTGCACATCGGAGGTGTCTCAGTTCATCAACAGCAGAATGCTATTTTGGGCATGCTCTACTAACAAGCCAGAGGGATTCCGAGGTAAGCAAATCGTGGTTAATGTTTTGGTTATAAATTCTTTCTTATAATACTGTTTATATATTTCTTTTGTTGTTTTCTTATTTGCCTCTTCAGTTTCCCAGGCCCTACGTGAGAACACTTACCCGTTCTTAGCCATGATAATGCTGAAGGACCGTAGAATGACCGTAGTTGGAAGGCTGGAAGGTTTAATTCAACCCCAGGACCTAATTAACCAGCTGACATTTATAGTGGACGCCAACCAGACCTACTTGGTGTCTGAGAGAATGGAAAGGTGTGTATATAAAGTTACGTTTTTGTTTTTTTGCGACTGACCTAACCTGTCAGTTTTTTTTATTGTTCTCTGTCATTGTTTGGGTGATTTCCCTTAATTTTTTAGTCTAGTGCCAATGCAGAAAGAAAATCGTACCAACAGGCACCACTTGCTTAGATTGTTATCCCTACCAGGGGAGCACAACCGTCTAGTCTCTAAGCATATGTACAAACTTATAGGCTAGATGGCATTCGTGTGAGTGTCTTAAGTTGGTAAACTTATTTTTTTAGACGAAGCTGATTAGAAAAAGTTAAAACATTATTGTGACTACAGAAACAATTGTTTCTATCACATTCATCTTTCTGAGTTGGGTGTGTGATCTTTACTGCGTATTGTATAGTATACACATGTGACAGATGGGGTTGCATAGAAACTACTACTCCTTCCTGCTGAAAAAGCCCCAACCTGCACTGTAATGGTGCCCAGGCAGTGAAAAGGCATGTTCTACCAAGTGACACAAACACAAGCCTAAGGTGTGACTTGCAGCCAATATGCATTTTCCTGTTATATGAGATATACAAGCTATGGATAGGAAATACCAATGTATTCTTGTTTTATTTCTAGGGAGGAGAGGAACCAGACTCAGGTACTGAGGCAGCAGCAGGATGAAGCATACCTAGCATCTCTTAGAGCTGACCAGGAGAAGGAACGCAAGAAGAGAGAGAAGCAGGATCAGAAGAGAAGAGAGGAGGAAGAGGCACAGCTCAAGCTAATGGCGGAAGAGAGGAAGAAAAGGGTAACGCTGACAACTTCCATCTACAGATCCCATACATACATACATACATACATACATACATACATATACTGCAATAATGGTCTCGGAAATTGTGACAAGATGACTGTGAATTAATTGTTCGGAACGTAGAGAAGGGTTGAGGGCACATTATAATGAAAACCATTGCTTTCGCACATGAAGTTAAGCTCCTGGGCGTTATGTCCAAAGCGTTTCTGCTTTGCTGCAGGCTCACAGAGTTTTTCCGGCCCAAGTCTTCAGCCTTCTCCATAGACCTCCATGTTAATTAAGGGGGTGTCTCTTCTGCCCTCACACCGCCAGCATCCAATTGACATTGGTGGTGTGTAAAGAGCTGGGCAGAGAGTGGGGAATCATGGCTGAGTACAGTGTACTCTGCCATAATTGCCCGGGCAGGGTAACGTCAGGGAGGGCTAATGCATCAAACAATTTAGAGTTAAAAAAAAAAAAAAACAAGGTTTAAAGGGCAATGTTTAATATCCAACAATGTTGGTAATGGAATCATGTTCATAGGCTTTGAATTGAACACAGAAAGTCAGTAAATCTGTTAAACCAAAATAAGTGAATCTCTTGTAATCAGATACAGCATGACATACAAATTAAATGGTAGTTGGCTTGTGGTTGCTAAATGGGATAAGTTGCATTTAGACAAAGCTCATCCCTCTCTTGGGATGGGATTACATCACCTATGTAGTCCCTAGAACCCCAGACCATCTGCATAGAGCAGTGGTTCCCAAACTGGGGGGCGTGAAGGTATTCCAGGGAGGCGCAGGCCCTCATCCTTAACCTGTGTTTAATAATGTTCCTAAATAGAAAAGGAGGGCCCTGCAAGGAAAGTTTGGGAACCACTGGCATAGAGGATGGGTTAGTAAGGAAAAAAATGGGACGGAGATAATTGGAGATTTGGAAATATTTAATTTAATAATTTATTTAAAAACCAAAGTTGCTTTTTTTTGTGCTTTACTACTAGAATAAAACATTTCCTGGAGTTGTGTATTAATTTCTTCTCCTTTCCTTTTTGTTCTCCAGAACCTGGAAGAAGAGAAGGAACGCAGGTCAGAGGGTCTACCTGCAGAACCGCAGCCGGATCACCCCGACAGTGTAAAAATCATTTTCAAGATGCCAAATGATACCAGAGTGGAGCGGAGGTTCCTCTTCACCCAGTCCCTATCAGTAAGTCCAGCGCTGTGTGTGATACAGGTCACCCTAGGTAATGGAACTATGGAGTCTAGTTGTTGGGCAAAATGCTTTATCTAATAAGGGAAAACTTACAGGAAGTGACATTGCAGAGTGTCGCTTTACGGTATTTGGACTCGTAGGTGCTGAGGAGGAGTGCTACTTTCACACTCCAAATACCGTACGTGACACTCTGCAACACCCCTCCCTTCTATTTGCTGGCTAACTTAGAAGGGAGAGGGTGTTACTCTTCTCCCTAACACCCCCACTCTACACAGCATTTGCACAAGCAGGGTGGAGGCAGAGTAACGCCTCTGTCCTAAGTTACCCCGATTTCCAAATCAAGGAAATATCCAAGATTTTTTTTAAACTGGCATTTGGCCAGGAAAGACACAAAAAATACAGGTTGGAAGAGATGCAATTACCATAACACTACCCCATCCTCAGGAAATAACACACAAGAATAGCATTTCCAAGGTTGGAAGGGTTTTAGCAACCTAGTATAGTGGTAGGTCAATGGATCATATCGTGTTGAGTAGCAACTGATGACACTGTATACTTCATAGAGTACAGCAGTGGTAACATTGTCCTATCTTAATGAACCTGTAGAACATGCAATGCCAGTCTGTATCATCTTAAGGTTACATGAACATACAAATCATTAGACCTGTTACATTGTTATATGATTATAATGTGACCATTAACTTACACATAGTATTGTTTAATTTTTGTAGGTCATTCATGATTTCCTCTTCTCCCTGAAAGAGACCCCGGAGCAGTTCCAGATAGTGGCAAATTTTCCCCGTAGGGTGTTGCCGTGCCTTCCCGCCGAGGAAGCCCCTGTGCCTCCCACCCTGCAGGAGGCCGGACTCAGCCGCTCACAGCTTCTCTTTGTACAGGATCTAACGGACGAATAACCAGATTTTTATTTTTATCCCCTGATGAATTGTGGGGAAGAAGTAAAAAAAAACAAAAAAACAAAACAGAGGAAAAAAAAAAAGCAGGTAGGGATGAATGAGACACAAATTCTCACGACAAATAATTTTGTTTTTTAAAACTGCTGCTAGTGACTTTGGATCCAGGCCTCCGTGCCTCGGGAAGGAGGGGAGAGTAGCACGCAGCAGTGAATCGTTTTCCCCATTGAAGGGGATGAAGACAAGTATAACAATGCAGGGAGTTTGTTGCAGGGTCCCATTTAGCATTTCCAAAGTGGCGTGTGCAGAGATGAGACAACCTTGCATGCCTCTCCACCTCCGTGGAGTATACACTTACATCCATGCCTCGAACAGGTTCTGCGGGAGCATAACTTCTGTCATTTCTGTTTGAGGAACAAGAGGAAACTTCCTTCCTCACTCTGTATAAAGCAGTTTTTTTTATTGTCTTTTCTTTTTTCGTTGTTGCTTTTTAAAAGACCAAAGGAGAGAAGTTGGCAGCTGTCATTGCTCTGAGATGAAAGGATTTTCAGCAGATCCAGTTGGAAGAGTGTATTGTGGGATCTCACTTTGGGATTGGAGGGGGTCCTGGTTAATTCCAACCCCAGTTAGTGTAATAAAGGCAATATATAGTGACTGGTCTACCTGCTTAGATGCCTTCTTGTCACTAGTATTCTGTATGTCCCAACTGGACTATATTCAAGAAAATAATTTATTCCAGATATAAATTAAAAAGAAAACCCAACAAATTTTAGTTTTGTTTTTCCTGCGTGTGAAATGTTTATATCTAATACCTCCAGGGACCACAATGACATGTGTTCATTCTAATAAAGGGGGATCTATTGCTGATTTGTTAATGGAATCACTAGCTGATGTTGGCTGCATTTGGGATAAACTGATGATACAGAAAATGTAAAAGATTGCAGCAGGTCAATAGATATGGCGGTAGCATTTGATTTCTTATTCCAAGTACAAAATTGATGTTATACACTTTCTTGATTATTATCCTTATATTACAGGGCAATAACCTCTCTATGTAAGGTGATGTAAAGATCTGAGATTAGAAAACAAATGTACCCACCTCATCGAAGGACTTACAGACTGGAATATACACTGCCTGGCCAACAAAAAGGTTGCCGCCTTTAGCTTTGATTACGGCATACATTCGCTGTGACATTGTTTCGATAAGCTTCTGCAATGTCACAAGATTTATTTCCATCCAGTGTTGCATTCATATTTCATCTTGTATTGATGATGATGATAAAGCTTCTCAATGGGGTTAAGGTCTGGACGCTGGTGGCCAATCCATGTGTGAGAATGATGTCTTGTGCTCTCTTTCACATTAAGCCCGATGGATACTGGCATTGTCATCTTGGAATATGCCTGTGCCATCCGGGAAGAAAAAATCCATTGCTGGAATAACTTCAGTATATTCAGGTAGTCAGCTGACCTCATTATTGGATCACATACTGTGACTGAACCTAGACCTGACCAACATCGACAACCCCAGATTTATCCAACAGAAGTTCTGCTCGTAGCGTTTTGCTTAGTTAAATCCAAGTGCCAACTTTTTGGGTTAGGCAGTGTATAAAAATTAGTTTCTGGTTATATACCATATATACTTGAATATAAGCTGAATGTTTCAGCACCTGAAATGTGCTCAAAAAAGGAAATTTGGCTTATATTTGGGTCAAAAAATGAAAATCACATAATTTTGTAGGTGGACTTAATGAGTGAATTGCAAAGTCCCTGAACATGCTATCATCACCAAATCTGTTGGAGATGTAGAGAAGGGTTGTGGAAACATTATTGCTCTAGCACATGTCGTTTTTGCATAAATTAGGTTAAACATCAAGTCAAATTTGAACTTATTTTGTGCAAAAACTTGATATGCTAGAACAATACTTTTTATTTTCAATGTTCCCACATCCCTTCCCTACATCTCCAGCACTTCTAGTGATATCATGTTCAGGGGCTTTGTAATTAAAAGTTTACTGAATGAAATACTATCTCCTAACAGTAGCACATTTACTGTGTGTTTCTGAGCCTTAGCTGCTGCATCCCCCCCCGGCTTATATTTGAGTATATACAGTAATTTTCTTTCCATGACTACCACTATCTTTTCTGCATAAGAAGTCTCAATAAACAAATGCAAGTTTGACATGACAACTATGGTTTGAGGAAGGTTCTAAGAAGCAGCACTAGACAACCAGTGTTCCCCTTCTAGTCATTCCCACAAACTGACAGTCAAAAGAAAAATGTTGGTGCTGTGTGCAGACACACAAGCTAAAAGCACAAATATATATTATTTATGCTATATTGACACCAGAATGCATCGTGGTCCTGTTTTTCTCTGTTGCAATTTTGTTTCTTTGGTTTTTATCTATATACTTTGGACATGGTTAAGACTCATATTTAGTTCATATAATTTCCTTTTAACTTACAGAACTCTAACCTTCCATATGAATTATTCTTATTGTAAATGTGATTTATTTTATTGCACCACAAAAAGGTAAGTCTCTTTTATCTGGAAAATGCAGTCACAAATGGAACCCTTGTTTCCTAAAGAGCAGAAATGTGACTAGACCTCCTGCACTCACCCAGTAAGTGAGTCTGAATGAAAAGCTGGAGAGTGGCATATACGATGTTCATATTCTTACAGGTTTATGTATGAATCCCATTGTTACATATGTATTTCAGTTATTTCTCTGCACAGAAAGGGGATGGCAAGGATGTGTACCACTGGTAACTTTGGGTAGGAGCAGGAAGCAGCTGCACCGGAAGTGGTGAGAAAAAGTAAGAACTGGGTTCAGGTAGCAGTTTAGAAATTGTTGTCAATGTTATAAGAAATAAAACATATCAATTTCACTTACCCTGACTAGTGGAAATCGTCAACAAGACTTCAGCCACACTAATGATTATTATTAACATTTATTTATATAGCGCCAGCATATTACACAGCGCTGTACAATACACTAATGGTTGGCAGTGACTACAGTTATATGATGATTTTGTTTTCATTATCCAACTTCTCCAGTAATCCAATAGCAGTATTTCTACATTGGAATACATATAGGTTGTTCCAAGTCTCACCAATAGATGCATGAACTCAGCATGTCATTTTCTATAGCTGCAACCAACTCCTATCCCTGTAGATCACTACTCCTGGCTAAAGCCCACCCATACACCTTTAGATCCCTCCATACAATTTCCATTAGATCTACCAACAGCCATGTAGTATAGTGGCCCTTTCTGATAGAATACATAGGGGTTGGAAGGATTAGAAAGGTCCTCATATTACAAGGTTTTAGGGGGATGGCTAAAGGCCCCCATACACGTGTCCGATTCCCACCGGATTCCGGCACGATCGATTCCGGGCGCGTGCACGTGAAACGATCGTGCCGGAATCGCATGCAGCCCACCTTGTCCAATCGATCAGGTCCAATCGTTTAGGGGCCCAGAATCGGATCCGACAAAGAACCAACATGTTGGTTTTCTGATCCGATTCTGCACAGATCAGGGGGAGTTGCCATTTGTGAGGTGGACAATCGGACACGGAATCGTCCCGGAATCCGTTGGACAAGGTGGTATGCAGCGATGGATGCTCTTAATTGGTCGATTGATCACACCTGCGATTCCCGGCAGAATCGCCAGAATCGATCGGGTGAGTGATCAATTGGCCATGGAATCCAACACATGTATGGCTAGCTTTAGGTCTGCATTGAAGCTCCATTATTGTAAATGCTCATT
Source organism: Ptychadena robeensis (assembly GCA_036250615.1). NCBI lineage: Eukaryota > Metazoa > Chordata > Amphibia > Anura > Ptychadenidae > Ptychadena > Ptychadena robeensis. Next base: position 44,828,444 of record CM070034.1, on the reverse strand, counting down.
TTACCTTTCTCCTTACCTTAAACACTACTTAATTTTGTTGCACTAGCTTGTGAAAATCTTGACTCTCACATTCTCCACATCACAAGAACTAAATAGTGACTGTATATATTTTGTGTAACCTTAACTTCTGGATCTATTAGTTCATAAAACAATCTTTGCTGGTGCACTCTATTTTGTGTTAATTTCTTTTAGCAGATTGATTATAAAACGACGCAAACTGCATGCAGTAAAATATTTTGTGAATTTGAAAACCACCACATTCAACTTTAGTAAAGTGAGCAGAACCAAGTGACAGCTCTCTTGTAAACTTTAGTGGTCACCCTCTTATTGCTGGGTGTCAAAAAAAAAAACCACCACCACCACCCAGCAAGCAGAAATTCCATAAGCCATACAACCCCTTCATCACTATTGTGTGATGTACTTGAGAGACTCAACCTGTAATGGATGTGATACCCAGAGATGGCAATTAAAAAAGAGATGTTTATATATCTATTCTTTTCTTACAGACTGACAGATTTATATTATGTGAAAAATATTGCAGAGACAGATAGTTTCATAAAAAAGTAAATATACAGCAAATTAGCCAGACCTGGTCTATGCAGTTTTCACCCTATATTCCTCCTGTGAAGCTAAAAAGCCAGTGCCAGAAGGGAGGTCTTCATTCCAGCAGAATGCACAGGCTTGAAACTTTAGCACATGCACTACCTATTTTCTTAACCAACTATGGAGACACATTTTACAATCTGGCACAAACAACTCACCCATGAGAAGCTAATTCCATGAAAGCAGATGTCACCTTTTTTTTTTCCTTCAGTGCAGAATGTTATGGACACACAACTTGTGCTCTCTGAATATTTTCAACTCCAACTCATCCAGTTGGTCTGGTTTTTTTACAGGTAGATATTGCTTCAGCAGCCTTTTACACGTATGTATGTACGTACATATTTATCTGTTTAAGGATGTGGTTGGTGGCTATTCTCTATCAAGACAGACACTGCAGTCAGCACAAAACAAAATGTTTTCACATCAAACCTTTTCTGTCATGGGGATGTTTTCGTTTTGATAGCCAGTATTAAAAAGTTTAGAAATTATAATTATAGTTGTTTTATCAGTTCAACCACAAAATTTGCTCTTAATGTTTCTATAAATGATTTAGGTCAGGATAGTTTCACTTCAAAAGGAATGTGTATTGCAGAACACATTTATACATAACCTGACTCTATTAGGAGGGGGGATTCTCTGTGTGTGTTTATCTACATCTACCTGAAGATTGCCTAAAATATCCAGCAAAGGGTTCATGATTTGAAAGGCATCAGCTCCCTCCAATGGATCACAAATCTACTGAACCCTGGATGCCAGAAGGTTGTGTTAATCCTTACCTAACTAGCTCAAGAAAATTACTGAGGGGCACTGGAATTAAAATACCATGTCTACTTTTGTGACAGTCTTCTCTGCAAGCAACAATCTGCAGCCACGCTTCATCTCCCGCACTGGAAGCTTTTAATTGGGCCTAACGGTAGTCATACACGCTATGATCCACGGCCGATTGACTGCCACGTGCTTTCCCCACAACTGCAAATCTCATGCACTCACCTGGACAGATCAACCGGGATCGCACACGATCCTACTTGGTAGATTCCTGGCCAATCACATTACTTTGGATGGGAACCAGTTTCCCCAAAGTAATGTCTGCCACACAAAGGGTGTGCTCTGAGCAACTGGCTGGTAGAGAATCGGGCGGAGATCGTAGCATGTACGGCTACCTTAAGAGTCTAACCATAGGGAAACGTATAATATGGATCATCCTTCTCTATGTTCTTTCCCTTGTAGGCAGTGTTAGCACTGACCCTTGTGCCTTCAGGAAAGGAACATCCTAGTGCTCTTCTTAAGCATGGTACCCAAGTTTTATGTCTCTCAATAAGACCATGCCTGCCTTCTGGAAGGTAGGGTCTTGAATCCCAATCTCAGCTTTGTTGTAGTATAGATCAGCTCTGCTTAAGGTTCTGGCTTCAAATATCAGATCTTACTAGGGGCTCTTCTTTCAGCCTAAACGCATGGGGTGCCAATATAGTAGTGAGGGGTTATACACTAGGCTGGCACTGAACAGTCTTGTTTCCAGCCTCCACTCTTTCAGTAAAGGATAAAGTTGTTTAATTCCTTAAGGTGGTATTTCAAAAAGGAATTTCAAAATGAGTAATTGGAATGGAAAGAAATCCTTGCAAGCAGCTGAACATGGACCAGTAAAGCTAGCCACACATGGTTCAATTGACTGTACAATCAATGTAATTCAATAAATTTTTTTTAGTCGAATGATTGAAAATTGAAGCATGTCCACATGGTACGATCGTTAAAATTAGATTTTAATTGTCATTTTTCTCGATCGAAATTTGATCGGACCAGTTGGAAAATT
>CM070034.1:44815237-44825934 GCA_036250615.1 Ptychadena robeensis | reverse complement strand
CAATCGACATACGTTTTAATGATCGAAAACTTCGATCGAATTGATGATCAATTTGATGTCCATTGAACCATGTATGGCTAGCTTAAAGGTCACCTTACCGTACAATATTAATGCAATCAGCTTTTGCTTTCCAACCCCAGGTAATACAAGAACCTTTCTAAACCTTACAATCAGTATGTTTCCAACCACAGATGCATTTGTACTATATTGTACCCAGTCTCTGTTGATAATTCTAAAGGAAATTGTAAAGATTGACAGTTGTGTGGGACTAGTTTGACTTTGTGAGCTGATCGCAAAACCCCTGAGCATGGTATCACCACCACACTTGCTGCAGATGTAGAGAATGAAGGTTGAGGGTATACTACAAAAAGAAAGTATAGCTCAAACACAAATCGTTTTTGCATAAATTAAGTTCAAAGTTGAGTAAAATGTTTGACTTTGAACGTAATTTATGCAAAAAACACATGCTAGAGCAATACATTTTTTTATTCCCACAACCCTTCACTACATCTGAATAATACCATGCTCGGGGGCTTTCCAATCAACTCAAAGTGAACTGGTCGAAAAAATTGGACCATCTCTAGTGGTGTAGCAACATTAATTGATAAATCCTGTTTCAAATTACGTGCTAAACTACCCAGTAATTGTCCAATAGCCTGTTACAGTGCACAGAGAAGAAATATAGAATCTAATATTTAATATCATGATCCTGAGATTATTTAGATTGTTAGCAATTAGTAATCCCAATTGTTTGGAGCACAAATGTGACTCCGAGCATTACAGTCACTAGCAAATGGGCTGGGAAAGGGACTCTAACACAATGCTCTTACTTAGGCAAACAAGTAGGTTTAAAGCTACCTTATCCTGAAAGACGAGATGGCTCCAAGCTACATCTGTGAGAAAAGCCACCTTGTGAGACAAAAGCAACAAAAGGATAGTTCATAATAGGTTGGATAAGAGGAAAGGACCAAGTTCAAATTGTACGACAAGAATCAATGGAAATAGCCTTGTTACAACTAAGCAGAATGGGGTTTAAGCCCCCCAAGAGTAAGCTTACCATTTTGCAGGTTCCATAAATCCAAAATGATGAATGTTCCATAAAAGACAGCAGAGGAAGCGTTTCCTTCTTTTCACCCGACATGGCGTATAGTTTTTGCTCCATAGGACACACCCCACCCATCAGTGGAACAACCTCTGCGTCTTTATGGACTGAAGGTATAATGATCCCCGGCTGTGTGGAAGTCGGATAGTCTGGCTGGCTGGCGGGCGGGCCGACCATGGAGCTGATGTGACCGGCTGAGAGAGAATTCCAGAAAGCAGGGAAGCAGTCAGTGCAGCTGGTCAGCCAGAAGTATCATCAATACTTACAGTAACTGTGCAGAGAGAAAGATGGGATTGCGAAGCAGCCAGCACAGAAATCACTTTTCTCTGCTCAAAGCTGACACACACAGCGGAAAGCTTGTCTCTGCCGTATGTGTCACAGCTGCAGGTGACTGGAAAAACACTCCTCTGCATATGGGGGTGCGTCTTATTCACTGCAAAATACCGTATATACTCAAGTGTAAGCCGACCCGAACATAAGCTGAGGAGCAGAAATGTGAACTGACTCCTAGCATTACAGTCACTAGCAAAAAGGCTGGGACCCAATTTTAGAAAAAAAATATCTGGAAAAACTGAATGAATCGAGCATAAGCCTAGGGAGGGAAATGCAGCAGCTAAGGCTCAAAAAAAGGTGTAATTATTTAATTCAGCAGATTTGTAAGTTAATTACAAAGCCCCTGAACATGATATCATCACTAGAAGTGCTGGAGATGTAGAGAAGGGATGTGGGAACATTGAAAATAAAAAGTATTGTTCTAGCATATCAAGTTTTTGCACAAAGTTCAAATTTGACTTGACTTTGAACCTAATTTATGCAAAAACTACATGTACCTGAGCAATCATTTTGTTTTTACATGTTCCCACAACCCTTCCCTACATCTCCAGCAAATGGTGATGATACCATATTTGGGGGCTTTGCACTTCACTCATAAAGTCCACCTACAAAAGTGCCGCGATTTTCATTTTTTGACCCGCATATAAGCCGATAATATATTCGAGTGTATACGGGACCAAGTTATTTAGAAGAAATGCTTTTCTGGAGAGAGCAATGGATGATGACTTCAGTACTTACTAATAACATATCTGTATACCCAGACATCTATGGGCCAAGAAGAGAAGAACATGAACACACAAGAGACCTTTGGGTATTGTCCTTGTACATTTATTAGTGAACCCTCTCAATTCAGCCACAACATTAAAAAAAATAAATGATTGCACTACCAGGTCAAGCAAAACTAGCAACTTTCATTTTAAAAAAAGTACAAATCTGTTAAAAATTTCAATCAGTATACACATATATATATAATACAATATTACTAGTTAAATGTTAAATGCTACAAACCAATATTATTCCAATGGAATGGAGGAAAAAGAAAACACACTCTGATAGCTTCAAGAACCATTTCTATATATTAGCATTTTTTTTTCAAATACATACATGGGAAATGAGGTAACCAGTAAATGTGCAAGTACCAAAAGCAAAAATAAAGTTTATATATAGAGATATATCTATATGCTTACACACACATATAGATATACAGTTCTAACACAGAAGACACCTCCGGGACCCTGAGTAAGGGAAGCCACAACTCTGGGGGAAGGGGGCAGGAATGTTAGTGGGAGGGACAAAATGAGAACAGCCCAATGTGAGTAGGGGTCCAGGAGGTTAGGATGATACAGTAAACAATCCACTATATCCCACCATAGGGGTGCTTTAAAATAATGACAAATAAAAGTGTGTATGTGTAGAGGTTTGTGTGTATGTATGTATATAAAATATACACACGCACAAACACACACGCGGGCATCTATGCAGTAATCACCTAAACCAATGGGTTTTACTTCTAGCGGAATGATAATGAGGTGCCAAGTGCTAGAGCTCATACAGCACTCAAACTATGGTTGCGGGGTTCCAAGAAGACCAGTGGAAGAACTATGCATGTTATACAGTGGAGCAGAGGGCAGATGAAACCATTGGCTACTGGACTGAGAAAGGCCTTCCAGAACAGGACTGAGCACTTCCCCAGCAGTCACAAACCTCCTAACGGATATGCAGCAGATACTGCTGTGGTCTTGTGTAAGTCTGCTGATTCTGACGTGTTGAAGATATATACAGTAAGACCTTTGGTAACTTGTGTGCTGTAAGACTAGGGCTTGATGCGGGTTTCTGCTGCTGCCTCCTTCAATAAGCCCCACTGTGGCAGTTCTACAAACTGGACTTGCTTATGAGGGGAAAGAAAATGGGGAAAAATACAATCACGCTCCAGCATATGGAACAGTTTACATTCTCCACTGTTCTCACCATTAGCATATGGCTTAAATCTCCATAGGCTGCCAATATGCAAAAACACCCCCCCCCCCCAAAAAAAAACCCCAAAAGAAATAAAAACTGCTCATCTGATGTATGATCAACAAGTGATAGCCTGTGGCTTGGGGTGAGGTGCGGACCATATCCAGATGATGATACAAGGGTGACTGTGACAGATGGGTGATCAGTGCTTTGTAGTTTGTGTGTTATTTAAAACTTCATTGGTTTTTTCCATCATGCAGTATATGTTACTACAGCTCAGTGCATCAGTATTTATTTAAACTATACAAATTATCCTGAAACTTTCCAACAGTGAGAACAGCGAAGGGGATGGTGGAAAGGAAGACATCTACAGCCGAATGGTAACAAACCCTTTAGGATGTGACAAGTAACTGAAAGGATTGTCTAATTTCATAGGGGTCTGCCCACAGCAACCAGTATGCCAAGTAAACAAATTGGAGGTCCTACTATCTACAATTAGGCAGATGGAGGCAAGAACTGTGACACTACTTGACGGTACTCCGAGCAAACACTGGATTTCCATTTTTCTCTGAAATCCCCTTCACTTACTATAAATGATTTGTTATACTTTAGATATCCATGTGGGTCATTAATAAATTAAAGAGACTGTTACTTTAATGAGCAGAAATCTGGTGGCAGTTATAAAGTGCAGCTATATAGAGGTGCACAAACTTGTTCCCTGTTCTGCCTGTATACCAAGTAGTCTGATCAGGAAAACCTTGGCCACTCCCTTGTGTCACCAATACATTGCTAGAACTATATGACATCAACATGATGTATTTCCTCTGGATAACCGGGAGTTGTGCAAGGTGGGAGGAAAGTGCAATAGTATGGAATGGATGTGCTAAAGTTTTACCTGATCTCAACATACTGGTTTTCATGTGGAAAAGACTGGGGGCGGATAGCTAGAAATGTTATGTCCTTCCTCCACCCTCCTTGTGTACATTTTATACTGGTCATGGACGAGTGCATGTTTTGCATGAGTTTCAGATGCAGCTAAACGAATGTCTATGAAAGGAGACCACCCTTACAGAGAGCTGTAATAGGTTGCAAATTGGCTATTACCCCCCTAAAAATAATAATTGGATGCAGGTATACTTTAAATATTCTATTTTATGGCAGTTATTCACTCTTCTGTGCTATGGGCCATTCTTCCCACCTAATTGAAATGACTTTTGGTCAAAGAACACACCATCGCACACAATCCCTGCCTGAGTGTGACCGGCCCCCAAAAAAGCGAAACATTCAAATCCCAATGAACAGTTCAGGTGCCTTCTGCTTGCGAACAAGTGCACAGCAGGAATCAGCTCAGCATGATACATATCCCTATATAATGCTTATCCCTGTCCCACCCACCCCCCTCACGTCACTCCACAGACGGCCAAGGGCTAGCGGATACCATATTCCAAGCTGCTCAGACATGCATATTGTGAAACATCAAGACAGACTCTTTCTGTCTGACCATTAAAATGCACACACAGATCGGAAATGATTGGTTGGCTCTTGTTGTTTTCATTGCCGTTCTATCATGCAAACTTGAACTAAAAACGGATACAAACCATTAAATAAGGCAGCCACTTGCCCACGGGTGGCCCTGCGTTCATCCACGCACATAGAAGCTTGAACGGGGACACTGTGGGCGCCGAGTGTAATCACTAGAATACAGACTGGTGTGCAACAGATTTAATCCTGCAGTGTCACACCAGCCTGCAACTGCGTGATCTGCTGCCTGACATATACGTTATGGAGGCATTACCAGGGCTTCTGCTAGCAGAAAACAGGAGAAAGGACACGGGCAAACAGCTCCTGCCCCACTAGACTGGCCAATATGACTTCTGCAAGACAGCATCTCTGAAAACGATCTAATCGAGGATATTGGTGGAGCAGAGATTCCTGCAACGTAACTGCATTAGCAGGAATAGCTTGCAATGACATGGCAGCAGTGACGTTAGTTAGTAAAAGTAAAGAGAGGGTTAGCTGGTGATCAAAACACTGCAACAAGTCACTGGCTTTCTTTTGTCTGTTATACAGCTGAGACAAAACAGTGAGGCCTTCCTAGACTTTACCTCCGCTCCATTCAAAATAAAAAACGAAATTGCTTATCTTAAGCGGAGCAAAGGTGGACATTCCTCACTGGGTCACAAAAACATCTATTGCGTTACTGTAAATCATGCTTGTTTCAAATCACACTATTTCATTGCTCTCAGGTAAACTGGAATGGATTGCTAAAATCACACACGTCGGAACGAAGCTGGAGACAAGATTAAAAACAGATTACGGAACGATACTAATATAAAGTTTAAAAAGGCCAAACTTACAACCTTCTTTGAATGCAATTAGTTATCATGGCATCAAGTAATAGAACATAAAATGCTGGTCCACAGAATTAAAAGAAAATAACAAAACTGCCCTCTAGGGCTTCAGTGCAAACATATTTAAATAAGCAGCTGTGACAACCCCCTCAACTAAGGGACTGACAGAGGAATTTTGCAGAAAGGGAGCCCCTGGTAATGCCTCGAATTCCCATTTCGGGGGTCAGCACTGGCCTTAAAGATCCAGTCTTTTTGATTTTTTTTTTCTTTAATTAAACCTGTTAGCCTCAGCTACCCACACTGGAGAAAGGGAGAAAAAGTAACTCTCCAATGTACAACCCAATTCATCTCCAACACACCTCAAATCCCTTCCAAGTCCCACAACTACAATACAGAATGTAGGAGCTCAGCTGGGAAGTACTGGGGTGTAGAGGTACTAGGATGGAGACAGTGGAATGTATGACTCTTGACACCACCTCCAGATTCAAAGCTGCTGTGTGTCCTAGCCACTAGGACAGGTGCAGGTGGAGACGGGAGCTGAAGCATCCGAGACAGGCAAGGAGGCTGGTTTACGTTATGTTGATCCCTCTAGGTTTGTGCACTGGCAGGAAGCGAGAGGGAAAATTCTTGTCCTCACTCCCCATCTCTGTGAGCTTCAGAGGCGTCAGCCCGGCAGATAGGACATGTGCGGTTGGACTATAAAGAGAATAAAAACAAACAGGTCAATGCTATACACAATACAACTCAAAAATGAATTTACAAAACAACTGATGTTTTCAGTAATAAAATTGCAACGAATGGGAACCTTTCTGTACTGATATTCTAAAAATAACCATATGATCTGAAGCCCAATCACAAATATACACATTGTGGTATTACAAGAGGGTAAAGGAGAGGGATAGCAACACTAACACATAAACTTTATAAAACGGTTCTATCTGGGGGAAAAAAAAAAACAAACCTCAGAGAATACTTTCAAGAACAAATAAACATACCTTGAGCCACTTATCAACACACTTGGCGTGGAACTCGTGGTTACAAGGTAACACTCTAAGAAGCTGCCGACTTTCAAAGTCACTAAAGCACACCACACACCTGTAGGAGATGAACAGATTTAGTTATGAAACCATCCTACAAGTGTCATGTTTTAGGATTAGAGGTCGGTAGAAATGATAAGAATCAGCTGAGCAGTCAGCGCACCCCTTAACTACTCCCCCAAACACAACAATGTTACCCACAAAAACATACACCAAATGTTTTGTATATCTAAAAAAAACTCTGCAGCCTGCCCCTTGGTAAACACAACAATTCAAATAAATAATACTGAAAATAATAAAAATATTAAACAACTAAAATTCAAAAGTATTACAAAAAACTTTTACATTCCCCATATGTGCTTCTCTAACACCAGCAAACTTTCACAATGTGTTCATTCCCCTAGCAACAATCCATTTCTTCTGCCTTAACTTCCCTGGCGCTCAGCCTGGCTTTCTAACGGTGCGGTACGGGCGATCGCAGTAGAGTGCACAGTACTCTGCTTGATTTTCCCACCCTCCCTCCTCCTCTCTTAATATCGCCGTCGATGACGCCAGCAATGTGGGCTGGCAAACCAATGCCCCTCCATTGACATGGAGATCTATGGTGCGGCCCCTTGACCCTTCGATGTCACCGATGATGCAGAAGGTGTGGTCCTGGAATCAATCGATGGCTGCAGCTGGAAAGTGAATCGCCGCAGCTTTCAGGACCACAGAAGAGTTTTGACTATCCAAGTTCTGACAGAGTTTGTTTCGCAATCAAACTTTGAACGAACTTGGTTCGTTTCAACTGCTATGGGGTTAATTCTCATAAAATGCCCATCCACCCATAATAGTGATGTAAAATAACTTTTTTTTTAGTCAGCATCTCCCACTCCCTTAAATATGTAAATCCAATAAACCCTCTGGGAACTGTGGCCTTATAACATGTAATCCACTGTGATTTTTCCTCCCTCCTTAAAATCCCCGATGCCTGGGGATGTGCTGAAAAAAAAGTCTCCTTTTAATGGAGGTCGATGGTGCTGAAGAGGCGTACCCGGGAAAGATTGGCATGTCCGCTGATACTCGTTATTACAGCGGGCTCACCAGGGATAGGTGAGTATCCCTGAGTGTAGCTCAGCAAACTTTCCCCGAGCAAGCTCAGGAGGTTAAATATAGTTCATATTTGCACTCTGTGTTTGAATGTTTAAGAACAATTACTAAAGTGACTAAAGTTCAGGGTTTGTTTTGTTTTGTTTGTTATGCAGCTAAAATTTCACAGCAAAAATGTAAAATAAACATTAGAATGCAGTATCTAAAAAAGTAAGTGGCTTAGCATCATAGAAATTTAAAGCGATAATGAGATCCAGTGACATATCGGCCCATTACTCACAGTGTCTGTTCAGACTGGTGGCTCTCAAGGTTGAAGCGGTAAGATGGAAGCTGCTCAATGTTGGCTTTGGTGAGTCCACGGGGTTTTGCTTCTCCTAAGCGCTCAGCTAAGTTAAGCAACGCCTATAAATAAACATCAAACTTACTGAATTGAACAGTCTTGCTGACAATAAGAAGTTTTGGGTAGAACATGTTTGTATTCTGGAATAAGCAAATGAAAATAAGACACCTGAAGCTAGCATTCAGATTTTATCCAATATGTCCAGGGGCGGTCCAAGGCAGATCGGTGCCCTGGGTGAGCACCCCTTCTAGCAGAGGGGAGTGCTGGTGAGTCACAGACTTATGGATTCTTATTATACACACTAGCAGTCCTCCAGAGACAATCTTCTTTCCCCAGGTGGCCGCCAGCTTGACAACCAAGGGAGACAATCTGGGCAACAGAAAAATTTTTTTTTGATGCCCAGATGCCAGCCTCCAGCATGACGTCACCCTGGGCGATTGCTCTTATGTAAAACCGCCACTGAGCATGACTTATATGGTAGAAAACAACAAGTTTGTAAATATATGAGTTGGCTAAGGATTTGCACCGAAATGATAATTTGTGTTAGTTTCAGGTAACAATTACTGTGTCAGACAGCTCCACTCTCTGCTTTAAGGAGATAGGAGGGAAGATGTGTAGAATATGTTCATTTGTATCACCACATATAATACTGCAGATGATGTCCCCATGAGGTCCTGCCGAATCACTAGTGACTAACCAGGGTTCTCAGTAACAGATCATATATTTTCACCAGAGAGGATCAAACACTTTAATCTAAGGCAAAAGAGCATACAATTTGTACAGAGCCAACCCTACCTCATAGTTCTCCATTTCCACATCATCCACATCCAAATCCAAACTGATTGCTGGGCCAACAGAAGTAGGAGATACAGGAAGCATGGAACTAGAGGAAATAAGTGAATGAGAGAAGGATTCAACCAACGCACTTTGTATTAATTACATGAAAAGGGGAATCTTACAATATTTACAATTGTGTTCTGTTGCTAAAATGAATAAAAGACATCTACACAAGAAATACTCACAGGAAGTAGGGCAGAAAGCTGGGATAATATGAAGGAGGCAGTGCAGGAGGTGGCAGTGGTTGCTGCAGGCGATAACGTTGGGCATTTATTCGCCGTGGCATCAAATGGGCATATGGCTGCAAATATGAATAAACAGTTTTTATTTAAACACGAAGAAAAAAACAAACCACACACATACAACAAGAAGATAGAACATCAATTTGTAAATTTTCTTTTAAATTGTATATATTTCTGACCTCTAAGATTGACCAAGCTTTTGACTGGAAAAGTGTCTGTGGACTTACCACTGGAAAGGATAGCTCCTGGTGCAGTGCATCATGGGAAAGGTAATGCATGGGCGCTGAATGGGGTATTGCAGGCACAGGGTGAGAGTGGTGGAATGGGAAATTGCCCATGTGATGTTGGTCCCCTCGAAGCTCTAACTCATTGTCTATCCTCTGCAGTGGCTAGATGGTGAAAAGGTTAAAGAAGATTAAAGAAAAATTTACCATGCAAAAAAATAAAACAGTAAAATGAATGCCATGGCAATATAGTGAAACATACAATGTACAATTACCAATATGTGTATATATATATATCTTAATAAAAAATAAATAAACATTTATTTAGGGGCAAAACTCTTTATTTAGCTTTAGATAGAATCAAAGAGTTGGACCTATTGTGGTCCGTCTGTATCCACAAGATTAAAAAACAAAAAACAACAAGATTCATACATAGATTGTTCCCTAGTTTTACACAAAGTAATGTCAACATCCCAAATTTTTATAAAGCAAATACCAAAGTTTTACCGTGGTAGCCTTGGTATCCAGCTTACCCAATAAGAGGGACTTTAATTTATATATATAAATATATATATATATTATTTAAAGACGGTCTAATTTTTTTGCTGTTTAAGTTTCTCTTATTGGCCAGGTATTCTAACCAAGGCTACAAAGGTGCAACAGGAAAGGAATGAGTAGATCTAGTATGGTCACAACTTTCTGGATTTCTCTAATGTTGGAAAGAGTATCTCTCTTCCGTTTGTGTCTGAAAAACGAAGCCCAATGAGCAACAGTAGCGAAAAACACCAACCAAGCGAATTGCAGGCAATCATTTTTGGCTTTAGAGAAAATGGAAAAAATTGCACCAATTGTACCATAAGTAAGGATCAGTAAGAAAAAAGAGGCGGGAGATTTGAAAAGTAAATTGCATGAAAGCAGTTTTCTATGTAGAAAACTGCTTTCAATGTGCACCTATGTACTAAACATCACCCAAATAATGTCTCTGGTGCCCCAGATGTGCCCATTTGCGGTAACCCTCTCTTCCTAGTGTGTTGTGTGGTGAGACTTTATTTGGGCGATGTTTAGTACATAGCAGCATAGCTTTGTTCCCTAATTTTTGTGTTTTTTCATAAATTTTATTAAAAACAAAAAAAAATTATTTTACATAATTGTTTGTTTCAAACATTATTATAGTCAGGATGTCTAT
>CM070034.1:44802177-44813456 GCA_036250615.1 Ptychadena robeensis | reverse complement strand
GAGTGTGGTTTCAGCCAGCTCAGACACACTATCTGCACAGGGAAAAATCGCCCCACCGGCAGATCTTCCCTGGCTCTGTATGTGAACTGGAAGAGATCTTCAAATGAATGCACCTGCAGAGCCAGTGTACATAAGCAGGCAGCTTCAGCCCACTCACATACACAGCTCAGACAGCTTCAGTAGCCACAGTTGGTCACTAAATATAAGTTGCACGGGGAGAGGGAGTCTTATAGTGTGAAAAATACAGTACCAATTAAGTGCTTTCATTTCCTTCAACACTTTCTATGCTTTCTCAGCTGGCTTTACAAATGTAAAAATTACAGTTTACAATTTTTAAGCAACCTGTCCCATAGGGAACATCAATTGTCAGCCAGGTTGGTTATGGATCAGCCAAAGAAGATCACTAAATGACTAATTGTTGGATAATGACACAGGTACACAAGTTAGATATTCAATCAAAACAATCACAGCGGATTGTCTCACGTAAAGTCAAATAGTGTCTGTACAAAGTGAGTAAGCAGTGAGCATTTCATGTACATGTATTTTTCACCAACAAGCATAGATTATTCCATGCTTAGATAGTCCTAGACTAATGGTCCCCATACACTGTACAATCCTCCCTTGATAGATAAGGGGCTGACAGCAGCGTGATGACATCATCAAGGTGCAGCCGGTCACCCAGAAGAGGCACCCTTTGTGTGCTGGCCATTACTTTGGATAGGGACGCTGATCCCCATCCAATGTAATGGGATCGACCAAAGAAAAACAGACAAATCCAGTCCTGGCTGAGTATTTTGCCAACATGGATCGGCTGCTCCATGAGATAACCCCCGCACATGCACGCCGCTCAATCGGCCGTGGATCGCAGTGTGTATGGGGACCTCAAGGATTGATTTTTCTATGGTCATACAAAATCCATGCCATTGCTTTGACCAGTCTAAATGACACTTGTCAATCTCTGTTACTGCTATCTGATCAAGAACGATTTATTTTATCAGTTAAAACAATACAAATTTCCAACACTGTAGTTGCCCCAACCACAATAACATGATCACATTTACTAGTTTCAGATTTTACTTTCTCTCACTTACCGGAGGAGGCAGGCAGCAAAGTGGGTAGTGCTGGCTGCTGAACATGACAGAACATGCTGGCAGCTGCTGCGTGCTACACCCTGGTATGTGCTGCCCAGTGTGCAAAGGGAAACCTTGGGTTACGGTTGTAACAGTGTATGAAAGAGGGACAGGTCCCTGGTGCACCTGGCAAAAAAATATTAGACGTCAGAAGATGTAACAAAACATATAGCATTACTCCCAATATGTACAGTTCAATTCTCTTAAGTTAATCACACTTTGTGACATTAAAGTGATAGGGCAGTCTTAAGCCAAGCTTTCAATTTACTTGCTACTTGCTTCATTCAGAGTTTAAAATCTTTTAGTGCATGCTCCATGTTAATACATGTACGTAACTGACTGCAATTATTTACTTGGATTCCCAATGTTGCAGCCAGTGCAAATTCACTGGGTAATGAGGCTGTCCAGAGCTACCCTAAGACAAGTCATACGTTTAAAAATTATACAAAAGAGCCATTGCGTAGTCATATAACCAAAGTTTGAGAAATAAGTGGAGTAGAAGGTGAGGTGAAGCCCTTTATATTGGGACACCAGCTCTTTTGACACCTAAGAGGATTTCCCGGGCTACAGAGAGAATCCTTTTCACATCCAGTCACTGCAACTACTACAAACTGGTATTGAGGACTTGAATACAAACATGTAAATATTGTTTGGCAGAATGCGCAAGAAATGCTGAATAAATACATTATAGCATGAAGATAAACCATCAGTCAATTAAAAATATAATTTTTACAACTTTTACCTGTTCATGAAGGTCAACCATGAATGGCGTTTGCTGAGTGGAGTGTGAAGCGGGGTGGAGCATTCGTGGTGGAGTGCTGGTGAGGGCGTAAACTCTATGTTCATCTACAGGAAAGAAGGCAGCCCACAAGGAACTATCATCCTGACTGACGATATTCTGTTGCGGTCTATCCCTCCTTCCCCACTGACGCCTCACTGGAGGGCTGAATGGAGTCAAACAAGAGCAACAATAGTAATGGAAATTAAGCAGAATTAAATCCCATGAGCAGCATAAAGGAATTTACATGAACAAGATGAATATTTAAATTAAATTGTGTGCATACCCTAACCGTGGGTCATCAAGTACCCAAAGAGCTACTAATTGGCTGGCATTGCAGGCACAGAGAATTACACCAAAATCATTTTAAGTATAAAAGGTCTTTATTTATTAGTGGGCCAAAAACATAAAGCAAATCAATGTATGAATAAATAGGCACACAACAATAGTAAACATTTTTTATGGATTTTAAAACAAAACCACAAACCAGATATTGGTGGACTAGTTTCCTGGGTGTGGTGATCTATATATGTGGGCCATTGCCACACACCAGAACTATCCATACAATTTTTTACTATTATTGTGTGACTATTTATTCATACATTGATTTGCTTTATGTTTTTGGCCCATTGATAAATAAAGACCTTTTATACTTAAAATGATTTTGGTGTGATTCTCTATGCCTGCAATGCCAGCCAATTAGTAGTTTTTGGGTACTTGATGACCCACGGTTAGGGTATGCACACTTTTTTTCTAGAACGCCTACTGGCTAGGGCACACTTGTAAACTACCAGGCTATCCCCCACCTTTATTCAAATACTATATGTTATTTAAATGAAATTGTATCCCAATTGGTAAACACATAATAAAGGGTCCTGTCATGTGGAATATGAAAAACAACCACAGACTTTGAAATGCGTGTTATTTCCTAGAAGCAGAATTGTTGTTCACCAACCCACAGCACTAACTTCACCTTTCCACCATTATAAAACACTGTGCTGGAGCCTCAATCCTATGCAAAACAAATTACTTTTAATACCTTAAATGATCAACCTGATGATGATTAACTGAACATACACAAAGGGGTTCTAGAACTATAAATTGGTTTCTATCATTTTTTTCCATCACTGTTCCAGCTTCTGTATTTACAATCCATTGCTAAACCTGAACACTGACATGTGGCCACTCCACAGGAAGAGATTATCTGCTAGATAGTTAACCGATAAGCACTGTAATTAACACAGCTACACGAACGTCATATCATGCCCATTTAGTTGGCTAAGGTTGGGACTGGTGACCATTATATACAACAAAATTAGATTATAAATATCTACCCTTACGTTACTCTGAATCAGCTAAACTATCAGCAAATACAACAAGCCCCCTTTCTGTTATAGCATCTAAAATCTATCATCAAAGGAGGTACATACGGTGGTCAGTATTAAGAGGGTAAAGTAGAGTTACATTATATTTCATAACCAAAGTTTGAGTAATGTTTATTTGTGGTTGGCAATGGTTTTACCCAATCTCAGTTCTTCTTGTGGACATTTTTGTAGATTTAAACCTCTTTATAGTCAGTTGGTTAAATTCATCAGATTAGATAAAAGTTACTTTGAACCCTGTTTGGTGGACTCTAAAGCCGACCACATACGGCTCGATCTTTTGTTTGAATTCAAGAAAATGTCAATCGAACAAGGACATGTCAGTATTTCCCTGTTGATCACCATTTCTTTGTATGTGGACCCTCGATCCCTATCCAAAGTATCATCCAGATATCGATTCCCCCAGGTGGTGAACATCAATTACCCGATCGATCAACTTGTATGGCTGGCTTGGGGCTGGATTTGCACTCTTGCTGCAAGCACCTGCAAATTTAACAGTTGCTTTTGAGCAAAAGACAAAAAAACGCCCTAGGCATAACGGCGTTTACCGGGAAGGTTAAAAATCACCCATGTAAAACGAGCCCCAAATAATGTTTGAATCCTCCCTTACTTCTTGTCAAATAAGCTAAAAACTAATAAAAGGAAAAAGGAGAGTGCAAAAGTTGTGCCCCTCACAAAAGCAAAATAAAAAAAAAGTTTGAAAAACTCAGATTAAGAAAGAAGAAAATAATAAAAATGGTTTTAAAACAAGAAGCAGATGGAGTACAGTCTTATTCTGGTATTCTGGTTAAGATTTTAAATAGGAGGGTAGCCTGTGATGCACACTATGGATTGTGATACCTTTTCTAGAGCCCCGCAGCTCCTACCTTCGCCTGAGGTGTGCTGGGGTGCTGCAGGGTCCCAAAAACCTCCGCTGGTTAATGGGCGCTGAAGGAGGCCACCTATTCACTGCCAGCTCCCATGGTCGCATTTGTGATGTCGGGAAGGCGAGATGGGTTTTCACAATTCACCGTATCTTCACTCCTGTGGTCGGCCCTCTGTTAATTAAAAGAAATCTTTACAAGCTGGATAATAGCATAAATTTCTAAAAGTTAGAAAGCATTCCTAAACCTCATCATTACAATTCATATCGCAGCAAAGATTGTACAACAAACAATTTAACATAAGTTTAGCAGTAGGATTCTACACAGACCTATTCCACCCTGTTTCCCCGACAATAAGGCATCCTCCAAAAATATGGCACCCTTACATTTTTGCTTCATGATGGAATATAAGGCATCCCCTGAAAATAAGGCACCCCCGAAGATACAGTACTGTAACTCTGGACAGGGGGATCAGAGGGGGCAATCAAAATGACACAGGAGGATCAGAAGGGGTAACTAAAATGGTAACCCCCCCCCCCCCCCCCCCCCCCCCCCCCCCCCCGTCTCCTGAGCCATTTTAATTACCCCCTCTGATCCCCTGTGTCATTTTAAGTGACCCCCGCCCCCACCCTGATACCTCAGTGCCGTATCATTCTTCATGGAAGAATAAGACATCCCCCGAAAATAAGACGTAGGGCATCTTTGGGAGCAAAATCTAATATAAGACACTGTCTTATTTTCAGAGAAACACAGTAACCTATCCAATGCATTAGGCCTAAATACAGATCAGTATTTTATCACAACCAAAGTAGCAATGTCACTAAAAATGCCAAGAATAAGGGTTCTTTGGATAAGAATTTTAAATGCAGTACTCAAATCTCCCACTGCCCACCATAGTATTGAAATGAAATACTAGCCACCCTAGAGGTGCATGAAATGAAGGATGCTACACCTTTTGTCAAGCAGATCTCTATACTTGTCAAATGAATTCACCCCTACCAGGGCAGCAAAGCCCTGACCTAATTTTTATCCAGACAAATAATAATCCCATCAGAAAAACAGTACAGTAAAAGGTTGTTACAATATATGGCTGAATAGTACAAGGTAAAGCAGTACTATTAGGACATCTGCATTGTGCCACCTCCTCTTATAAAGCTCTCTTAGGGCTGGTAGTTCTACCCTTTTAGTCGGCCCCTATATCCAACAATTGAAACAACCTGATATATCTTAACTATGATGTAACTGGAGCATACAAGGCTAGATAAAAACAAGGGGATTTTCATCTGCTTTTCTAGGGCAGCATAAAAAGGAAAACTCTCTGAGGGTATGTTTACACTGCGTCTTGTGATCCGTCGGGACTTCTGCCGTTAAGCCTGGGGGGTCCTGGCGGATCACATACACTTTACCTGCCCAGCGCATACTCTGTTCTCCCGGCACTGAACAAATCCGCCAATGCAGGGATTAATCTAGTGAAGTACAGCTGAAAAGAGCATCCGCCGGGCTGGTACAGTGTATGTGATTTATCAGGACCCCGCCAAGCAGTGTGCTTAACATAGGGGTCCCTACAGATCACAAAATGAAGTGGAAACATAACCTACAGGTCACTATACACATAACAATTAGGCTTTACCATAATATTGTAATCTGAGGGTCTTTCCACACTACCCGATTGCTCTGTGCACACGCAAGGAGGTCCTTATACTACATAGGTGTTGATAGATCTAAAGGAAAGTGTACTGAGAGATTGAAAAATATATGGCAGACAAAAAAAACCCCAAGAAGGACAGAGTTTTAATTCCACAAAAATACACAAATGAATATGGCGTTTTCTATAGAGATGCTTACACAAAATGGACATTACCATGGTTTGTATATTAGGCACAAAGCACCATGTTTTATTTATTCCTTGAGCCCTTCCTACATATTTCTGTCCTTCACTCCCCGCTTCTTTTTCCAACTGTGGTGGGCAAAGGATATAGATATAACCTATACATTCTAGCATGGCAAGGAATGTGGCTTACTCCTGGTTATAAAACCCCGACAAAATAACATTACAATAACTTAAGCCCCCCATACACGTTCCGATTATTCTCCCGACCGATTTTTCGTCCGATCCTGTCACCCGATTTTCACCTAAAATGTTATGGTCGGTCGGTCGGCTGGCACGAAAAATCGGAATTCGAATTATCACCGATCCATCAGCCTGACACTATTTATTAACAGCAGATCGACCAAAAATTTACGGACAGGTCCGAAGCGGTCCCGATCGATTTTTCGGCCGATTTTGAGAAATCGGGATCGGTCGGGTACATAATTCCGAATCCGATTAATCTCCCGATCGATTAATCTCCCGACCCGATCGGTCGGTCGGGCAAACTTTGTACAAAAAATCGGAACGTGTATGGGGGGCTTTAGTTAGATCATGTCAAGGATGGATCTGTTTGGAAGCTGAGCTTTCATTTGCCGAAATTACACCTTGAAGCAACTCCTCCTCTAACCCCTAATTCTTCAATGACATTCTAAAATTGAACCTTTCCATTCTATGATGGATGTTGTACAGATATTATCAAAACATACTAGAAGCCTGAGTGAATACTTTCAGTATAAATGCAGCAAACACTGGGCTGGAGGAGGTACACAAATACCAAAAACCCCTTAATAGGTAGATTTGCCTTTAGGCATGCGATCCTAGGTGTCCATCGAAATGGGTCCATGAATGGAATGACAAATGTAGGGGTGGCGCTGGACCACACACTGACGACCACACTGCTCTCTTTGGTTTTGTCTGCCAGCTACCATGTTACTGATGGACAGATGTGTGCCAACGGGCCAATATTCTCCAACAAAACATATCTGATGTATCAGACAGTTGTTTGCTACCACGGATGCCATTCAAATGGTTTCTAACTGTATAGTCTCCAACAACAATAACAGATAAAAAAGCAATATGTTTTAGTAGTATTCACTCCTTCACTTATATAAACAACCTTTTTCACATTCATACTCCCAGTTTACTATTCCTGATAACTCTTTTTTTACTGCCAACGGTACAGCAATACACCACAAGCTTCATTTATACAGTGAACACATCCCCGAGGTACAGTAACCAGATCAATAAAACATAAATTTAATGCGCTATAATAAAAAAACAACATGGTCACCAATTAAATGATATATTTTTATTTAGCCTGTTATAAAATTTAAACTGCACCTTACTGGCAGATACTGATACACTGTACTCCGCCGTGCTTGCCGGCTCTCTGCCCAGCCCTCTACACACCTGCGGTGTCAAATAGACGCATGCGGTGTGTGGAGGGGAGAGCAGCGCCCCCTCCATTAACATGGAGGTCTATGGCACCGCCCCCTTCGGTGTTACAGATGACGCCGAAGACACGGGCCGGAAGGGCCTCTGGCACACAGAGGCGGCGGTTGTGTCTGATCCCGGCACAGGCAGTTTGATCAGCGATCAAATTGCGCCCGAACTGAGTTCGGGAAAACCGCTAAGGAGGTTAAAGGAAGTTTGCAAGGGCCGTGTGCTTACCAGGATTACGTCACTTCCTGGTAACAGGTGCAGGAGGACTCAGATGACCAAATGGTTTGACATTGATGTTGACAAAGAGCTGCCGCTCGAAACACGTCCCATTGATCCTGGGGAGTCCTTCTGCACCTGTAACCAGGAAGTGATCTCATCCGTAAGCAGGAAGTGACATCATCCTGGTAAGCACACGGCCCTGAGAGAACAATCCTTGCAAACCTCCTTTTATTTTACCATTTACAGTACTTTACTTTGTTGCACCAGGTTGTGTCATTGTTCCGATTTGTCTGTTACAGGGGGCCATACTCCCCCTGTATATCAGGTGCTGCACACCTACACACAAATCAAACACCCACCTCTCATACTGAACCAATTTTACTGTGACCTTTGTCCAGTCCCCATACATCTATGAGGACCCTTCTGGCCGCTGTAACTCTGTAATCACTGCTGACGGATGTGCACAACTATTTATTATGCTTCTTATATTTAGTGAACCAATATCTTTATTAATAACACAAATAGTAATATTAGCAGCTTTTTTTCTGCTAATAACATAATAACTCATCCCAATGAGATAGAAATTAGCAAAGGGGAAGGACCAAAGGTAGTCATAGCCCAAATAAAGACATATCTAGTGTAACAACCCATATACAGAACAGTAAGTGAAGTCACAAGGATAGGAAGTATGGTTAATTAAAACATTTAGAAAAGAAACACCACCACAGCCTCCTGTTGTATGATACAGAGACATCACCCTGCCTTTCATTTCCAGACCCAGCTCTGCCACATTGCAAACCAAGTGCTGTAATGACTTGTCGGCCACGTATGAGGCATGTATACTCTTATGCAAATGATGACTTCAGGGGTTGTGGGTGCCAACAGAGAAACAAATCATTAAACCAAAAGGTATGTGCTGACGTGGTATTCTGTCAGCTGTCTGCTAATTATGTTAATGTAATAGATCTCCAACAGGTTCCCTCTGACAGTAATACAAAAGACTCATCATGTGCCAGCTGTGATTTTATTTTTTAATTTCAGTGGCTACGTGGCTCCTGGGATAATCCAGGCATGAATGAACCATGTGTCTGTCCTAAAATCCCATGGTATAAGTGACACACTATTCTAATAATATTGTAACAAGACAGGTTACACAGAAGTTATCTTTATAAAAGAAAAAGAATGTTCACCTGGTGAACAACACGAGCCAAGGTATAATTGAGCTGTAAACTTTTAAAATGATATTGCTGGTCTGCAGGGCCCAATTTCTTTCTTTAGGTGAAAAAAAGGGTCCACATCCATACTTACCCAAGCAGATGGTACAGATATCTGAAAGATACTAGAAACTGTGGCTATATAGAAATATCTCCAAACAAAATCTGAAAACTCTTAAAGGCAAGCTGTACACAGGTCGATTTTGTGATCAATTCCAGAAAGATCAATCATTCGGGAACTGAATGCTGCCCACCTTGAGCACTGGATCCCGCTCACAGGGATCCAAAATGTTGGTAAATCCCTGTTCGGTTGCCATTACTTTGGATGTCACAACACATATCCACCATACATTAAAACTAACATTTTATTTGGATTCTACAAAACCATGAGAAATAAGTGGACTGTGTACTTGCAAAGAATGCTCTATACCAGGGGTGCCCACAGTTATTTGGCTTACAAGCAACTTTCAAAATGAACATGGCTGGCACAATACAATTCTGTAAATGTTTGTCCATTACCTTACTGTGTGCTAATATCGATCGCCTTTAAGATCTACTGGTAGGTGCCCAATTGGGCAGCCCTGCTCTATATATTAATAAATATATACTCCCCAATGCTGACAGAACATCCAACGGTCATTTTAAGCAAATTTGCATGTGAATCTTAAACATCAATTATTGGCTTACCATGTATAAGGATGTATATCACCCTAGATGTCTGCCCATGAAAGCCTTTGTTTCTCAGAATAAGTCTAATATGTAAGAAATATTTTCTAAAATGGCAATGCCACAATGCAAATCTACACAAGGTAAACAACATTAATGGAACAAACATGTTATCCTAATGAACACTAAAAATGTCACTACATAGACTTGTATAGCAGCTCACCTGAGCACTTATAGGCATGTATGCTAGGTAAGTCTCACCTCCTCACTTTACAATGGAGGCTGGTATACGGCCATTCATCTGAATGTTTCTAGGTGCTCGCAGACAAAAGCTTCCCATCCACCCCTTGGGAGACAACAGTCTACAAAAAGTGACAATCAGTACACTGTCCCAGTGACCCCCTATCAGAGACCTTTGGGTCCTTACACGAGGCAGCTGAGGTTAAGATGGTACTGTCACTATATGTACCGTGCTATCTCAATAGACACCCGGCTGCAGACTGTACTGGGATCTATGCATGTTCTGATGACATTCAATGGACCCCGATACTTCAGATGATGCTAGGTGTACCCACAATGCCCCCATGTGCCCTCATGTCATGATGTGAGCTGATCTGGCTCCTGGAGTGGCCTGTGTATCTTTAAGAAGAGCCTCTTGTCTAAAGCCATGTGCTCAACAGGAAAACACAAAAGCCACAACAAAGAGAAGGGAGCCCGGAGCGCCATGCCAGCAGCACACTCACCCGCCGGGCCCAAGACATGCACGGAGCCCACCGAGACACAAAAGGAGGGAGAGCAGAAGAAAAGGGGCGGAGGGAAAAGCTGGGGGAGGAAGCGGGCCGCAGACAGCGGAACAACAATAACACGAGCTGCACATTGGTCTGCACGTGTGACCGCGGCCTGGACACCGACTATGTGTGAGCAGCACCGGGGATCCACCGCCACATAAAGGACACAATACACTCCACCGGGTACCGGGCCGCACACGTTACCCAGGTGACCGCTGTTTACATGGCAGAGGGGAGGAGCTGCACATCACAACATGCAGCCACTACCTGCAGTCAGTGGGCGTCATACCTAGTGCCTCCGTGTCACCTGCCTGCTTCGGGCCTGTAGATCCTCTGTATTCGCAGGTTAGGATCACAGGAGGTCACAGGCGGCTCCTCGCTCACCCCAAAATCCCTAGCGGGAGGGGAAGCAGATTGACTCCGCCAGAACGAGCAGCGCGCCCCCGTGTTCCAGCCTGTCGCTTTAAGACTTCGGGCGCGAACCCGAGACACAGCAAGCAAGTTCAATTCACAACATTAGGGGACGCGCACGTCCTCTGCCCAATGGAGGCGTGACAGCTTTAGCGTCATCTGTCTCTAACCCAGACACAAACCAGTTACGTCCCCGCCCACAAAGCCGCATGTCCACGCCCACATGTGACTGAGCGCTCATGATGAGCAGTGAATGGTCAGAGCCTGTGTGTATATGTACAGCGCCTATAGGTGTCCCATCATCCAGACAAGGGGGTTCAGTCACCCACCATCTCCTAATGTATATGGTGGCCAATACAAAGTAAAAGTCAGCACAACACAAGCCCCAGGAGATCAGAGAATACATCATCTAATGCTATGTTTCTATAGGAACAGGTCAGTTACTGAGGAGCCCACACAACAATGTCAATGTCACCCAACAGCAGCGGCCATGTACAAATCCACATCACCAATAT
>CM070034.1:44758823-44778730 GCA_036250615.1 Ptychadena robeensis | reverse complement strand
GCTGTAGTTCTTTGGAGGAGCTAACCCAACTCTGACTAAGGAGGGCCTAAGGAGGTATATGTATACCCTAGGTCTGGAGGCTGGCACTAAGTTATCTCCAGGCATATCTAGAAAGTTACAATGTATGGCCAGAAAAAGTGCGGGAAGCTAGAAGCCATGAGTCATCCCTGCACCTGCTGCTAAAGAATACAGAGATGATTTAAAGATATATACACAGAATATGGTGACACAGGGCAGAGTATACAAATCACAAGTTATATACATATATGGTGCATACCCTGGTCACTACATATATATATATATATATGTGAGTTTTAATTGTGTTTTCATTAAAAACAAGAATTAATAATCAGATCAATAAATAGCATGTTAGCAATATAATATTTGTAAGTCACGTTTAGCTGTATAACATTCATAAGAATTCATTATAGAGCCAATTTGAGGTGGTGGATGGGCAGAAGCTCTCTGCCCTCTTCTTCTTTCTTTTCTTGTACATGACTTTGTCCATGTTTTACATTTTTGTCCACTCTGTGAATTTGAGTTTGACAGCTTTGATAAAAAAACTTTTTGATATTTCCGAGGATGGACTGCTAAAAACTGCTAAGATGCTATATATAAAATGTTTAATACACTGAGCTGCTAATGCGTAATTAGACAGCTACACATTATAAAATGATTGCTACAGTTAGCCCTCTTGGTGAGAATTTGCAGGAAAGAGCAAGGCCCTGCAGAGTTGACAGTAAAGCTTTTATCCTTTAGAATCATAAAGAGTCTGAATAAAATAATTGTCCATTCAACAGCAAATCAGCCAACACGTCAGTGACTGCCTATGACGATGGCTGAGAGAATTTGCTTTGTATCAGTTCCTGCCTCTTACCAAGCTGGTTACCATAGAAACAGTTGCCTTGAGGTCATATTTAAAAAAAATTTAAGACTACAGTTATTGTTTAGTATATATATATACTGTATATATATATATATATATATATATATATATATATATATTAGTATAACAGTTTAGTGGGCAAGATGTGTGAGGCTTCTTCCCTCCCACTTCTAATAGTCAAATAGGCAGCCTATTTTATTAACATGGAGATACGATATTATATCATATCATTTCTACTATTCCAGTTCAGCCTGGACTGATCATTCAAGTCTGTCACACTGCCTCTGCCTGCATAGTCACTAAGATTCCAAATACAGCAAGGTCTTGCACAACCAGCATGTCTTCTTTAAATGCAGCCTCACCAAAATAGCGCGGTGGGTCCCTCACTTAACTTCAAGGTGTTGCCATACTTTAGTAGCTCAAAGTTCCACTTTAGTAATTTACAGTTGTCTACAAAAGCTGTAATACTGTACACAGGAAACTTCTCTAAACTTTTTTAACTGATGAGTAATCGTCATTCTGATTTATACATGACGTATATCAGTGGTTGTTTTACTGTGGACATTGGCATTTTACGTATGTTTTTAGAAGCCCTTACTATGTGGTGTCTCTTATATTTCTAGTTAGCCAAAAGAAACGTATGCGTTTCCTCCTCCTGGGTAAGTAAGGATTAATCATAATACATTGCATCAGTAACCTTGGTTGGGCTTGGTTGGGGTATAGTGATATGTACTACTGACCTATTTTTGCCTTATGTATATGTATATATATATATATATACCACCAGATGGGCAGGAATGGATTTCTTTACGATTGAGCTTTAAGTCCATTCAAGTCTGTCCCACTGCCTCTGTCTGCATAGTCACTAAAGCTAGGCACACACGAGTAGATCTGTAAAAAGATTCAAGTACAATCAATCAACGTGCACGCTCATGTTGGAAAACCCTGTTTAATCTCCATTACTTTGCTTAGAGATGTAAATCTTTATGCAAAGTATTTGATGTCACCAGCTCCTGCCTCCTTCCTGCACAGCCGTCCGATGTCAGTGTGAAGGGGCCGAAGCCAGCACTCCTCACTCTGAAGCTGCTGCTGTGTGAGTGAGGAAATCTGGATTTCTCCCCAGCTTGTAGCATGTTCTGATTCACACATGTTGCAAGCAGTGGAGAACGGGTCCCCGAGGTCCCCATTGAACGGGAATCGATGTGCTCATGTGGACGTGCCCATTTGGATTGCCCATGTGTGCCTAGCTTAAAATTCCAAATACAACAAAGTTTTGCACAACCAGCATGTCCTCCTCAAATGCAACCTTACCAATATAGCTAAGTAGGGTCCCTCACTGCACTTTAAGGTGTTGCCATACTTTAGTAGCTCAAAGTTGTCTACAAGGATACACCTAGAAAACCAATCATATACTTGCACAATCGACTGAAATTTCCCAACATGTCTGATCACTGTTCAAACAATTTCCGTTGATCATACCAGGTGGGCAGGAATCAATTTCTTTATAATTGACTTAAAAAACTATAGTTTTGAACGAATATATCGAACCGTGTATAGCCACCTTAACAGCTAGTGTTACTATAGCCATATAAAAAAGACGCCTTGTATGGCCAGGATGTTAGTAATACTAAAGATCCTGATATAGCCATGCTTTATAATATATGACCATGCTTTATAATGTATAGCCAATGAAAACCTAAATAAATTAAAGCGCATAACTCTATAACGTAATCACAATTTTTTTGTAAATAAATATCTTCTCAAAATGTGAACATTTCACATAAATTGCAATTGAACAAAAATGGTCAGTAGCTGAGGAAGTCACACATCATTCGTTTTTTAAACTAATCTGAAAGACCTCATCTGAACCATTGGGCAGGACTATTTAATCATGTCTACCTTCTGCTTCCTATGTAATCTAAAACTTTCAACTAAGCTCTGATCAGCCAATCAGAAAAGTACTGATTGATCCACCAAATTGATTATATTGTTCACCATGCACGCTTTTTCAGTACAACTTTGACTTCATTGGGATTACGCCACCCATGCAGTAGGTCAACGTTCACATCTTTTTATCAGTTATGCTACCTGTTTCCATTTCTAAAGAAATTCGTGTAGGTGTGTTTTTTATGCATCAATGTTTGTTACAGAACCAATTGATGTCCATGGCCTTATGAGAAATGTAGAAGTGTTTGGTTGGACTTTTTCCCTACTGATGCCTATGAAACCCCTATAGATTCATTGGCCATGTGTCTCAACACTCAATAATGTGTACTGGTATAGTAGTTTACGCAAACAAAAGATGTCTGGAATGTGAAAGGTAATGGTACACAGTGACATACATTATTACCTGCCAATGATCCTGGTATAAATACAGCAACATGCCCTTTGTGCTTTGGCCACACCTGTGAATTAGCTGGTTGTTTCCTGTTGTGACAACCTGAATTTTTGTTGGGTAATCGTTGTACGCCAATATGACATACGTAAAAGGGACTGTCTTTATATCTATCTTGCTACTAAATCAGGTTAGAAAAACAAGCTAGATTTAGATTTTCTCTCTGGGGAAAACGTATGTTTTTTTTCTTTAGAAAAGAGACAATAAAGGAGGTTGAATTCGATGTGATTTGTCTTGTATTTGAAGATTTTTTCTTACTAGTCACTACTTGATCTTGTATCAACTATGGGGCTACCTGGAGTATATCATTTTTGACAAGGTAAATCCCCCATTGTAAGGCACAGACCACAATACAAACTAGGCAGACTTTAACCCAGGGGTGACAAATTAAGGCTCGGGGGCTTTCTTCTCCGGCCCTTTGTGACCATGTTAAAAAAAAAAAAAATTTTGACTATACATGCTTTAATCATAGAGCATTGAAAAAATCAGATAAATGAACGATGTACGAAATGAAAGAGCTACTACAGTAATGTTGTGTCAGGAGTGTGCAGTGTGTAGAACAACTCACACGACCAGGTTGTCAGGGTGGATGTCCTCTGCTTGCACACCAGGTTCGGCTCACAGCCCAATAAATCCAAGGTCCAGCAGGTAGGGGGCTATTTACAGTTTATGCACCATCACCCAGAGGTAGGGATGGGGTTCAGTCATAGGGATAAACGTTACAAACTTGTTGCTGACAAGCCGCTTGACCTGTGACAGGGTGTTGGGGACCTTCTCCAAGATGCAGCACTGGAGGCTTGTAGTCATCTAGGTAACAAATGCAGAAAAATCCCAGAATATTCTAAGGGACTTCTATTTATGTCCTTAGACAGGGGCTGACATAAGGCCTGTTACTGGGCAGAAGTAACTTAGCTACTTTTTGGAGGAAAACAAAGAGGTAAACACTCAGCCATGACTCATGGTTCCAGCAACTCATAAACAACAGGTGCAACCCTTAAGGGGACACACACCAACTCTAAAGCACTATACAGGCTATATTATACGCATAATATACAGTTATGTGGCCCGGTCACTACAGTACTATGTTTACATTAAAGATTAAATGTATTTTTATTTACTGGCAGCCCACTTGTCTTGAATTACTTAACGCAACAACACAATAATTAAATAGTTTAACTGTGTCATACATGTGATAACAAGCCTCAAAAACGTAAATGGGTCATAAAGGCAGAATTAAGAAAGGATTTTATTGTAAGTGTTTCTAATATTTGCATAATAACATTAAAAAGATAATTTGATAGATGTTGAGAAAGCCCAGAATCAGGTAAATCTGTCAACTTCACATCCATTGTCAGAAATTGTCAGACCCCTTTTATTTCAGTGCACCATATTAGTTATCCATACTTCCATAGGCTAGGATTAACATAAGCCTGGTGATTCTAGTGGCCTTTCTTTTCACTGTTTCAGAAGTAGAGAGCAATAATGCTAATTATTTTGTGCTCATTATCTGCAGTTAATGATTGATGTATGAGTGATGAGATGGTGAGGTGAGCAGGATACAAAGGTCCACAAGTATATTGTTATTACGTAGCTGGTGAAGGACGGGAAACAGCTTTCTCCGGACTCCAGGTAAGAAACCCTTGCTTTTCATTGAATTTGCTTTAAAACCACATAAAATGTTTTTTCTTAACAAAGTTTCTAGTTTCCGGCCTTTGTTGTTAGTGCTTTTCCTTTTTAACTCCTATTGTTGATTACTATGTTTATAAACTCGCATCCTGGAGGACATATGCAGCAATTTGGCACTTATTGTGACACTCTCAGGTGCCAACCTTAGCATTGTAAGGAAAAGTTTTTTAGACTTGGGTTAATTGTTTTCACATTTTACTTGTACTGTCCATTTGTTGTTTTGTCATGAAGGGGTTTCTTATAGAAGTTATAGCTTATTGTGAAATGTGTCCAGTCTATGATTTTGCTTTTGAGTATGTACACAGTAACCAACACCTTCTATAGCATATTTGCAGTTTTTGTCAATCTCCTGTTATATGTTAATTGTATCTGGTTATCTCCAGTTGCATGCTTGTAGTTCCTGACAGCTTTATATAACATTATATTTGCTAATTTTGTTTGGTCCATCATTATTGATGCCAGCAGAGCAGGAAGAAGGCTGTTTCATTATTTATTTGAATTAGACCAAGTTATATTGCCGAAATGTATGATAAGTTAAGCAGGCCCCTTACCAATTGTATAGAAATGGAAAGAGTAAGTGGCATCCAGGTGTCAAATGGAAATAAATAACTGATCCTCAACACATGTTGAGGATCTTTATGTAAGCTTTGGCAGTTTGCTTATATGGAACTTGCTTAAGAGGAATGTGATCAATTAAAGCAAATCTGCGAAGGTTTATAAGGCCATTAAAAAAATGAGTCCCTCATCCTACAGTGAGTGAGAAAAATTATTTCCTAGTGGAAAGAATTTAGCACAGAAAGCGAAGTGTTGACCATACATTTAAAAAAGAAAGAAACTACGGCATAGTAAGGATAGCCAGGAAGAAAATGAAATGTAACATCAGTACTAATTGAGAGAAAACAAGTCGAGATGGAAAACAAACTCGAACTTGAGTTTTTAGCACCTTGGGTCACTGTGTTTAACCACAAGTGGCCCTAAATAGAGGGACTTTAACGGCATAAAACGTATAAATAGTATGAATTTATTAAGCAAAGTAAACATACAAGAAAAAGTGTACAACGAAATATAAAGTCACCCACACTGGGCGTACGTTACATTAAGGTGGGGCTGAGCCCTAATTGGGATGATGTCATAATCTCGTATAATGTTGTAATCTCAATCTCGATGCGTTTCACGCTGATACACCGCTTCATCAGGAGAAACGATATCGACAAAACATTCTCTGCAAGCATGGAGAGGAGGATACCAAAACCACATAATAATGGTAATCAAAATTTTCTTAGTTTAACAGTGTAAAATTAAATCAGAACCCAAATTGGTATTAAATCCAATCGGGACCTATAATGATTAGGTCAAAGGAGTCATTTGTATAATACCTTAAAGGAGTCTACTCTAACTGCGCCCTATAAAAGGCCTTCGTGTACCATCAGTGAAGCGGGGGTTTTTAGTGGCCGAGGTAAGCGGCGGGCGTCCGCTGGATGAAGAGAGGGAAGGGCCCCAAGCCGGGGCATGTCTCACCCGGGGAATGGGGAGCCCAATCCCACCCCAGATCGCCCGGGCAGACAAACCAACGTATCCGTGGACGTCTGTATTGTCAGTGGATATTAGGGAATCCAATCCAGTATTGATTGTGTGTCTTAAAAGAAGGAAGGTGACATGAAGGTATATAGAATAATTTAGGATACGTATCCACTGTGTATATATAGATCTGCCACCAACCATCGTGACAAGAAATCGTGAGCCAACCTGAGGGAACGGGCTAATGACTACATGAAGCTATAGTTAGTGAATTGTGTATCAATTGTGTGTGAGTTGTATGGTGACGTGAATGTAGTGGTGAAATGACTGGGTGTTTGTTGCTGAAAATCTAAATTGGTAATAAAACGTGTCTGAGGTAGTCTGCCCCTAATAACAAAATCACTGCAATTAAATTAAACACTGCATACAATTCTTGCATAGCACTTATTATGGTGAATGTGGCCTATCAATATGTTACCGTGTGCCCACCTCCATTGCCTTAATTCTATGTGCATTTATATAGAAATAGCCTTAGTTTATGACATAAGTATATGTATAAGTGGTATGTGCTGTATGGTATGTATGAGTGATATGCGCTGTGTGGTGTTTAAAAAACTATATGGATGTATGTGGCTTAGTAGGGGATAATAACATATATATTAAAATAAGTCACTTATAAAGGTTAAAAAATCTAATAACCATAACAAAATGGAGGTGTAAAATGTGGGGGATCCATTTATGTGTCTACACATAGTGGTGTGGTGTACATTATAAACTACTGATTCAGTGACTAGTAAGACATTAACCAGTCCACCAAAGGAGATCGTAAAGACTGTGAGATTTGGTTGTCTGCCACCACAGTGAGGGGAATAAGAGTCAGGGATTGAGTATTTATTTCTGTAAAATGAGCTGTTGGTAACAGCTTATGGGCATGGATTGCGAATATATTGTGACCATTCATTTTGAAGGCAATTGAGATTATCATTGCGCATATATTTTCGCTATTATCAAATTTTTGAATATTCGAATATTGCCTATGCCACTCATCACTACTTTACAAAGCAAAGTATTTTAAATGCGAATATACATCAAAAGAATGAGAAAAGGATCAAATTATTGCAATGGCCCAGCCAAAGTCCACACCTCAACCTAAATGAAATGCTATGGTATATGCATACCTGCATGTCCGCAAGCCTCAGTGAATTAAAGCAATATTGAGAAGAGAAGTGAGACAAAATTATTTTTTAATTATCTGAGAGACTGATGGAGTGAAAAAGAAAATGATTATTGCAAGGTAAAGACGTCAATGGCCGTTCTACAAGCTACTGAATCATGGGGTGTAATAGTACATAGATGGTTTGCTTCTTTATCACCACACCTGGACTAAAGCATCCCCCAACTCCTAGACCCTAGGTGCCCAACCTGTGGCCCGGGGGCCGCATGCGGCCCTTTGAGCATTGTACGGCGCCCCCCCTTGGTCCTCCATATGTGGCCCCCAAAACCTAACCTTTAATGCATAGAGCATAGCAACTCACCTGTGTAGCGGTCACACGCTGACCCAGCTTTCCTAATCAACTTTGTTGGTCCTACATCAGTAAAATTGTCAATGTCTACATATGACCGCTGCACCCAGAGGAAGGAGGGGTGGTGGGTGCTGTCGGGTTTTGACTGCCTATCAAGATCGATGTAATGTGCGGCCCTTTAGTGATGCAGAGGGCCGCACTTGTGGTCCTCCATATCAACTCAGTTGCCCACCACTGTCCTAGACAGTCTGTGGTGCAACATGGCGTATGGAGTGAGACATGATGTCCCAGATGTGCTGAATTGGATTCAGGTATGTAGAACGGACAGGCCAGTCCATAGCCTACATCTTGCAGGAACTGCTCACACACTCCAGCCACATGAGGTCTAGAATTGCCTTGCATTAGGAGGAACCTAGGGCCAACCGAACCAGAAAAGGGCATGTTTCCACTTTGGCGACCGCCCACTTTTTTTATCGCGGTGCAGCCCACGATCTAGAATGTGGGTCATATAGAGATGAATGGACGCAGTTAAAAAATGCATCTCCATCAACTGTTATTTAACTGTGCTCATAAAGAAAGGCGGGGTGGAACAAGATATCCTGTCCCCCCCCCCCCCCCCCCCCCCACTTCCTGTATGCAGGTGTCGTGCCACGTTTCTAATCGCGGGAGACCGCGGGAGATCACTGGGTGCTAGCAATCTCCCACAGTCTCCATGTCGCTATAGTGGAAACATGCCCATATGGTCTAAGGATCTCATCTTGGTGCCTCATGGCAGCACACCATTACTGACCCACTGCCAAACTGGTCATGCTGAAGGATTCTCCATGGCATCTCCAGAATCTGTCAGGTCTATCACATGTGCTCAGTGTGAATCTGCTTCCATCTGTGAAGAGCACAGGGCGCCAGTAGCGAAATTGCCAACCTTGGTGTTCTCTGGCAACGTCCTGCACGGTGTTGGACTGTAAGCACAACCCCCGCCTGTGGACTTCGGGCCCTCATACCACCCTCAGTGTTTTTGACAAATTGGTTTGAGCAGACACATGCATTGTGGTCTGCTGGAGGCCATTTTGCAGGTCTCTGGCAGTGCTCCTCCTGTTCCTCCTTGAACAAAGGTGGAGATAGCAGCCCTGATGCTGGGTTGTTGCCCTCTTATGGCCTCCTCCACGTTCCCTGATGTACTGGCCTGTCTCCTAGTAGCGCCTCCATGCTCTGGACACTATGCTGACAGACACAGCAAACCTTGCCTCAGCTCGCATTGATGTGCCATCCTGGATGAGCTGCACTACCTGAGCCACTTGTGTAGGTTGTAGACTTGTGCTACCACTAGAGTCAAAGTAGACTACCAGCTAATTGTGTAGGTTGTAGACTCATGTTACCAGTAAAATGAAAGCACCGCCACCATTCAAAAGTGACCAAAACCTCAACCAGAAACCATAGGAACTGAGAAGTGGTCTGTGGTCACCACCTACAGAACCACTCCTTTTTTGGGGATATCTTGTAATTGCCTATATTTTCCACTGGGTTGTCTGTTCCATTTGCACAACAGCATGTGAAATTGATTGTCAATCAGCATTGCTATTTAAGTGGACAGTTTGATTTCACAGAAGTGGGATTGACTTGGAATTACATTGTGTTGTTTAAGTGTTACCTATATTTATTTGAGCAGTGTGTAAATGTATATATATCTGACTTTACAAACTGACTTTACTTTTGATTTCAATTAACAAAGGGTATGTCTGTTGAGACTTTGACAGAAGGCATAACATTTTATTCAGTAATTTTAGGATTTTCGTATTTCATAATGTTTTAGAATATAACAGCTAGTGTGGTCAATGGATCTAGTATGTAAATGATCATCTGTTGGCATGTGACATGTCAACATGTGATGTGATGGTCATACAGAGTATAGAATAATTTACAACTCAATTATGTAAAACATATGTAGATCACTTTTATTGTTGTGCTTTACCTTCTAGGGTTACTAACATAAAATTAATATATTGGATATTGTTACAAAAATAGTTGATGTTTCTGTTGGTCATGTGTTACCTTCTTTTTTTCAATCTGTAATATGTTTTTAAGGCAATTCGATGAAAGTACCTTAAACTATTATCTCAGCAATGTAGAAACTCACAGGTGTTAACAAAAAAGTCTGATATACTTACATATTAATATACTAAAATCTGAGCCAATATATGAACTCTATTATGACAAAGATATATGTTACGTTTATATTGGTTTCTATCTTTAAGTTAGAACTCACTTACTAAAAACAAACCAATATGAGAGGCTGTACCTTGTTCCTTGAACTGTTCTGTTCCATATAATGTGTATGATGACGTTAATGAGTGAGGCAGCGCCTATCTTATCTTTGACACAAATTAAGCCAATTATGAATCAGCTAAATTTTTTATTTCCTGGTATGGTGTTGTCATATAAACCTTATATTGAGCTACAATGTAATCTGTTTGTATTTCCAATCCCCTCGTTCCACTGTACACATCCCATCATCATTACTAATGCCAGGGATGTCAGTGGCCAGGGCACCTTTGCCTGTATTACTAATGGAAATACAGGCACACCCCCTGCTATCATCACTGATGTTGGGTGGTGTATAATGTAAAAAATGTGTGTACATGTGTAGTACCATTTGTTCTAAATTCCATCACATTCTGGAATGAAGGGTGCCTAGACATGCCTTTTTCTTAAACCTCATAGCTGAACCTGACAGGCTGTATAGATTTCTGCCACCTGGGTGTCCATTGCAACGAGACCCATGGGAGGCTCTGCTTCACAGGAAGATATCATCCTTGTTAGAATGTAAAAATCGTCTGGCCTTGTTTATTTTAATGGCTACTAGGCAGACCATAGCCAAAGCTTGGAGACAACCCACTCTTTGCTGAGGAGAAACAACATATTATGGGTATGATGAATAATGAGAAATTAACTACCATTCTCACTGACAGACATCCTAGTTTTCTGAAAGTTTGGTCCCCATGGATTGTGCGTGTTCGTTCTTTCTGAAGATTTTACTCACTACTTTTGTCCTCCTAAATTGCATATGCACCCCCCACACTTTTATTTTATTTTTTTGTGACCATGTGCTTTTAAGACCCCTCTATCTTTGTCTTTTTGTATAAACATGGGCTGTCTGGTTTATCCTTTGCTTTGTTTTCTCCTTACTTCTCTTTTGTTCCATTTTGTATTTGTTGTTACTGTATTTCAGTTTTAGTTTTCTTGCATACTGTTTTTTTATACACCCTTTTTTCATAGTGAATTTTTGTATTTTGTGAGTTTGAAAAGTTAAAAAACCCAATGACTGCTAGTAAATAGTAAGATTTAGTGAAGAAACCACTGTAGAGCCCTGTCTCTACTTTGATGGCATGGTAAATCAACAACAGGCAAAGATAAGTTGTAGAAAAGATTAATTAAACAGAGATAAAAAATATATACTGTAGATATATATAATATATAAAAAAAAAGTTGTAGGAAGCTCACACAAACACTGAGGATTCATTTGTTCTTGTCTATTTGTATAAAATAATGCTATAGAATTGTAAGTCAAACTAAAGAGTCTTAAAAAGTGTGTCTTCTTAATGTAATATACTGTACAATGATTTTTATTAATGAGTGTTTGACTTTGTAGGTTACAAATGCTGAAATAATGGTCTACATTTCGTTCCTGATCCCGCTGCTTCTCCTGGGTGGAGTCCAAGGTGACTTTTATATGTCATATAAACAAAAGAATTTAACATTCTATCAAATCAGATATAAGACTATTTCAAAATTGCAAAATAATACAATATAAATTTTCAATCGTATTTTCTTATAATTGAGAGATGTTATTTTTTTTCAGTTAACGCAAACAGTAGACCTCAATTTGGAAACATGCCCCCTGTCATTATTCCTGAAGATACTCCTGTTGGTAAGTCATTTTTCATAAAATATTAAAATGAATTCAGAACTTGCACGAAAACATTATCTATTCACAATGTGTATTTATTAAACAAAATGTATACTGTATGTAGTTTACAGGAGTTAGAAAACTTCATTAGATAGCTCCCTCCTCTTGTTCAGACACATACTGTGATCTGATTGGTGACCAAATGAAATAGCTTATTTCCTTTATAAGATACTGTTCTGTATTACGGGGCTGTGCAGGTAACATTTACTGACACCTCAAATTTATAGAATTACATTCAAGGCTTGCAGGTTAAGTACCAATAATGTACCTCTTGCTGATAGGATTTTGGAACCTGTATTTTGTCTCCAGATATTAATGTTCGTGTCATCAAGCCATGTTCAGAAGAACTCTGAATGAAGGTTGTGGTTGTAAATGAGTCTAGCAAAAGACCTAAACTGGTCATATATGGGTCGATACCCGTGCAATTGATCTAATGGAGAAACGATGTGTAGCACTGATACACAATCGATCCCACTTTATACTTTGGGTGGAGTCCCCATGCAAAGTATTGGCAATCGTCGAATAGGGATTTACTAAAATGCTGGTTCCCTGTTCCATTAAACTTTCTTCGAGCAGGATAAATTGATCCCACTTAAAGAAAGGCTGGATCCAATAGATTCAAGCACAATTGATCACCATGAACGTGCCCGACGCATGATTGTTCTCAAATCAATTAAAAAAAATATTTCAACAAGGTAAACTACCTACAAGTGGTATACATTAGAACTGGCTGGCCAAGACTGTCCAAAAGCCGACTCTCTAATACTAAAATATAGAAGAAATCCAAGAAATGCAGAAATGTATATCTTCCTTTTCTTTTCATACTGATCACAGTTGTTTAGCACCTTGTTAAATATGATATGTAGATATACCCAGTGACTTTCTAATTACTGTAACTACATAATAAACCAACAGTATTAAAGAACTTGCATTAAATTGTTCTATTTTTCAAGAGATACATTGAATTAGTGTCAAATCTAAAAAGGCAATGTGATTTGAGGTGGCTTTTTAAGGTTCCCTTGTTGTATGCGTCATTCACATCTACTACACATCTTAAGGTGAATCAACCAATCTTAAATGTTATTTTTAAATTATGTTTCTGCACAAAAGGGAAACCTTGTTTTTCCTGTAAAACATATGTATTATTTTTTCATTTTATTTTTAAGTGTCTCTCTTCTTTCAAGTGCGGAATGCAGTATTTCACAGTCTGGTTTATGGTCATTTAAACATGAATTGTGCCATCAATATTTATTATTTTAAAATTGAACATAACTTCTTTTTACCACATAACAGTACATAGGAACTTGTTTTCAGAGTCTACAAATTCCATTAGGAAAAGCATATGTGTGTTTTTACATGTAATATTAATACTGTATCTACATATGTTTTTTATTTGAATAAATTCACATTTAATATTTTCTCTCTTAAAACAGGAACAAGTGTATTTACTATCATTGCTACAGATCCAGATAATGATGTCTTGACATATGGCATAATAGGACCAGACTCCTATTATTTTAGCTGCAATCCTGACACTGGGTTGGTTACCCTTGCTATTTCGGTAGATTATGAGGTAGGTGGCTATTTTTTTAGTAACATTTTATTTTGCTTCTTAAATTTGTCTGCATATGTGTTCAAACGTGGGTTGTCTTTTAAACACTAGGAGAGACAGTAACAAAATAAAACATACAGAAAACAAAATGGTAACTGGAAAAGAGATGAGATTTCAGGGCAAAGGCACTAGTTGTAGTATTGGTCTGTTTACCACCGTAGATCACACTTATTTGTTCCTAGGACTCCCTGTCTCTGGTTGTTGTAATTTGGATAATACACCATCTTAAAAACCTCTAAAAACAGCAGCTAGATGACTAAAAGCATTTCATTGGTCCCTTCATCTCTCATTGATTTGCACAAATGGATGTGTTCCATAAGTTATAGGTACCCTGGCAACAAGACACATCTCTCACCTTTTTTTAGTCCCTTCCTGTCTCTCTCCCATCCCACACTTGGAGTTTACTTAGTTCTAATGCTCCTTATGTTCTTCTTGTACCCGTTGGCCTTTTCCTTTCCTTCTTTATGCAGGCTTCACAGAGCTTATTTTAAGAAAATGGCAACACGATATGCAAATGACACTTCACAGACATTTCAAGAAAAAAGCCCAAGGAATTGATAAACACTTAATAACTCCTATATCACAAAGCTTCAAAAACCAGTAAAGTAGACAAACCACCATTCAAAGTATTATAGCTTGCAGTAATATTGGATGCAAACCTGAAAGCCTGGGGTGGAAGAGTTGAGACCTCCTAGTCAGAATCAGGGATATGGACTATTTTCTATGTTTGCTCCATTTGGTAGATTTCAGCCTATCCTGGTGGGGCAAACAGTCCTGAGATTACACACTAAACACCACATCAGTAATAGAAATAAAATGTCATGGGGTAATTAGAGACATATGCAGAGATGTGTTACAAATCATGTTGTGAGCCCAGGTCAATGTTAATTCTAGGTACTCCCAATGCAAAAGTAGACTTTCTATCACAGGCCTTTTGGAAAACAATGAGTGGAAACTAATTTCCTCAAAAGAATAAAATTAAATCAGAGGTAGATCTAAGTATATTATTTAAACTTTTTCCCCCGACCCTTTTTTGTAACTGCTATTTCTTTTTATTGCAAGAAGGAATCACTAGTAATGTGGACCTAAACTTACAACACAGATACTTGTGCTGATATACCGTATCTTTTTTATTTGTAGCTTGTATGAACTAATGCTACATGTAACATTTGGATTTTTTTTTAGGTCAAAAACTCTCTTTCAATTACTTTGACAGTGACTGATGGGAACACTCAAGCCGTAAGTTTTATAAAATGTTATATTGTTTTGCTTAGTGGGGTCAAGTATCATGATCATGCACATTACACAAAGTGTACAGTTAAAAGCATGTTATGGTTAGTGTTGAGCACCATATGGTATATTCGTGAATATACAATACAAAGGAACATTCAAAATTCAATTCAACTGTATTCTATTGTATTCCATCGCGCCTGTTCGCAAGTATTCGCAAAGATTCGCGATGTAGCTTTACAGCTTCTCTTCTTCATATCTTAGCCAATATGAGCGCTGTGTATATTGTGCGTATCCCTTCGCAATGCATACACATATGCGCGATGTATGTCGGTAAACAATGTTGATGCATAATATGACGAATATCCGCCATTGCGAATATCCGAGCGCACATTCGCGAAATTTTGCAAATTCTTGAATTATGGATATTCTTCGAATATATTCGAGTTTCTAATATTCTCGCTCGACACTAGTTATGGTAACATTATGATGTCTATGACATTATGCCATGATCATTATAATTGCCATCAAGGTCTTACCATAATGAATATAGAGCAATTGTAATGTCTATGTGGAGGGGGGTGGGGCACAGTTGACAAAACATATTAACTCAAGAGCAAAGCATACAGCAACAATTGATGGAATCTTTTGGACAACAAAATGTCCATGTCTGAATTTAAATTTAGTAACTTTTTAAATGCAGTTCCTTCTATTAAGTGTGTTTATTAGTGATGTCCGAATACGTGTTGGGCTCTTTGCTATGCATTGCTATGCTCGGCGCATGGTGCTACTTGGAAGAGCACCTCGCGTGCTTGTGTGCCATGCTCGGGTCTGCGCCCAGCACATTTCGCGGGTTGTAGACCGGCAATCAAGGGTCAGTACTGCCCTTACTGTAAAGCCAGTAGCCATGTTAGGTGCTGAGATTACAGTGATTGGACGGCCGTAACAGATCATTGTGTGCTATATAGCACCCATGCTGTATGTTCGTCTCAGACAGAGTCAGGGCATATGACATATAATATACAACCCAAGCCAACTGTACATATATTGCATAATGTACTCATAATGTGCTTATGTGATAATAAATTACCAACCCTCCCTAAAATAACAGTAAATAAATGTACATTTACTTCAAGTTAATATGTCCACTCCGCTGTAATCCAATCACAATAAAATCCAACAAAGGGAATCTTGATTTAAAAAAAAAAAATAAATGCCAAAAATCCAATCAGAATAAAAAATAATCCAACGTCCATCCAATCAACCAGTAAAAAAAACCATTAAAGTAAAATAATCTACGCTGTGATGGCCCCAAACAAATCTATTCTTGTCCACGATGTTGTTAAAAAAAATCTTCTTTGGAGAGATCTGTACTTACTGTACTTTTTTTTTTACTGAGTGATCAAATGGAAGTTGGATTATTTTTTAGTTTTCATAGGATTTTTTTTAGGGTTTGTTTTACATCAAGATTCGCTTTGTTGGATTTTATTTATATGTATTATATGTATTGCAGGATACTTCTTCCATACATATACAGTATGTCATGTAATTATCAGCTACATGTAATAATTAATGCTACTTTTACACGTAGCCAGTATGAAAATGTATACATATTGGTTGATAATTGTGGGGTTGGCCTGTATGTTCTATGTATTGTATTGTCTGTGTATGTACTGTATATATTCAAGTATAAGCCGACCCGAATATAAGCCGAGGTACCCAATTTAAAAAAAAAAATCTGTAAAAACTGAATGACTCGAGTATAAGCCTTGGGAGGAAAATGCAGCAACTAAGGCACTAAGAAACACACAGCAAATATACTTTTGTTTTGAGGTGTAATTATTTTAGTCAGCAGATTTGTAAGTTAATTACAAAGCCCCTGAGCATGATATCATCACTAAAATGGCTGCAGATGTAGAGAAGGGATGAGGGAACATTGTAAAGAAAAAAGTATTGTTTTAGCTTATCAAGTTTTTGCACAAAATAAATTCAAATTTGACTTGACTTTGAACCCAATTAATGCAAAAACGACATATGTAAGAGCAATCATTTTTTTTCCAAATGTTCCCACATCCCTTTTCTACATCTTCAGCAAATGGTGATGATAGCATGTTTGGGGGCTTTGCAATATACTCATAAAGTCCACCTACAAAATGCTGCGATTTTCATTTTTTGACCCGAATATAAGCCGAATTTCATTTTTGAGCACATTTCACAGGTGCTGAAAAATTCAGCTTATATTCGAGTATGTACGGTATATTTGTTAATAAATGTACGGTTGGCTTGGGTTGTATATTATATGTAATTATATATTTAATCACGATATATAACATTGATTTGTTGACTTTATTGAAGCTTTGTGTGTTTTAGTGGCATGAATTATGGGTTAGTGTAGGATAGGGGGTTTTGGAATAGCTTATTTCAGGTTATTTGGAAGATTTGTATTGCTCTAATTTTTGAGTTTTGTATTTAATGTATTTATAAAATGTTTACTTGAATTTTATGTTGTGAGTTGTGTTGTTTTACTGGTGGTTGGTTTTCTATTGGGTAGAGGTTCATCCTTTAATAGCTGTTTGTGGTCTTGGATTGCTATTACAGCAGAATTGTCAGAATTGCAGTTTTATATCTCATAATTGATGAAATTATTAAATATAAAACTTTGTAGGTGTTTTGGGGTAATTGAGTGTTTAATTTATGTTATACATTATAACAATACATGTTGGATGTTGCTGTTATCTGTGACAATCATTTTCATCATTGCAGATAACAGGTTTTTACTGTATTTAGAAGTAATTAGAAAGTATTACTGTGGTTATCGCTTATTGCCGCGCTGGTGGTAATGCCATGGAAGGAGTAAAAGATTATTACAAACCATGCCTCCTTCCAGTTTATTATCTTTAACCATTTTTTGGGGGGGGGGGGGGTCCATTTGGGTGTGAACTTTTCCAATGGACCAGGCACCTTCCTCTCTCTCGAGCAGGGATTGCCTGGTTGTCTCCCATTGACTTACATTGTACTCGGGTGCTCGGTTGAACACACAAACATCGCAATGTTTTTGGACGGAACACACAAACCCTTTGGTGCTTGCTCATAACTAGTGCTAATGTAAGCATGCATTTTATGATTTCATGGTCGCATGAGAGACTTTAACTATTACTCCATATATTAATGATAATGATACACAAATGCCAAATTAAACTTTGAGACTTTTTTATGCTTGTAAATGTTCTCTTTTGTCACTTCTTTATAGGTCACCAGGAGCATTCCTGTAACTGTGACTGATTGCAATGACAATGTACCAATTTTTGAGGGCACACCTTATTTTGTCTCAGTCAATGAGGTATGCTGTATTAATTAGCAATACAAAGTTTTGCCTTTTAGTAGAAGTAATGTAACTAATGAGAGTCAAATAAACGGAAAAATTTATTTAATCATTATGTCAATTATGTAAAAATGTATTCAATATAAAATGTCAATATAAACAGCCT
Source organism: Ptychadena robeensis (assembly GCA_036250615.1). Classification (NCBI taxonomy): domain Eukaryota; kingdom Metazoa; phylum Chordata; class Amphibia; order Anura; family Ptychadenidae; genus Ptychadena; species Ptychadena robeensis. The sequence goes on along the minus strand of CM070034.1, from coordinate 44,760,428 downwards.
CCACTTTTCTAAGAAGTCTTACCATAAGTTACTAGAAAGTGCCCATACGGCCAAAATGGGCATTCCAGTATTTACAGTACGTAACTGGTTTTGTTCTTATGGTCATACTGGAACAGAAAATGTCCCTCCTCAATCTGCTTTTTTTTAGGTTGTAACGAGTAAAGCAGGGTGCAGACGGCTCGATATTCGAGCCATCTGATGTACCCTGCAGCAGCGTACATCACGCTGCTGTCAGATCTCGGCTGTGCTGAGGAGAGGCAGCTCAGCTCTCTCCAGCTGAATCAAAGCTTTGCCTGGAGACTAGCGGTCATTTACGGTCATGTCCGATAAGGCTGTTTTCGAGCGGGATTATATGGGTCAGAGAGATGGCCGTGAGTGCGCACGATGCTCAAAACGGCCATCGATTTGACCCATATCTCCACGTCTGTACCCTGCTTAACTGTCATTGTATGCCATAATGTTAAGAGTACCCTTTAATGGTCATTAACAGAACTTTTTAACAGAACAAAACAAACAAAAGAGCAATAGTTTAGTACAGTATAGATCACTAAATTGTTATATATTTTCACCAGCCACGGTGTCAGTGAGGTCTACAGATTCTTGTACATTTATTCAAAAACCTACTGTATTTTTTACCCTATAATGGTGATATTTCATAACTGCTAAGACACACTGTCACGCACCCCCCTAATGGCCGGACCACTCAGAGGCCTCCCAATCGATTTCAACAACTAGGTTGGTGCAATCAGTGCGCCGGAATCGCCGGAATTGGGCCGCAGTCAGACCATAAAGAGGAGCGTGCAAATTACAGGACCAGAAATTACACAATATTTTGGTATCACTGCCACCATTCCATTTAATTCGGGAAAAGGGAAACCCGTTCTGATTAGCACTATAAACGTCTAGGTAGCGACTCTTCAGAAAGCTAGGGAAGTGTTCTGCGTTATTCAAAGCAGGTATGAGGCTGAGAGAAATGACTTAAGCTGGCCATACACCTGCAGGATTCTCTGTCAGATTTCCTTCAGATCAGATCAGATCTACCAACAACCATGTAGTATAGTGACCTCCCTGATACAATACATAGTGATTGGAAGGTGTAGAAAGGTCCTCATATTACATGGTTGTTGGTAGATCTGATCTGATCTGAAGGAAATCTGACAGAGAATCCTGCAGGTGTATGGCCAGCTTTAGGAGTCATTTATTTTATGCAAAACAAGTTATTCAAATATACAATAATTATTAAAATCAACAATTAAAGATAGTGTGTTCCAGGGTAAAATAAAAAGGGAAAAACAGAAGAAATGATACTTAAAGTTGCTGAAGAAGAGTGTCCATTCGTAGGGGAAAGTCCAAGAATTATAAGTCCAAAATGAAATGGCCACCAGCACTGTGGTCCTCTGCTGGTGCTCTTCAGGTGATGGTAAAAGGAGAACTTCTTAGAGCATGCTCTCTTTGTGTTTCAAGGATGAAAATCCTGGGCGGGTTTTGAGATCCGGCCCCCATGGGCGTTATTATATTTCTGGAGGGAAACGACGTCCCAAAATCTGACATGATCCATATTTTGGCCCATGGCCGTGGTACACAGATGATAATGGCATATCCAAA
>CM070034.1:44746774-44758723 GCA_036250615.1 Ptychadena robeensis | reverse complement strand
ATTCCTACAGATTCAATACAAATATGATGTATTAACACATGGAGGCTGGATGACCTCATGACACACACCATCAACCAGAGCATCTTATTTGGGAAAAAGAGTTAAAGGAGGCAGTCAGCTTCCTCATCCCCACTCTGACATACACATCAATAGCAGAGGAAAGCTCTGGGCTGACAAGTTAACAAGAACACAAGTCTGTCAGCTTTGTCCCAGCCAAGCAGATTTCTGTCCCACTCGCCCAGGACAGACAGCAAAGAGCTACCAGCCATTGGCCAAGAGTGGGCGGAGAAACAGAAGGAATATCCATCTGCCATTCCTTCCTCCACCTCTGTTTGGCTGGGAAGGCATAGGGCGCACAATGATGTGTGAATAGCCATGCCTAAATAGTCTTTTGGCTGCAGGTGGTTGCACATTTGCCCTATAAAACACATCCAGTTTTGGGGGGAGAATGTATCTTATATGGCTCTGGGCTGACAAGCTGACAAGCACACACAGCTTGTCAGCTCTGTCCCAGCCGAGCGGATTTTAGTGCCTCTCAGCCAGGACAGACATACACACAATCTGCTGGGCCAGCAAGCTTGGAGGCTGGGTGGATTCCTATCCTGTTCGGTAGGTGGCTGGTAGCACGCAACTACCAGCCATTGGCCAAGAGTAGGCGGAGAAGCAGAAGGGAAATCAACCACTTGAATGATATTTGTCAATTTTCTGTCTTTTCCCATTTGTAGAACACTGCACCAGGAACTATAATATTCAATATTTCAGCAAAAGACTATGATGATGATGGACAAGCACCAGTTACATTTGAGATTATTCAGGTATGCACTGAAAATCTATTTAAGCTAATGACATATTGGGTACTGAATTTAATTTAAGTCACATGTGAGAAGTTGGTCAAATTAGTAGGAAATTTCTTTTAAATAAGGTTATAAATCTCAAATTTGGATTTCCAAATTTTTCAGTTTAAGAAAATTCTTGTATGGGGAGTATGTGCCCATCCACTGCAAGGTTCCAGGACAGCAGATCTGCTGTCAAGTATTTCAGAGCTACCTTCCTCGATTGATGGGACTGTCACGAAGTTTGGTATTGCAAACATTGGTGGACAAAAAGATGCCTACTTGGCATATGCAACGTGTTCACAATTAAGTAAATGGAGGTGTTAGAAATAGCAAATGCCCCTTGGTCGCAAACTGGCACATTTAAAATTCACCTAAAATGCCTTTACAAATGCCAAGCTGTGCTAACCTAGCCTTATGGTAAGTTAGCATTGAAAAAGCTCTTGTTGTTAGGGATAGTTAGGGTTAAGGCAGGGGCCCGGGAAAAAGTAACTTCACTGTCATCACACACAGTCAACATTTTGGACAAACAAATTCAAATAGAGAAGGCTTTTGAAATGATCTTATTTATCTACCCAGCTCCTGTTTGCTTCTGAGAGCAAATAAAGTTGTATGTGACATGATGTTTATTTCTTTTTTTTTGCCCATTATCTAATATTTCTGCTTGCCTGTAGATCACACCAAGTATTTCAGGCCCCTATCTTTTCTATATAAAACGAGAAGCTGATACAAGCCCTACCATTGGAAACATTATACTTAATGGCACTTTGGACTCCAACAAACTGAGCACATTTTACCAATTAAATGTTATGGCCAAGGTAAGATACTTTATACGTGCTGGACATCTCATTTCTACATGTAAACCTGTTGTGTTGCTTAAAGCGGTTTTACACTCCAAATATAAAAACAGACATACATTAAACAGACACAATACTCACCTGTCAGCAGTTCAAATGTTGGGAAACTGCTACCCAAAAAGAACCCACACTATACTCACATCATCTGCTTGCAGATGTCATGCTGGCATCTTGGCTCCTGGCATATCCTTCAGACTTCCGCCCACACTGACCACCCCTCTCCTCCCCTCTCCACTCCACCTCTTCCTCCTGTCTTCTCATCGGAGCTGCAGAAACTCGTAGGGGAGGGGGGGGGTTTGTGAAGAGGGGGATTCTGCTGCTGACGAGAGATCTCCCAGACACCACTTTGGCTGCCTAGGCAAGACGTAAGGCAGTGGGAGGGGCGCACAACAAGCTCCCCTCCAACTGTTAGAAGAAGATTCATTTTTTACAATCAAGGATGTCAGAAGATGCGGCTGAGTGACCTCCCAGGTGGTAGGTCCGCTTTAATGTTGAATGTAGAATGCCTGTATCCGTCAGCTGGCTTTGACAATGCAACAGATAGGGAATATTCACAGGGCAACCTGAAGATAGAATGTTCATACTCCTACACTATGCTAACTGCAATGCTCTCAATGCCAATCAAAGTGATGAAGGGTTATAAACTGCTACCATGCCTATGACCTTTTTCTGCCATCCCTGTATGTTCTCTATTACCCTGTTTGCTTACACACTTCTCAAAAGCATGTAGCCACTACCCAATATGCTGTCTTCTTCATAAGAATAGGCAAACATTTTTAAATTTTCTCTGCAAGTTCTTTTGCCAGGTCTACAGTTGCTCATTTGTTGGTATTTTGTTCATCAGTGTGGTAAAGTATTTAGAGTCACTTTTGGATCAAGCAAGGCATTCTTTTCATCCTACATAATGGACTTCAGCACTAAATAGGGAGTATTACTACATATACTGATGTATTTCCCATAAAATGGATTAGGAGCAAATAATGTTGTTGAATGTATTGGTTATTATTATTATTATTTTTAAGTTTTACTCTAAACTGATGGTTATTGCAATGCTGACTTTGTATTAAAACTTACAGGACCGAGGTGGGCAACTGAATGGTGCATTCATTCAACAAAACACAACAGCATATGTGTCCATTACTGTTGTTGACGTAGCAGATTTAGACCCTGAGTTTATTGGTGCTCCTTATGTGGCTTCTGTTTATGAACATACTAGACCAGTAAGTAATCCCTTGAAACTTGATTCTTTTTTTTTCAAATTTCAAGTTTTATTGAAAATGTTTGCGGTACATATAGAAAATGCAAAACATATTAAGAAAAAGGGAATAAACAACAAGAAGCAGTAGTGTAAAATTATTACTGATGAGAGATCTTTGAAGTGACTCAATGTAAACTATGCCCGTAAAACTGGGTAACATTGTCAAACTCAAGCTAGAATTGTGTGATCATCGGTGAACCTCAAACATTGTTTAACCGGATACTGATCTGCCGCTATTGCTGACTAAAAACTAAAGAACGGATCTATCCACAGAGATTCCAGTCAGCGTATGAGCTAATTTGTGTATCCATTCTCTGTCTTGTCTCCGGGAAGACCCGCACTAAACTAATACAAAACGACAAAAAACTCAACTTTCTTACGTTAGAGGGATATGAAGAAAAGACAGGGGGGAAAAGTAACATTTAGGGGGAGAAAGAGTAAGGGTCTGACGGTGTACGGAAGTAAGGAGAAGTTAGAGGGCCGAATTGGGGTGCTGTACCCCCAGAATCGCTCTTCCCTCGTCTGAGAAGCGAAAAAGGTCCCATGCAGTCCACTGTTCGTGTTTGTTTTTTAGGGAGAGATACATGTCCTCCATCTCCCTAATGGCGTTTAGTCTTCTGGCCCATAATTGTAATGTGGGGGGATTGGGATCCCTTCAGTTCAGGGTGATACATAGTTTGGCTGCATTCAGAAGATGTATCATTAAGGATTTTTTATATTTCGGAACAACCATGTTGTTATTATGCAAGAGAAAAAACGATGGATCATCAGGCAACACCAAATCAGAAAGCTTATTGATAGTTTCCTTAACCTCTGACCAAAAGGTCTGCAACTTTGGACACTCCCACCAAATATGCAGAAAGGAGCCTACAGAATTGTTGCATCTCCAACAATTATCTGACACATCTGGGTAAAACCTACGGAGGGCACAAGGAGTCCTATACCACCTTGAGAGGAGTTTGTAGTTTGCTTCTTGGATTCTAGTGCAGATGGATGACTTCGTGGCGATCTGAAGCATTTTTGTTTCCTGTTGTGGCGTGAACTGCATCCCCAACTCCCCTTCCCAGGCCTGGAAGAAGGGCAGGCAATCTGGGTGAAGATCGTCTACTAGAAGGGAGTGCGTGAGAGCTAAGGTATGGCGTACAGCCCCGGTCTCTGAACACAGCACTTCCAATGGGGTGAGGTCTCGCGCAAAGCTGGATGGGGAGGGGGGGGGGGGGGGGGGGGGGGGGGGGGGGGGGGGAAGTGTGTAGAAAATGTCTAAATTGAAAAGCTTTCCAGAAATCCATTTTGTACGGACCTGCTGAAGACATGGAGTCCTCAATGGAGGGCCAGTCCTGAAGATGTGAGTATGCTGCCCGGTGTAAATTTTCAGCTAGCAACCTTGTGAAAGGACCTGAAAGCTGGCTCATTGGGAACTTTGTGTTGCCAATTATAGGGAAGAGTGGGGATCTACTTGGCAAAATGCGGGGACTGAGTAGAGATCTACGGCATGCCACAAGAGTGGGGAACTTGATTCTAATAATAAGCAATCTACACCATTGTTAAGCTGGCCATACTTGTGCAAGCGATTCACAGCAGGTGTTGATGTAATGTGGGTGCTACACTCAGTGAATTGTGAATTGTTTGTATTATTTCTAATGGGAAAAATAGTCTTTAGTCATTGTACATACTTTGCAGACCAAATAGAGGTAGATAGTGGGAATAATCCTATGGCTTTTCTGAAAAGCTTACAGGAGCCTGGGAAGGTTTATACCCAAGTAAAAAAAAAACACATGACAGGAAGTAGGTTTATGTAAATTATTTACGATCAGACTTTTAAGCTCGATGTATAGAAAAATACACATCTGACACAGGAAGTGGTTTTATGCAAATAATATATTATCGTACGTGTATCGATTTGGTTTCAGGAACACATTCAATTTTAAATAGAGCAATTTAAATGTACAGACGTGTCCGATCATCACCAATTTAATCTAAGCATCGATATTGCTTAAATATAATTGATTGTACAAAGTGGTAATTAGAGATGGTCGAATTTTTTTTTCAAAAATTCGACGATTTCGAGTTAATTGCAAAGCCCCCGAACATGGTATCAACACTAAACTTTCTGAAAATGTAGAAAAGGGTTGGGGGTATACTCCAAAAAAGTATGACTCTAACACAAATAGTTTTTGCACAAATGAGGTTCAAATTTAAGTCAAAATTTCGAAAATCAGAATGTTATAGAGCAACAATTTTTTTTCAAATGGTCCCACAAGCCTTCTCTACATCTTTTGGTGATGATACCTTGTTCAGGGGCTTTGCAATCAGGTCACAAAGTTAGAAAGTCGAAAAATTCGACCATCACTAGTGGTAATGCAGCGATTTAGTAACCTTCATGCCTATCCCTTAACCGCCCTAGTGCTGCTACTGCTACTTTAGCACTGGACGAGATGCTGCCATCCAGTACACATCGGGGCTCCAGGCAGCACATACTCACAGTTCTGCACTGTCCTGGTGTCCCCGATGTGACATGCGGGCTGGCAGCATATCCGCCATCTCTTCTCCCCCCTCCCCTCCGAGTGACGTGATAAAGTCACATCGGGGAGGCGCCGGGAAATTTAAAAGTACAGTGCATGAAATCAGTTTTCTATGTACTAAATATCGCCAAGATAAAAAGTCTCTGGTGCCCCAGATGTGCCCATTTGCAGTAACCCTCTCTTCCCTGGTGTGATTTTAACACATCTATCACACCAGGTTAGAGAGGGTTAACTGCAAATGGGCACATCTGGGGCACCAGAGACATTATTTGGGCGAGATTAAGTACATAGCAGCAAAGCTTTGTGCCCTGATTTCTGTGTTTTCTCATAAAATGTATTAAAAATTTTTTTTTATTGTACATTATTGTGTGTTTCAAACATTATTATATTCAGGATGTCTATCAGACCCTTGTACGGACAGATTTTGGGAAGTTACATGCCTACAACATAAAGAAAAATGTACCATTGAAGTCTATTTTGCACTTTTGGTATAGAAATCTGGACCTCAGCAGTGTGCTAGGGAGGTTAAATACAAGTCACATCTCACAAATGAGGCATAATAGTGGTAAAAATGCTTTAGAAAATGTTGTAGTAAATGTTTACATACAATGCAAAACAACGCTTAGTAAAAATATGGAGAAATCATTTTATAATATATTCACATTAAAACGAAATGGTTCTTTTCAATGGGGCATTTCCTTTGCCATTTCTCTTTCTAGGGTGAACAAGTCCTAAAAGTTTCAGCCATTGATGCAGACAGAGGAATTAATGATGTCATATTGTATTCCATTATAAGTAAGTAGCAACTCTCCTAATCCACTGAAGGTGTACACTGGATAAAGGATATTTAGTTAAGTATTATTTTTGTCTTCAAGGTTCCACAGTGAATGGTCTCTTCAGAATAGATGAACTCACTGGAGAAATCTATGTTCTTGGTGACATTGACAGGGAGGAATTATTGGATGATAATGAACAAGTTATATTGACTGTGATGGTAGGTATTGCATTTCAAATCCATCTGAAGGTAACGGGTATAAGTACTGTCTACAATACAGTTCTTCACTTCTTTGACAAAGATAAAAGTCAATATAGTATATACAACAGGGTCGTTTTCTCTTGCTGTGTTTTACTTGCTAAGTACGTTAGTTTGTCTGTTTCACTTGGGAGGCATTCACATGCCCGACTTTCTGAATGCCAGAAAAGTGTGGCAGCCGGTAGGACGTGACATGAAGCACCCGCCGGACTCTTTTCAAGCATGTGACTCATAGGGATAACATTGGAGCATCCCTCAACACAGACCTAACTTTGCAGTTATTTATTTGTAAAAAATGTTTGGAATCATGTATGATTTTTCTTCCACTCCTCATGTGTACACCACTTTGTATTGGTCTTTCACGTGGAATTCCCAAAAAATTTATTCATGTTTGTGGCTGTAATGTGGCAAAATGTGTAAAAGTTCACGAATACTTTTGCAAGCCACTGTATGTTTTAGGCTGCATCTACACTATGGATTTTTCTTTCTTCTGCTGTTTAATGTCTTTGTAGTTATATGTTATGTAAACTTGTAATGCCCACATTTTTACCTTTCAAGACCCCTACTTTATATACTGTAAATCCAACAATAGTAATGATACAATTATTATTGTTAGTTACAATCTTTCTGCAATGTTATGTGGAAATGCTAGTTGGCTCTTGATTGTTAATCTTATCAGCAAGTATAAAAATATACACCATTAAATAAAATCAATGCAAACATTTCATGTTGTTTTATATTGATTATTCAGGTTTATATTATTTAATATTTGTGGGTTCTGTGTATAACGGATATTTACATTTTTAAAAGGCTTAACCATCTCACAAGGTTAAATATCTTCAAATATTACAGTGTATTTTGTTATGTGATAATGTTTTTTTTCTCTTTTTGTTCTTCCACTTTTCGCAGGCGCGTGAAAAAAATTTAAATATATATGGACAAATTGCATCAGCAAATACAACTGTTACAATCCGTATATTAGACATAAATGATAATAAACCCCACTTTTACAACTGTGAGGTAACTGACTGCAACTTCAAAACTGACCTTCAGAGCCACTTTTATGGTGAAATAGAAGAGCATTCATCTGTCCGGGTACCAGTGGCAAATCTCACCATCACTGCTAATGACCCTGATAAGGTATGCAGCTTTCTGTCAAATGATCAAACCTCCTGTTCTGTTGATAACTTACTAATTAGGAATTAATAAAAACTAGACACCTACACTCAATGTAACTGAGGGTCGTAGGAAAGTGACCCAGATAATTATTCATGCTCAGACAGAGGCAATAATAACAGATAGCCTGAGTAAATTTGAAAAAAATCTGGGAACCATGGATGAGATGTATTATGCCTAGGGGAATTGATAAAAGCCAATTGCTAAGACTTTGAAATAATATATTCTCCAAGTGCAAGGGATCCTTTTCCTTTTTTTTCTTTCTCCTCTTTTTTCTGTTTATGTAAAATAGAATGCATTTTGTTGTGTAATAAGTTTTTTTAAAATGGAAAATAATAAAAATGTGGAAATAAAAAAATAATGAATAAGAACTGGAATACTCCTCTCAATGAACCATTCCTAACTCCATATACACATCGACTGTTGCATATGCTGGCTGAGCTGACCAATGTTGCCTATAGGACAATAATCACAGAGTGAATTGGTAAGACAATGTCATCATGGTAAAATCACTCATTACCATGTTGCCTTTTATGATCATTCATTTTCCATAAATGCTTGTCTCGGTTTACTAAAGTAGCTTATACGGTGTATTTATGTCTGTGTATGACCAACTCAATCAGCCATTTATTCCAAAGTTTGGAATAAATGGCTCTGTACCAAAAAGGCTATATTTGCACTGTACACCAGCGGTTTCTGGATGTGCATTTGGCTGATGGGGCGGAAAGGAATAATTTGCATTGGCTCCGCCCACTGTCCTAAAACGAAGGCTTCCACCTAAAGTTTTGGGATTTGTGCTGGATTGAGCCGTGTAAATACCTTCTGTTTTAAGAAGGCTTGATTGTGCTATGCACTGCTCGAGTTGAGGGCTTTTTGATTCCTTTCATCCCTTCTCACCATAACCTTCACAGGTACTTCTCTTTGTAATGTTTTCCTGATAATTGTCTTTTGGACCTCAATTACTGCAGGGTACCCATCAAATTGTGGGTGGTTGTGTTGATATAGTAAGCAGTATAGCAGTATATACTTGTTCCCAGAAACTGCCTAGATTTATTTTTAGGGGCTTAGATGGTTCAATCTTGCTGGTTTAGTTTTGTCTAAAATTTCTCTTATTTACTAATAAACTAAAACCGTATATACATTAGTCAAATGAAACAAAGGAACATACAAAACAATGTCCCTCTGCTGTAATCTATTCATGGCTAAGGTGAAAGCCCTTTAGGCATGAGTAAGAGATCCTGGAGACTTCTATACTCATTCCATAGGATGGTAGATTATATTATTTACAGTTGCAAGAAAAAATATGTGAACCCTTTATGAGGTTTGTATGAATTGGTCCTAAAATATGCTCTGATCTTCATCTAAGTCACACCAATAGAGAAACAAGCTTAAAATAATACAACACAAACATTATATGTTTCCATGTTTTTATTGAACATAAAATGTAAACATTCACAGTGCAGGGTGGAAAAAGTATGTGAACCCCTAGCCTAATGACTTCTCCAAAAGCTAACCAACCTTGAGTCCAATCAGTGTGATGATATTGGATGTGTTGCTGAAAGCTGTCCTGCCCTTTAAAAACACACACCAGTTTTGGGTTTCAAGATGCACTGTCTGATGTGAACCATGCCTCGCAGAAAAGAGCTCTCAGAAGACCTACGATCAATAATTGTTGACTTGAAGCTGGGAAGGGTTACAAAAGTATCTCCAAAAGCCTCGATATTCATGTGTCCACGACGGAGAAAGTTTAGCACTGTTGCTACTCTCCCTAGGTGTGCTCATCCTGTAAAAATGACTGCAAGAGCACAGCGCAGAATGCTTCATGAGGTAAAGAAGAATCCTAGAGTGTCAGCTAAAGACTTACAGAAATCTCTGGCACATGCCAACATTTTGGTGACATATCTACAATAAGGAAAACATTAAACAAGAATGGAGTACATGTAAGGACACCACGGAGGAAGCCATTGCTGTCCCAAAAAAATATTGCAGCATGTTTGAAGTTTGCAAAAGAGCACCTGGATGTTCCACAGCACTACTGGCAAAATATTCTGTAGACAGATGAAACCAAAATTGAGTTGTTTTAAAAAAAAAAACACACGACACTATGTGGAGAAAAAAAGGCACAGCACACCAACATCAAAACCTCATCCCCACTTTAAAACATGGCAGAGGGAGCATCATAGTTTGGGGCTGCTTTGCTGGAAGGATTGTTGTCATTGATGAAAAAAATTATTCCAGAGTGTATCAAGACATTTTGCAGGAAAACGTAAGATAGGTGATGCAACAGGACAATGACCCAAAGCATACAAGTTAAAAGAATACAAAAGAATGACTTCAACAGAACAAAATATGCATTCTGGTGTGGCTCATTCAGAGTCCTGACCTAAACCCAATTGAAATACTGTGGCATGATCTTAAGAGAGACACACCAGACATCCCAAGAATATTGCTACACTGAAACAGTTTTGTGAAGAGGAGTGGTCCAAAATTGCTCCAGATCGTAGTGTAGGTCTGATCTGCAACTACAGGAAACGTTTAGTTGAGGTTATTGCTGCCAAAGGAGGGTCAATTAGTTATTAAGTCCAAAGGCTCACATACTTTTTCCAGCCTGCACTGTGAATGTTAACATGTTATGCTCAATAAAAACATTTAAACATACAATGTTTGTGTAGTATTATTTTAGGCAGACGGTGTTTTTCTATTGGTGTGACTTAGATGAAGATTAGAGCACATTTTATGACCAGTTGCAAATCTCCACGTAATCCCAAAGGGTTCACATACTTTTTGAAAATTTTCAACTTTCCTGCATGAAAATGTAAATCATTCAAAATTGCGACTTAAAATTTAAATTTGGGGACTTTCAAGGCATCACTACTTCTAAGCAAGGGCATGTCCTTCACTTACTGGTACACCTTACACACCTTACAGGTAGCCTCCCTTTGTGTATATTAATTAACAGTGAAATCTGAAAAAAAATGTTCAGCGTAATGTTCAGTAGCAGTTTAAGATATGGGCAATATGGGCCATTGCCCAGGGCGCCATTACACTGGTGGGCCAACATCTTTTTCTGATGCCCAGATGCCTACCCCCAGTGCACCCACCTATAAAGCCTTAGCCCCCTGGGGATAGGGAAGATCTCATCTCGCATTCTGGTGGAGTACTGGTCAGTCAGAGTCTGTATTCTGCGACTCAACAGCTCCCCACCCCCTGCCCCCCCTGCCGAGGTTCTCATCAAGGGGTAGTGCTGGTCAACCCAGATCCCCCGGTCACTCTCCAGCACGAGGAGGGGTGCTCGGCCAGGGCACTGATCTGCCTAGGACCACCCCATGTAATGTTCATATTTGACATGACTCAAACCAGGATAAAGTGTTCTGAGCTTTACAGCACCACTTGTCACATGCTCTTTCATTTGTAATCTATTCGCAAGCCAAGTATTAATGCAATACACTGTCTCAAGGTCTAGAATGAACTTGATTTTCTGTTCCTTTTTTAATAATTAATATTTTGGTTATTTTCTTACAGGATCGAAGCGGGACATTTAACCTGTATTTATCGGGAAAAGATGCAGATTTTTTCACAGTATCTCCAACACGAGTGACAAACACCGGCCTTGTTCAGATTCTAGTGAAAAACCCTGACGCTATTGACTATGAAGTTGTTCCTGTGATGCATGTGGAGGTACGATAGTAAATAGAAAAATCTGCTGCTTTGAAAATTTATGTTGAAATAGATGTGTGATGATTAAACACCTTGGTTTTTTTTTCTTGTGTTTTTTTGTCTCACACCCTTTAGATGATGTCATTTAACCTCCCATAGCCCTCTTTTAAAACTCTAAAAAAAGTTCCTCACTGAAAATTGTTTATTTACAAAACTATATATAAAAAACAAAGCTTGATCCATGAACATCCATGATCTTTAATAGTGATGGCCCGAACTGTTCGCCGGAGAACTATTCGCGGCGAACATCGCATGTTCGCGTTCGCCCATGTTCGCGAACATATGGCGAGTTCGGTTCGCCCCCTATCTTTTAACATTGCAGAAACTTTGACCCCTGTGAGTCACAGTCAGCAGACATAATCCAGCCAATGAGCACCCCCCACCTCACAGACCCTCACACCCCCTATAACATATCAAGTACAGGACGCCATTACACATTCTGCTGAAGAAGGAGAGAGTTAGGAAAGAGAGCTGCTGCTGCTGCTATACAGATATTTCTGTGTGATCTACAGTCTTCACTGAATATCCCATCCATCCATCCATGGGGAATATC
>CM070034.1:44735131-44746674 GCA_036250615.1 Ptychadena robeensis | reverse complement strand
GCGGAGGTTCGCGTTCGCTGTTCGCGAACATCAAATTCCGGGTTCGCGCCATCACTAATCTTTAATACACACATTCAGATCTTTGCAGTGCATTAATCTGCGTGCGTATTCAATTATCAATTTATAGGCTGCCCAATTACCCTGAATTGGTAAGAACAAGACTCTTTCTTTTTTCACACATTGCCAATTGCATTTCCATGTGTTGCAGCACAATAAAACATTGGTATAAAACACATTTTGGGGTTCCATTAATATAAAATGACACAACAACACAGTAATACAGGCAACTTGCATTACCATAACTTGCTGTAAATTAGAGGTAGCACACCTAAACCCAGAAGTTTTAATAGGCCCTTAAAGTGCACCTAAACTCTAAGGGGCCAAGTGACAATTATATGCAAGTGCTGTATGTGTATAAATCTCAAACTAAGCAAAATTAAAAAGTGCACCTAAACTCAAAAATTATGCTAAGTATGATATTGATACACATACAGCACTTGCATATAATTGTCACTTGTATTTTGTGGACCATAAGAGCCTCTGCTGTCTAGGATGCATGGCTTTTTCCCCCTCTGATATTGGGGGAAAATGGCGTCTTATAGGCTGGCTGGCTTGGACATTAATTTTACCCCCAATCCTAGACTATGGTGGTAATATTATGGTGGTCGCTCCGAATAATTTCCAATGTGCCTGTGAGTATACAATAATAGCCCTTTTTGGGCCTTACCAATTACCAATAGCTTAATGTGCTTGGTTGAACTGATGGCCCACTGCCCTGCTGTTATTCCAATAGAAAATTGGTTCCGCTGAAATTGTCTCTCTGTAAAACCCCCGTTATATCACTTTTCAACCAACGGACCACCATCATTTTTTGTGTTCCTTTGTTTTATTGAATCCCTATTAATCATCTGTAATGTAAACATCTGAGGCCAGTGGCCTATGCTCCCCCTGTGCCCCCTTTAAATGATTGTAATAAACCTATTTATGTTTTATACCATGTTATTTGCTAATTAATTACTGCTATCGGAGCCCATAAAGTCCCCACGCCCCTAATTAATTCAGGGTGAAACCTTGATCTGGGCCTGTGGGCTTTGTTCTACTTGCCCATTGATATAATATGAGCATTTCATTTGGGATGTTGGCTCCTTGCCGAATGAATAGTTTTGTCTATATTGTATAGTGCGAAAACGCTTGAATGGTGTCACTCAGTGTGGCACTATAGATTAAGCCATCAGCCATTGACCACCTTCTCTTATCGCAAGCCTGGCATGGGTTGGTATTGATCTTATGGATTTGACCAGAAAAATTGTGAAGTTTTATTGCGAATATTGTCGCAAAATTTTCAAATAATATTCACAATGACTATACATCTGCACTATAAGTCGTAATTTTGATCTTAGTTAACATTTTGGGCCAATTTTTCATTTTATTGTCGAAACGGCCCCATTGAAATTTTGACTTTTTTCACATTGCGAATTGCAACCATCTCTACTCAGGGGTCATGGCTAGATGTCATTTTTGGCTAATGCTGCTAGTATCTGCTAAATAAAAAAATGCATGTGTTTTATTGGGTTTTATTTTCACTTTTTTCAATAGATTGTGGCCAATGACACTGAAAATGCACATGATTGCTGTTCTGTTGCTTATGTGACCATCCAGCTGATAGACATAAACGACCACATTCCAGAATTTCCTAAATCATTGTATGAGCTTTCTGTTGAGGAGCACTGTGCAAATGGTACCAGTCTAGGAGTCATAACAGTAAGTTTAGACCACAATCAATTTGACGGTTATTGTTAGCTGTTGTTTTTCATTATGGTTAAAATACAACCGATTGTCAATTAGTGTTAGATTTATATGTAAATCAATAGACTGGTATCTCATTAAGTCTTGATGTTTTAGGCAACAGATCCTGACTCTGGAATTTATGGGTTGATTACATATGGCTTGCTGCCACCATCCATGTAAGTATGAGCATTGATCAATGCCTATTTATGATCAGAGTTAACATCTATTCATCACATAATTAGAAGTTATAAAACACATAAAACACTACACACATATGTAATGAACATACTCTGTACTGTCTTTATCTATGGTTCTTTAATAGGGAAGTAGTGTCAGAACTGGAAAATAGCTAAAAAGGATCTTGAATTGGCCACAAAATAATTTTTTTCTATATAGATGCTGAAGTTACATGACAGCCACAGACAATATTTTGCATTTACTTCACATAAGCTTTAGTAATGTCAACCATGACTAATAAGCTCCTTTCCTATAACCCTGCAAATAACTGTATATGACAAGCATGCTGGGAGATGTAGTTGAACTTGTGACAACAGAAAATAAGTTAGCTTCACCACCTTGTCCAAATTCATGAAAAAAATGTAGACTTTAGTTCTTACCCATCTGATTATAATATTAAATGTGTAATGACTACCTAGGAAGAATGTGGATGCATATTGAAAATGTTGCAAGGTTCATATGTCATTTATAAAATAACATAAAGTGACATAATGTCTTTGTTTTCAGACTTGACTCTTTCAATGTGAAAGCTTCTACTGGAGAAATCTTTGTGGTCAATGGAAACCTTTTGGATCGAGAGCTCCGTTCTCAGTACTATGCTACTCTGCAGGCTCGGGATGGAATGAATGCCACTGGAACTACACTTCTTGAGATTACTTTAATAGATATAAATGATTGCCACCCAGAAGCAATAGGGACATATAATATATTTGTCAATGAGAATACTGATGATGTCCACATTGAGATCAAGGTAAAGAACCACAGCAACAGGTTCCATGCTATGTGTATGCATTGGTGCTAATTCTGCTTCTTACTATCTCATGTGGGCACCAAATTTTAGTTGGGGGGAACTGACCCCAAGGGGGGTGGCCAACCTCTACGGACTTTTAGGCTTAGGCTCCACTAAAAACCC
The DNA here is from genome assembly GCA_036250615.1 of Ptychadena robeensis. Lineage (NCBI taxonomy): Eukaryota > Metazoa > Chordata > Amphibia > Anura > Ptychadenidae > Ptychadena > Ptychadena robeensis. The sequence continues at coordinate 44,743,736 of CM070034.1, read as the reverse complement.
TGCGTTTACGTATGTCAAATGCAGGGATGTTGACGCATCCAATGAAAGTCAATGGTTGTGTCTACATATCCGTTGGTGTGATCCGTCAGCTTTCATTGCATTACAATCGCAACATAAGCCAACGCAAGTATGGTGCGTTGATGCACCCATAGAAAATGTATTCAGTCTGTTGAAATGAAATGGTATACGTTATTCGATGCGTTGATCAATCCATTCATAGTAAAAAAACTAAAAAACTGATATATTGCTTAATGCATCCCTGACGGATCACTGACAGACCCTTAACACATACCTAACGCATGGTTGCTTTATTGGATCCGTTAATGCAACAACTTAGGGGGGTTTCCACATGTGTCAGGACTCCCTCCGCTGTCTGGAGCCCTTCTTCCGATGCACGGGTTATGGGGATGTCTGAACTCAGCATCCGCCGGCCAGCTAAAGTGTATGTGATCTGTCGGGATTCCTGTCACTGCACTGTGCAGTAGGGGTCTCGACAGATCGAGCAACACTATGGAACCCCACCCCCCCCTTAAGGTGAAATGAAAAGGTGGAGTTTCAGTCAAAGAAAGGAGGTTTACAATTTTTATCTATATCTTATAACAATACATACATTTCAAAAAAGCTTTTACAAACATGTCTCCATGATCAAAGAGAGTCTGTGGGACATGGAATTAAGTCCAGTTCGCTGTACATGACAATATTTACATGAAAAAATTCCTTTAATAGTTACCACTAGGGTCAGTCTTAGAGTTAAAAAAGGTCTAATAATTGCTTAAAATTTCTTTCCAACACGTTTCGTCCATTCATTGGACTTGTGTCTTGGAGCATGTGTCTTGGAATACAAGTTGTCCAAGTAAAGTGCTGGTGCTTACATTAACATCTTTTTCCTGTATCACAAGAAAAGCATAATATCAATGCCCACATAATCCACTAGATTTGTATCCAGTCCTTCTATGCACATTTCTTTGTTTCACGTACGTAGTAAACATCTTATCTGGAGAATGTCATGTTATTTTCTGTGTTTCAAAAAATCTCATGTGTGCATTTTTTTTATTTTTCATAGGCTATTGATGATGATGAGCCAGGCAATATAAACAGTGTGGTAAGGTTCAGATTGCTACCAGGTTACTTAAGTGAAAATTTCACCATAAATTCCACCACTGGAGTTATAACCAATTTGTCTCCTTTGGACCGAGAACAAATTGATATAACAATGAATGGACTGATTGTACTTACAGTGCAATTGTATGATCTGGGAGTACCTTCTCTGTCATCGGACGTTAATGTGACTATCAATGTTGAGGTAATGTTATATTTCATTTTACACTTGTGGCTACATATTTTTATTTTACAAAAATAACAGAGTACTGCCAAGTAAAGCATAAAAACATTACATTCCAGTTTGACATAATATTACATTCAAGTCTAGTAGAACTTAATAGAAGAATAGAATAATAAAGAATAATAAAAGACTATAATAAAAGAAAAGAACAATATAATTGTGTATGTGGAGCTAACAAAGTTTCCATTTTTATTTTTTAGGATTTAAATGACAACACTCCAATTTTTAATCAAAGTGAATATACATTTGCTGTTAATGAAAGTACAAAAGGTAATTTCCAACCTAATGATGATAATGAGATGCAAAATTAGTTTAATGTGCCTGTTATTGTTACCTATACAAATATTTTTTGGTTCTTCCACTGAAATATTATTGCTTTCTGAAAAAAACAAGTTTGCACACCTACAGCAAATTATACCATAAACCCATCATTAATGCTCAGATACAATGAAAAAGAGAAAATGACTCTGAAGGAATAAGCTTATCTAATATATTACATCCTAATCAGTATACAAAACAAGGGAGACCCATAACTGGTATACTTGCCACACCCCAAATGTAACCATATTCTCCTGCCAAGGAGCATATTGTGAAAGGGTTTAAAGTGGCACATCAGAATGCATTCTGCACAAAAAGTGAAGTTCTCCTGTATCAAAAAAAGACTTTTAATTGAAATAATCTGAATCATGGATGGATGCACAGACCTTACAACAGGGCATCACAGCATAAAAAATAGACTGTATTATGGGGAAAGTGTATGATATAAATATTCATGTGTATTGATAATGCCTTTCAGGGGCCTTTGTTGGAAATCTCCAAGCTGATGATGCAGATCAGACTGAACTAAACAATCGTATAAGCTTCCGTATTTCTCAAGGCGGATCTGGAAACTTTATAATCCGAGGATTTAAGGAAGCTTTAGGAAAATATATTGGGCAACTGTTTGTAGATCCTGAAGTTGAACTGGATTATGAACTGCAGAACAGTTACATTTTAATTGTCGAAGCACAAGACTATGGATTTCAGGGCGTCAGTAACAATGCAACTGCCAAAGTAATTGTCCAAGTTCTGGATCTCAATGATGAACCACCATATATAGACCCCTCAAGTCTGGTGGACCTTTATGTTGTTGAAAACAGGACAGGGGGCATGGAGCAGATTGCGCACTTGAATGCCACTGATCTTGATACAGATAATCTTCTGGAATTCCAGCAATTGTCTGTTTCCTGCTTTAAGAATTCAAAAGATGTAGGTAGCATCTGCCATGACTGGTTGCGGCTAGCACCTGATGGACGGCTGTTTGTCAATTATACTGAAGATGTTGATTATGAGCTGTGTGATCAGATAGACATGCTGCTGCGTGTAGAGGACAAGCTGACACTTCTTGGGGACAGATACAGCAACATTGGTATGATCAATATCTATGCTATTCTAGATAGATAATTGAATAAATACAAATTATATGTGTAACGATTATTACTCCATATTTATTTATTTATAAATATAAAGCTTCTATTTTACATTAAGACACCATCAATGATAGGGTTGCACAAATTAGACAATGTATGGATTCATGTATTGTCTTTGTCTGTGCGCAGTGACCCAGCGAGTGATCATAATTGATGCCAATGACAATGCTCCTGAATTCCTGGAAATTACACAAGCATTTGGTAAGTTATAACACATATTTAACAGACAGGAACTTATTTATAATGCATTTTGCCAGTGACAATTAAGGTTTCCAATAAGCCTTATATATGAACAGTCTTTGTGAAAGCTGTATTGAATGTTTGAATACACAAGCACTGACTGTACCAGTGGCAGCAATGTACACACACAGCACCACTGGGCTTAACAGAGAGTTTATACAAATACACTGATGTGTAAATAATGAACCTCAATTATTAGAAGGTGAAACTGCAAAAACACCCATTTAGTTCATACTAGCTGCGCTGCAGCTGCGGTGTGGTACAGTAACGAAACACAGTAAGGCTAGGGTTGAAAGCAAGGTACACAGGTTTCCTTTATACACTGGGCTGGCAATAGCGCAAATGCCCTGCAGTATCTATTTTTGCAGGCGCAGTGCAAGCATCTCTCATACACTTGTATGGTATACACAAGGGCAGCGCAGTGCAAAATGCTTTTGCTATACCCGTAACTGGCGTGGTTTACTGCTGCCGTAGGATCACCAATACTGCATACGTTATCTGCAAAAACCGCAGCCCAGCTTGTGTGAACAAGCCCTTATAGAAGCTTTCTAGCATGGGAGCATTAAAGCATACATTGAGGATACACTAATATTAAAAAATGATTCCACCACAGGGACAAAATACATTGGTAAGGCTTTTCACAGGATTTCGGTGTCTCAGTGGGAATTTGTGCCTAGTAATCCAAAAGGGCATACTTGATGTGGAATTTTGGATGGACAAGAGCACCTGATTTACAATCAGTATTGTATCTCATTTGAAGGCAGGGTTCTAAGCAACTCAACATCAAAATGGTCAAACCAGCATTATAGTTTGGGTTTGTTTTCAGGGAAGAGAAGAAGGCCTTACTCAAACTGCTGCAACAAATTTAAAAGAGAAGAAACTAAATGTTTTGTTTTTCATTGGCATAACCCTTTATAGGAGTTGTAATTGCAATGCGTCTACGAATTGTAGCCATTAGAGACGGTCAATTAGATACCAAAATTTTGACATTAACATACAAATGCATACAATTTTTATTCATGTCATGTGGCTATTTTCTGTATTATTATGCTACATTTATATAAAAAGGTTTGTCTTATCACATTTAAACAGTTTTTGCCTTATGATGACAGTGTTTATTGATTTATATCTTTACAGTGGTTATACCCGAAACTGCTGTCATCAACACTGAAGTGGCCTCTGTAAAGGTAGTTTTCTTTATTGTGGAATTAGGGTGTTAAGCTAGCCATACACTGCACGGATTCCCTGGCTGATCGATTCAGCACCCGATGGATTCCGGCGATTCCGCCGGCATCCACAGGTGAGAACGATCAGCCAATTAGGGAATCCGATCGTGGCAGCCCACCTTGTACGGCCGGATCCGTGTCCGATGGATCGCCTCCCTGACCGCAACGCCCCCTGATCAGAGCAGAATCGGACCCGAAAAGACCAACAGGTTGGTTCTTCCTCGGATCCGATTCTGTGCCCCCGATCCATCGGATGCGGTCGGACGGGCAAGGTGGGCTGCAGGGGATTCCGGCACGATGGATCCGCGTGCACGCGCCCGGAATCCATCGCGCCGGAATCCGGCACGAATCCGTGCCGTGTATGGCAGCCTTTATACCAAACAACCTAGACCAACTTCTAAAGGAAGTATCATCACATGAACCTATTTAAGATCTAGTAGTAATTGCATTATAATTTACACAGAGAAAAAAGTTAACCCCTTGAGTTGGATAAAAAAAATAAATTTTTGGGAGTGCTACACCCAAAAGGTATATTTTTGAGCAAAAACAGAGCACCAAATGGTGGGGCAAAATGTGGGACTTTTAAGGCACAACACAAATTACCAAATCATAACATTAGCTTAGAATGGTCTTTATTTGTGCTTACCACTTACACATAAAACAACTAATAAAACTGTTGTTCGTCCCTCACATTAAGGTGTGCGGGAGAACATACCAACATAGTTTAATATACATCATACATATAAAGACATCTATCACAATGTGTAACTTTATAGGTCCTCATTACCCCAATGGTTCTAGAGGTTACCCAAGAGAGTGAGAGTACCAATTTCACCAACTCAAGCCAGTCCGAGAAATCCGGTGCATCCCACTTAATCCACAATTATTGTGTACCTTTCACACAACACCCTGCTGTATGCATTTTTCAGGTGCAGTGGGAGATGCAAACACAGTGCAATAAAAACTGCTGGGTTGTTGTGTGTAGCGTCACCACTAGCGCACCCTTACCATCCAGAATTTTTAATGCAGCCAATGAAAGGGCCCTTTGAGAATTTGGCTCAATTGCCACAACTTTATATGCTGACATTTTATGTCCAGAACAAATATCTGAACAATTTTTAAGAAAACAGAAACAAGTGTCTGCAAAATTGGGATCTTATCTTGTATAGTAAATACAATAAATGTCACACATATAATCCCCATGAATTTAAAAGATATGGTTAAAGAAAGAATTACCAGCTTATTTTACTTTTCTAATCATTTTACTTATCTGCATTACATTGCCTTTGTCCTCACTGTGGCCATATGTATGTCATTATGAATGTTTACCAGGTTTTTGATCTTCTGCAGGCACAAGACAAAGACAGTGGGGTAAATGCTGAGATATTTTTTTCAGTTGACAAAGTTGATTTCATCTTTTCAAGTGGTGGAGTTCAGCAACTTGGCAATTTATTCAGTGCCATCACCATCAATGAAAATAATATTTACATTGGCTCCATCAGGTCAGTTATCATTGGAATGCTGAATGATTTCATTGTTTTTACTTTCAATGTTCGTAAATCACAAACTTGTTATGTCTTTGCAGAGTTGCCAGCAATCTGGATAGAACATTAAAAGGACAATATAATGTAACGGTCAGAGCAACAGACAGAGGAAACCCTCCACTTAATGCCATCCACTATATAACTGTAAGACAGCAATTAAACTTCATAGCATACCATATCACTATTACTCTTGTAGGTATAGCTAGTAAAGAAAGAATACAAAACAGACACAACCATTCACATATAAAGTAAATATACAGCATGTTCCAGCAAAGCAGGAAGAACTGGTCCATGCAGTATTCCCCATGTAGTCCTCCAGCCAAGCCAAAACCCCAGTGCCTGGAAGCAGAGTTTAGTTACCCATGGTAGTCTGTGTTACATAATATTATATCTAAATAGCATCAATTCACTCAGCTGGGTGGTTAGTTTTGGTGTGTTTAGAGAGTGGGTACTGCTAGTGCTAATACAGCTGAGATATACCTCTTGGCAGTGGTATTTTGGCTTGGCTGGAAGGAATGGAATGCATTTCAGCCTCCTGGAATGCACAGCTATTGGTTTTGCAACAATATATTCATATATTATCAAATATATAACAAATTTATATTTCACATTAAAAACAGAAAATAATACATACATACATACATAAGTCCTTGATGACAGTACAAAGTATGACCATCCTTGTTAACTTGTTATCATGTTGAATACTAAAAGATGCAAATACCGTATTTTCCGGCGTATAAGACGACTGGGCGTATAAAAAGAACCCCAACTTTTCCAGTTAAAATATAGTATAGAGTTTGGTATATTCTCGCCGTATAAGACTACTCTTCCAATGCACACCAAAAAATGTATGTCCACTCTGACTTTCAACCCACAGATCTCCAACACCCTTAGAAGTCAAATTTTTTTTTGTATTAGTCATTTACATTCCCAATTTGACACCCCTATCTGCAACCTTTCATAGTTATTCATGTTTCCCTGCAGTTATCCAACTGACATAAATTGTATACATTTGACAATAAAATAGCTTTAATCTCAATACTGCAATACCAATTTCAGATTTCAAGGTTGTACAACATAGGGTTTTAAAGATCTGGGTGTTCATTCAAGCTAGGTGAGTGAAAGGATGCATGTAGCAGGATAAGCCATTATAGTCTTATGGAAGAATTATTTGATAACTAACTTCTTTGTAGGAAGCGTGGAAGCTAGGGGCATGACATTTTGCATGAATATAGTCTCAGGGGTTAGCTGGTTACCCCCAAAATTTCAAGGTTCTACCATGCAGGGTTTTAAAGATCTGTGTTTAAATTCGTTAAAGCATGTATGCAACAGAGTAGGGCTTTATGCTCATAGGGAAGAAATATTTGATAGGGGGCTTTTAGTAGGAAGGATTGTGCTCAGGGACCTGAAAATTTGCATGGATATAGTTAGATATAGTTAGCTGGTAAGGTTCTACCATGCAGGGTTGCAAAGATATATGTGTTCAATATAGGCAAGTGAAATTTTGCATATAGGAGTATAGCACTCTGGTGATGAAGAAGCATTGTCTGATAGCTGGACTTACTATTAATGGTTTACATGCTATGAATGTTCAAAGTTATACTGTCACACAGGTGTTGGTTTTGCTTCTACAGCACAGTGGGAGTGTCCCCTCTTGGGTTTTTTATTGGCTGGGATGACGGAGAAGCATCCCGTAGCCATGGTAACACTGCTGCGAAGGAGTGGAGAGATCTCTTTCTTCCCGATCTCATTCTCCTGCTTCTGTCGGCCAGCCAGCACGCAGCCCATGGAACATAGAGCTCTACTGGCTCCCCTACATTGTCCCTTGCACCCCCTGCCTGCGGCACCCCGGCGTATAAGACGACCCCCGACGGTACTTTTTTTCTGCCTTCAACGCTTTTCTCCTTTATCAAGAAGACGTTGTGATCTACATGTTAATCTATTTGTCCCGAACAAAGGAAACATAAACAGATTCAACAACATTGCTATACAAACATCTGTTTTTCACCTATTTCACAATCTCATATACAGAGAAAACATGGGGTGCTTTTCTGATTTTACAGTTAGTAACAATCCCTGCTGTTGCTGCGATATAACCACAAATTATGTTAATGACTGTTTGCTTACTATTGATGTTGTGCGTCTGTGACATCCTGATACAAATATTTTAAGCAGTTGTGTTTGTGTGGGAAAGCAGATAGGTAGTCAGAAAATTGGAACTGTATGTGTTTTCTCAAACAACTTAAGGGTCCCCATACACCTTAAGATTTCTCCGTCAGATTTCCTTTAGATCTCTTTTTGTTTAACCAAAACCATGTAATATGAGGGACTTTCTAAACAATTAAGTCTACCTGTGTTCAATCGCAAAGGACCCGGCACTACATAGTTGTTGGTAGATCAAAAGGATATGTGACAGGTAGATCTAAAGGTGTGTGGCCAACTTAAAAAACATAGTAAGTGCAGGGAGAAAAATCAACAAATAGAAGCACTATGTACGAAGAAACTAGCGAACAATCAGAGTTATAGGAAGGATGTAACCACCCACAGACATCTGTTGAGTAAGCTTCCTAAAACATCTGGATATAGCCTTCCATGTCCATTTTTTGCCTTTGGGGCAGAGTGGGGAATGGAGATATTATTATTTTTAATGCTTTAATGTAGGAAACACTTTTATTATCTGATTTCTATTGCCACAATTAGTCCCGGAGGCACCCCAAAAATGAATGCCACATTTGGCTATATATTGTCTAAGTCAGTGGTTTCCAAACTGGGGGGGGGGGGGGG
>CM070034.1:44714384-44726434 GCA_036250615.1 Ptychadena robeensis | reverse complement strand
CCCCCCCCCCCCCGTGATGTGAAGGGTGGGCCACTGGACATTCAAATGCAAATTGGGTTATCTTCAATGAGCACATCTGGAAAATCACCCCTAATGTCATTTCCAGATGTGCTCTTTGAAGTTAACCCATTCAGAGGGTGCCAAATGGCATTGTATTGGATACAGTGATAACAAAACAAAACACATTTCCAATTATAATAAAATGTGATTATAAACAAAGGGCGCTAGGGAAGTTAAAAGTTTAGAAACGTTAAAGCTTATCTCAATATGGATAAACATTTCCTTGCAATACCTTCTTTTGACACAAGATGCCCTCAGTCTTTCAAGTTTTCTTTTTCCATTATTTGACAACTCTAACAGAAACCTATTTTCTTGCGCCATCTGTAGACCAGCAACTTAGGGCTGGCAGCCCAACACCGCTCCCCAGCCATATCATATAGGGATAATGATTACAATATTGGAAATCATTTTTGTGTACTTTCTATCAATATGGTGGGCAAAACCATTTTCAACTGTCGTATAGTTTATATGAAGTTCTTCCAAGGTACATTGACTTCTTTGGTATACTATGTTTACATCAATTTATTTCTAAAAAGATTTTGAAATGATGCAAGAATCGTTGTAGAGAGATTTTGTTTGTATGTATTCAGTTTTATGCAATGTCCTGTATTGTTGGTAAATCTGTTTTTTTGTGTAGAAGGTATACTAAATCTACTTTTAGACTGCTTGGGATAAGCTAGCTTCAGCAGTAATACATACATATATCATTGCTTTAAGTAATGCTTTAAGGCAATTAACTGTAAACTTGGAATATTCTCATAATATTTCCCTAATCTCTCTGTAGAGCCAGTGATCGAAGCATCCTGTCAGTATACTGTGTGTTCTCCAATGGTACTGCCATAACACCAGATGAGCTCAGCAGGTCAGTATTGCAGTGCAACTGTACAAAATGTTTTTAAGTATTACAAAATGTTTTTAAGTATTATACATGTAATGTAAAACCCAAGACCTTGTGTCTATATTGCTTTTTTAATTCTTTAACTATGTGCTAGGTATGTATCAGTAACTGGTTGTTGTTACTATGTCATAACTGTTAAGATTTTACATGGTCAATAAGGTATAATCATCTCATGTACCATACCATACACATTCAATGGCAGTCATTCCTATACCAGAAGTGGTTTGACTACAGAATAATGTAATAGAGCATAAAGCTAATTCCAGAACACCACAGTCAAACTAAAATTATATTGGAAGATTTGGAAACTTTTTCTCTGATTCTTAGTAGTAACAGTAGTGTTAACCCTAGTTTATCTGCTTATTTGCTTGTGATTGTATAGTTCATAATCTGTGTGTGTGCCATGGTTTGAATATGGCAAGGATATGATTGCTTTATTCTTGCCAGCTTTAGCTCTCATAGCTTCCTTTGTTAATGACTATATTTATGTTCCTGTTTTGTTTTGAATGATACTTGTCAATTGGAAAGCAAGTGTAGAGATTGTACAAGTAATAGAACTCAATGGCAGCTACCCTACAAAAAAATAAATCTGTAATACACAGTTCTATTTCTCTATTCAATACTGTTAAAATCGATAGTTTAAGTAGTAGTATTCTTTTTTCCTAAATCAATTGATCAAAAGCGATGGAAATGGAATATAAAATGAATCCAGCAGTAATAAGACATGTTGGTAAACTCCATGTGATTGTTCAAGTATTTGACAGGTTTTCTTGGTATTGGAAAAAGTTTGGGCTTTGGAAAGAAATCGATCGGTTTTGCATTGATCACACTGTGTGGCAGTACGATCGATCGATATTAGACTGACAGCCTAAAGATTCCTATATGCGTTTTGATTTTCCTCTTCGATTGACTTAAACTGATTTTTAAGCCGATCGACTAGAAATTGATGTCTGTCCAGATGGTTCAATTGTCCTAAATCGATCAAATTTGGCCAAAAAATATACTGAAAAGTGATCAGACATGTCCCTATTTTGGAGATTGTCTCATGTCCAAAATCGACCACAAATCGGATTACCAAGGTAGAGTTCCATTAATTTCCAGGAATCGATCGGTGACAAATTGACCCATGTATGGCTACCTTAAGGGCGGACGACCAAAAATTGTGTATGGTTAGTTTAGGTTAAAAGAAGATCTTGCATTAGATAATTAAGTGCCAGTGCTGTATATTTTTTCCAATATAAAGTGCCACTGCTATATGCCATTTTTCAAAATAAGTGCATCTTGGGTTTCTCAAATAATGCTAAAGTAATTTAATGGTCAACAGGAGTGCCCCTCTAAAAAAAAAGGTATCCTATAAACCCTACAGTGTTGGTTAGTGGTGGTGTTTTTAACCCAAGCATAGTGTTTCTCATATGTGTTAAGCTTATCCTATATGGGGGAACTGTCTTTGAGTATTTTTTAAAATTAGGACAGGGTTTTATTAACTGTTTCCCCCAAAAAATTAATCTATAACAATACTGTGAATTATGTAAACTACTATAACGTTTTATTTTCTTTCAGAATTATACAAAATGATGAAGAGGCACTACGTACCCTACTGTCACTAGGCCTCACTGTCATTGTAAGTATTTGTCAAAAAAAAATCCAAGCACCATATACTTTCATAATGGCACTTTTCAGTTGACGATTCAGTTGACACCTGTTCTGCTACACAGAAGACAAGCCTTATATTGATGTAGGTTTCTTTTCCTTTGCCATGTCATGGTTTGAGTATGAATGGAGGAACATATACATGCTCAACTAATACATATACATAGTGCATATTCCACCAATAATCTATTTTGCAGCAGGTATAGCATGTATAGTCAGAACCACCTTGGAGCAGTTTATAATGGTTTTCTATGGGAAAATTCTTCTGTGTTTATTTCAATGGAAAGCCCCACACTTTGCTGCCTGTCAATGCTCTCTGATATTAGGGTCTTTTCCGGTCCACTGAGGCGCACATCATTTGAGCAAGGGAGAGAGGTGGGGCTGTGAGGGATTTCAAGTAACATTTTTTTTTCCAAATGCCATTCGTGTAAACATGAACTTCTTCTGGTAGGTCCGTTTTAAGGATACAACGGTCTGGCATTGTTTTCCAGTGTTTTAAAAGTACGTCAAAGGCATGTCAGCCATGTTATCTTGGTACACTTGAGCAAACATTTCACTGCATTCTTTACATTAAAATATTACATTATGTAATTATATTGTATTTCACAGATAAAAGCACATTCTACATATAAGGATATGATTTGACGAACATGCCTTTGATTTGTATTTTATGCATCAATTTAAATTTTCTTTCTTTTTAAACAGGGAAACGCAGAGGCTCCACTTCAACAAAGAGACAAAATCCTTTATGGAATCATTGCAGGCCTTGGCTGCATTATAATCCTTCTAACTATCATCATGATTATCTCTATGGTCTGTCTGAGGAAAAGGTACTTGGAGTATACAAATGTTACCTTGTTGATTCTAAAAAAAGTAGTTTAAGTAGATCATTTGGAAATCAATATCTTTTTACCTGAATTTGTCGACCAAAATTTTTTGAATTTGAGCAGAAAATGGATCGAGCATTGATCAGCAGCTCGCCCACTCCAGTTTACTTTCAACACAACTTCTGTGTTGTCAACATGACAACATGGTGGTTCGCTGGTGACAGGTCCATTGAAGATCAATGGATGTGTCAACAGGATGCGGAAAAGACACACCGGAAAAGCATCAGCTGTGACTTTTCTGTGTCTCTGTCATGCAAATGAATAGGACAAGTTGCCGCAAATGTGGTAGTAACATGCCCTAAACCGTGGGTAGACTTGCGGTCTGAGTGAACACAAGCCCACAGCTATTAGGTGATATCAAAACATTCCAATTAAAGTCCCATCGGAGGGGAAGTTCCTTTTTTCACAAGCCCACAGCTATGTAAAAAAAACTGTTACCCCTCTAGTGCATAAACTGACTAGTCAAATAGTTGACTAGTCGATTTTGGGGTCGACCACCCCTGAGACCACTCCTCTTTGTGTGCTTGGTGGTTAGTGAGAGAGGGAAACACATGACCTTCTCTCTCTAAATGCATGCTGACCTGCATACATGTTGTCTCTGCCATGCAGTCAGCACAAGACCTTGTCTCTCTGTCAGTATTGGCCAGGAGGGAGAGGTAAGTGATGACTTTTCAAAAACATTATTTAGCTTCCACTGTACAGCACCATTGTCACTCTGTGGAGGGGATAGTGTTTGCCTTATTAATAGTAATACCTAATTTAAGTGGTAAATGATTTGTCCCAGCCTGTTATTTTAATTATGTTTAGTCTACTATTGAAGCAGAGAGAGAGAGAGGCATAATGTATAGTATAGTACAGGGCTACTCAAATGTAAATTTGTAAGGTCCACTTATCAAATTTCCATTCAGTCAGAGGTCCGGAGTTCGGAATTTTACTGTGCACTGCCAGTGGATTGGCAGTTTTTACGGCGCTGACCTGGTCCGCCAGACAGAAGTATGACGTACATTTATATAAATATTCTCCCTATACTCTATACAGGACACAGTCTCAAACATATGTATTTAATTACTAGACAAGGGGTACCTCACAAGTATATATTGAGGGGTCAGTGGAGGGTGAAAGGGGTAGGAGGACCTGAGGAGCCCTGGGATGGCCATTTTCTCTGCTCACAAAGCTTTCTTTAGGAAATAATGGTATAAATTCAAGCTTTTATTAACCTTCCTGTGCAGGGGACCACTACAACTAGCACTCCCTTTCCCCCCGGCCTGAGGACTCCAGAGAATGCCTATGCACATAACTTTTTAGTGAGCTCCTCAGATGAGTACCAGGAGATGGTGTTTGGTACTCACCCCATATGTAGGGTGGTCTCCATCACTGTCCTCTGCGTCAGCCTCCTGAATGGTAGATTCTGCTGCAGATGAACCTCCCTGTTCCTAATTGAGCCTTCGATTGTAACCCCCAGTAATGTTTGAACCTCCAGATCTCATCGCCATTGAGCATTGCAACAAAATCTCTGTGTTCAACACAGGGATTTAAGTGGACATGTAGCTAGGGCTTTTCATATGCCTACTGCCTGATTTTCAACCCCCAGATGCTCCAACAACCTCTCAAAGCTATTAATGTTTCCCTGAAGTTATCCCAGTGACAGAAATTATTCGCGTTTAACAATAAAAACTGAAAAAAATTGGCAATCTTAAAAATGAGACTCCATCCAAGCAATATATTATAGGGGGCTTTTTAGTAGGAAGAATTGTGCTCAGGGACCTGGAAATTTGCATGGATGTAGTCTCAGGGGTTAACTGGTAACCCCTAAAATGTCAAGTTTCTACCATGCAGGGGTTCAAAGATTTATGAGTTCAAAATAGGATAAGTGAAAGCATAGTAGTGCTTTATGCTCATAGGGAAGCAATATTTAATAGCTGTATTTTAGCTGAAATGTAACTTATAAGTGTTTTAGCTAGAGGGGTGAAACTCGGGGTGTAAGTAGTAGTAGGGGTGCATTACTGACCCTGAAAGTTTCATGATTGTACAATGAATGGTTTTCGTGCTATGCATGTTTAAAGTTAGTCTCACACAGGTTAATTTAGCTAGAGTGGGAGAGGGTGTGTCCTGCCTGCGTATTGATTGGCTGGGAGGACGTATCTGCTACAACACAGACTCTAGCTCCTCTCCTTCCCTTCAAAGCATCGGCTGTCACTAGGAAGGAGGGGAGGAATGAGCTGCAGCCGCCGGTGCATATGTGACCCTATTTGGGTCCGGATCCGGACCGGGGTCCGCCTATTGAGTACCCCAGGTATAGTATATTTTGCAGGGGGAACTGAGAAAAACTGAAACAGTTATGTTAATGGTTAAAGACTTAATCTTATATTACTGTAATATGCATTTAGTTCAGCTTTAAAAATTTAACCCCTTTGTTTATTTTCAAAGTCACAAGAGGAAGTTACGAGCTGTTAAAGCTTCAAAAGTAGCAAAATCCTTGCCTGGAGAAGCTCTGCAAGGAGTAGCAGCCATTCCTGGTACCAACATATTCAACTCAGAAGGGTAAGACTCTAGTCAGGTTTGTCAGTTTTTGCATGATATTTCAGGACTGGCATGCAATTTAGGAATGTCATTTTGTCATAAAATAATATCTACTGCTATTTCTAAGTTGCTCTTATAGACTTTTTATTATCCCTAAGTACACTGTTGTGTTTTTACTCTAGTGCCAACCCAATGTTGAATGTTGATATGGGCACCTTTTTAGACCTGGGATTTGAAGAAAACAGTTCTATAGATGATTCTGCCAGGTGAGTGTTACATACAGTGTGTACAACGTTCTTTAACTTGCCAATCATCAACATCTAAAGATCATCTTAGCTCCTGGCAGCTCTGTCAATCAAAATCTAAACATCTAAAAATGTACTATCCATTTTTGTTCTACCAAAACCATGTCATATGAGGACCTTTCTAAACCTTCCAATCACTATGTATTCTATCAGGATGGCCACTATATACATAGTTGTTGGTAGATCTAATGGAAATTGTATTGCGTGATCTAAAGGTGTATGGGGGGGGGGCGGCTTTAGACACCGCTAAATTAAATTTTACATTTGTTCATGAGCTGGACACTTAATGATTTTGAGCTATTAGAAGTATGGAATTTTGTAGTGTTGCCCGGGGGAACCACCGGAGCAACCAGGTCCTTTTCGGTTTTCCTATGTTCCCAAATACTGTCACACAATGAATAAATCTCCACATAGCTGGTTAGGGGGAATAAGGGTTTACAAATAGGAATATGTACAAGTCTTAGGGGCTACAGTTCCAACACACTAAACAGCTACTCAGATGATTTGGCTGATGGCTCTCTTACCCAGGGTAGCAGTAGTCCAAGTAGTCAGACATGCCAAACGGATCCAGTGGAGGTGGAGAGGGGAGGAATCCTGCGTCTCATCCTTACTCTAGAGAATGAAAGCCACATTCCTCCCCTCTGGGAAGATGAGGAAAGGACTGACCTGATCCAAAGTGGATCCCTTTCGCTCGCCACGGATGGGGGTCTGTCCGGGCACTGCAAAGTGGGGACCCAAAAAAGTGCATGCAGAAATGGAGTGAAAGCGCTTTAACATCAGTACTGGATAAATTCCTTCTGAAGTTTGTATGCTGGTAGGAGTTGGGGGGCTTGGCTTGGACATAGGCAACTGCTGTCTTAAGGAAACCACTGCATTAAGCCATATATAATGCCAGGGTCTGAATTTCCATGGCAGGTTAGAAAATAAACATTTAAATATTACACAAAAATATATCTTCTTTATATAAACATTCAACAAATATCAACAAGTATTCATTGCCATCATTTCCATTACTATTTGCTACCATTATCATGCAAAATGTACAAAAGTACTATATGTTTCATACTATATTTTTGCATACTCCCCCCAAAATCAGGGGGAAAATACATGCTTCTTATAGTGCAAATGTGTGACCACCCGTGGTGGGTCTGTGGGTGTCCACCCTACTTCTGAGTGTATGTTAGCCAGGCAGCTTCAACCCAGCTCATGGTATCATCACACAAAAAATATTTCTAGTTGAAATTTCAACTTAGCTTAGAACTTATTTTATGCAAAAACATACTATTTTTTATGCAGTGTTCTCTACATGTCCAGCAATTGTAGCGATGCTACCTTGTTCAGGGGCTTTGCAATGTAATCACAAAAAACTATTCAAAATTTTGTGAGCATCTCTATGTCTCTATTACAATGTATTTCCAAAATCTTGGAAGCCAGTTTGACTTTACATTACCATTAGATCACTATGCTGAAAAAACCCCCAGAAATCCTTTATTACTCCTTAAAAAATAGCTTACCTTACAGATCAGGGGTCAAGATGTGTCTTGGTACTGTTTCTCATGTTGTGTCTCAAATGGCAAGTAATTGCAGACACAGAATGCACGTACAACTATATGTCACTCCTGTTTAAATGTTATTTTCAATTACCATATTTACACTGGGGAAAAAGTATTTATCAGCCACCAATTGAACAACTTCTCCCACTTAAAAAGATGAGAGAGGCGTGTAATATTCATCATAGGTCACCTCAACTATGAGAGACAGAAGGGAGGGAAAGAATCCAGGAAATCCCATTGTCTGATTTTTTAAGCATTTGTTTGCAAATAATGGTGGAAATTATTTGGTCACTATGAAAAGTTTGTTATACTTTGTTATATACCATCAAAACTTCATTAGAGAGTTCATTCAAAATGGTATGGTTAATGGTCAAGCACAGCAGTGGTAGCTCAGTTTTGGTTTGCATGTCATTTTTGTGTATTTAGATGCTGATAAAAATTTAGGAACTTAAAGATCATCTCTAGGTGTAAGGCTTGATGTCTGTGTTTCTAATTTATTGTGGGGTTACGCCATGGGAAATAATAGCTAGCCCAAACACAATGAGAGATCTAACCCTTGCTAAGTCTAACATGGAGCACTTACAATCCAAATAAGTTGTGGTTGCGTGCAGATTCTACGCAATATGCTTAGAGGGAGAAGGGCACAAAAGCATTGTGGAAGCCCATGCCCTAGAAACATTTTCAGTCTTTTTTTGTAAGCTCTTGGTGTTACTTTACTTTGTCTTTTTTTGCAGTGTGCACTCTGATTACAATAATATTGTTGGCAACATTAAAGGTGAAGCATCTGTGGAACCGGTAAGATTTTACATTTATTTACAAAATTTAACACATCTATTGTGCGTATCACATGTGACATCACTATACAAATTATTCACCTTTTAGTTGCTTGGTTATCCTTGACTTAAGCCGGCCATAGACGTCCCCATCTATGGCCGACATTTAGCAGACTCTTCACAGCGTGGTGACGTCACCATGCTGTGAGCAGTCTGCTACAGAACGGACAGGAATCCTGTGTGTTCCACTAACACACGGGACTCCTGTCAGACTGTAGCCAATTAACTCGGCGGGGGAGAAGACTCCCCCTCCGAGTAACAGCCTGCAGTGCAGGAACAGAGGATCGTGCAGAAAAAAAAACAGCAGGACGGATCCGTGTGCGATCCCACCTGCCGGCTTTTTTTCTACAAAACTCAAGGTGGGCTCCCTCATAGTTGCGGCTGACCAACCTTTATGTGCTCGGCGGGAGCGAGCACGCAGGTTGGTCTGCTACAACTATGGCCGGGAATCGGCCCGTCTATGGGGGGCTTAAGTTCTGTGCTGAAGGCATGGCAGGCTGTAGTTTTGTTAACACATCCTACAGTGCATTGACATAGGATTCCCCTTCTATTTATTTCAATGAAGAGGGAATTACAACGCACCTCTGTGAGTATAATGAGAAACAACCCTTTATCATAATAGGTGGGCATGGACAGTTAGATTTGCAGATGATTTTGCCGCAGATTGACTGCCGAGTGCAATCGATCCGCTGCAAAATCGCCCACAAATCGAATGCACCAACCTAAAATTGGGCCAAAAATCAGCAGTGAAATTGATCTGCAATTGTCCGTAGATTTTTATGACCATAATTACATATCCATAATTTTTAGATAGATCTCATTATTTTGGATGGGGACCAGCATCCCCATCCACAGTAAATGGCAGCACACAAAGGGTGTGCAGATGATTCCCAGTATGACTGGCCATGCGTGATTAGCCGTGGAATCGGCCCGGCATCGAGACATCTATGCCGGGCTAATCAATGTATTACAAAACTAAAGCCGGCCACAGATGTCTCAATGCTGGGAAGTTTTCTGCATCGGCCCAGCATGAATACGTCATCGCGCACGGTCGGCGTGCTGGAAATCGGCTGCGCACCCCTTGTGTGCCGGCATTTACTTTGGATGGCCATGCTGGTCCGCATCCAAAGTAAGGAGATCGGTCTAAATATTACGGACATGACTGTAATTTGTAAGATTGATTTCTGGGCCGATTTAAGGTGGGCACACATCGACACAAACGCGCACGGTGGTTGATCTGCGGCAAAATCTGTTGCAGGTGTGGCCACCTTAAGTAAGAAACACTTCACATATATAGAAGATAACTAAGCACATTTCCTCTCTCTATAACATTTTCAACTACAAAGAGAAATAAAATGCTGGCGTTATTACACATATCAAATGAAGGCTGTTCAGGGTTTTCAGGGGTTTTTTTGAGCATAAAACTGAAAAAGTGTTGTTTCCTTTAGCATTGCTAATTGAATGTGTTTTTCTACACAGCACAGCTCAGGTATATTAATTAGTGACAATGTTAGCAGTCTAAAGGAAATGTAATGAGTTCACAGAAGGAGATGACAAGCAGCAGAGAACACCCACACAGATACAGGCTTGTAGACTTGTTGACAGCTTTTACTGCTGTGCTCTTTATGGGAATAACAGTCCAGGCACACTCAGGTGCAAACTTCATAAAAGCACATTAACTATTTGCAAACAGCTTTGTCTCTAAAAAATTTCAGTAACAAGTGGAGATACAGTTATATTACTTATGCATGTACCCTTGAGTAGTTGCCAGTTGCCTTGTATATATAGATAATGTATATTTAATAGAACTGGTTTACCTGCTAGTATATGTTTATTTATACCTATCAAGTTCTATGGATTTATAAAGCAGGGAAGGGTCTAGCGTCGGTAATCTGATTTTGTGCTGTTACAGTAAAGTAAGGCTGCTATACACAGCGAGTGCAAACGTGATGACGTGCATTATGGGGCCCCTTCAGTCGGCTGGCACACTTTGAGTTCCGGCCATAAGCTTTAATGAAGACGCCAGTCTTCATTGAAGCTTATGGCATCGGCTTGCATCGGCCAGAGAATACGGACATGTCCGTTCTCTGGCCGGCCGAGCAGTGTGGGGGGACAGGGATCTGTCGCGTCATGTGGGCACATGCCGATTAGCGGGCGATTTTTAACCTGACCGACGGCGCACCCCTGTCGGTCAGGTTAAAAATCGGCCGCTTATCGGCATGTGTATGGCTAGCACCTACAGGTCTTGCTCCTCACCCAATTGTACAGTGCAAAAAGATGCAGAGGAAACAGGGAAGGCATCCGATATTTGTGGCTTAGCTCCTGGCAGCTCTGTCAAATATCATGGACTATAGAAAGGTTTATTTCCTAAAGTTAAATCGAGTACATTCGATTTCTCTGAGACAAGTACTTTCCTTTAGCATTTTCTTTCAAGTTCGCCCTCTTAATAGCACAACTTTGGACATTAGCAGGCGACCCACTGTTTCACTTGCAACTTCTGTAGAAAGCTTGGAAAAGGGAGACCAAAAGTACCAATAAAATGTTAATACTTTGTACCGTGTACCACAGTCTCCTACCATCTGCTGTGTCATATCTGTAGTCCCTGACAATCTACTGTAGCATGTTTGCAATCCCTGACAATTTTCTGTAGCTCTGGTATCTGGTCCTCTTCTGCAGTTCATAATGTAGAGCAGTGGTGGGCAACTGAATCCATATGGAGTGCCACAAGTGCGGCCCTAGGCATCACTAAAGAGTCGCACATAACATTTTTAATCTATACTGACTTGTATTGCATTCTACAGTGTAATGTACATTTGGTGTCATATACATCATCAAAGCATTTGATTCTATCTATGGGACACATAACCTTTGATTCAAGGGTTATGTGCCCCTATTCCGATGTTATGTGCAACACTATATATTATACAATCATCCCCGATTCATCCATTCATTGGAATAGGGGAGCATAGGCACCTGTCCGCCAATCCCTCGCCAACACGTCTTAGAGCAATAAGGGACTTGCACAGACGCCTTCTGTGTCACTGACCCTGAGCAAGTCATTCCTCCTCCCGCTCTAAGAAGATCCCAGGCCAGGACGCGTCTGCGCGGGATCGGTGGACAGGTGAGTTCCTATGACCTATGCATTAACAGTTAGGTTTTGGGGGCCGCAAGTGGAGGACAGAGGAGGGCCACTAAAGAACACCCAAAGGGCCACATGCATGCATGTATGTGGGGCACCTGGGCTATAGAGCTCTCGCTCTAAAAAGACATATGGGTCTTGTAAGTTAGAAGAATACATCTTCAGAACCTGTAGAACAAAAGCCTTGCTTATACCCCCCCCCCCC
>CM070034.1:44679056-44700434 GCA_036250615.1 Ptychadena robeensis | reverse complement strand
CATTACAGGTAAGTTTTTGGGTTTTTTCACTGCATTCCTGCCTATTATTGGCACTTCTAGCCTGCCATTCATGAAAACATAGATTCCTGGTGGTAGGTCCGCTTTAAGCTTTAACTCTTGGCTACTGAGAATTGCACAACTCAGTCAGAAGACCATCTATGGCCAGCTTTACTCACAGGTCTCCTTTCTTCCACACCCAAATATCAGTAAGTTGAATTCACATACTTGCACGGTTCCCCACACAATTCTCTGGTGGTCGATTGCAGTGTGATGACGTCATCCCTCTGGAGCTCTGCAGTCGTCCAGAGGATCAGAAGGCACCCCCATTCAAAGTAATGTGATTGACCAGTTCTGTTTTCTGGCCAATCAAGATTTATGCCCACATGGAGCAGTCGCTCCATGTAGGCACCCTTGATCCGCAGATGAGTTTGCAGCCGTTCCATTGATGCAAATGCACACGCCGGTTCATCGGCCACAAAATCGCCTGATGATCACAGTGTGTATGGAGGCCTTTAGATTCATTTTATATCTGATTGTAGTACTGGATCAGAAAATGGATTGAAGAGTAGATGAAAATTTTACTTGTGTGCGCCCCTCATTTATCGTTTTTTTCGGCCTATATGATGTAAAGGAAGCACCCTATACTTCAGAATGTCTGATAACCGAAAAATATTTTAGCTATCTCCTATGATGCTGGCTAAACCCAAAGAGGTAAAGGAGCTGTCTCTAGCCTCTAGCCCTGACTTGCAGAGCTATATGTGAGGTGGGCAGCTTGTGCCCAGCTCAAATACAGTGTAGATGGAAGAGCTCTCTCTCTGGGGCATCTCTACCATCTGCACTCGGTGTGAGTTGGGCTCAAGATCTCTGGCTGATTACACACTGCTTGGCTCTCTGTGTGTGAGAGCTGGCATTGTGAGTCCAGCTTTTTACACGTAGGCAGAGCTGGATGGGAGAGGTGCCAGTCTGCAGCTCTTTCATCTGGCTCTGCTATTTAATCTCTGGCTCTGCATCTCCCATCTGACAACTTCGCCGCCTCCCTGACTAACATCCTTTTCAAAGGCACTGGCAGGGAGCGGCCTCGGTTGGTTGTGCCTTCGTAACATGAGAAGCAGACATTTTTCCCCTGTTTTTTTTTGAGGGTGGTGTCTTATAGTCTGAAAAACAAGGCACATAATTACAAGCAATGTAATCCATTCTACGCTGATGTCCCTCACTGGGCCAGTTAGGGCTGAGCAGAAGCACTTGCTAATATGCAAATGTAAAAATCAGCATGCCCTGAAATCACCTTTTAGCCATGGGCAGTAGTGTGAGAATTTCCCCCGCACTACTGTGCATGTCCATAGACTTCATCTTCAGCAATATTGATCAACATGAACAAAGGTGAACTCTATAGACATACAGTAGCATTTTCCACGCTTCCAAGCTTACTGCACATGTCAGCTTCTGTAATGTTGATGAACATTGTTGTAGGTGAGGCTATAAACATGCACAGTAGCAGAGGATTTTTTGATGCTTTCCTATGAGCAGTAAGTGAAATAATCCCAGCCCGCGTTAGAAAAATCATGCATACCAAACATGCAACTGCTACATTTTGCCGCATTTTAGCAAAACATAGGGTAGTTTTGCCCAAATGTTTGCTTGCAGTTATTGCTACGCAAAGGGCTCACAGCACATATTGAGCTTACGTTGGCCACATGCAGTTGTTATTGGATTGTTTAAATAAATTGTTCACAATATATAAGCACTTTTATCTGAACTTTTATTTATTAGGTTCTCTGAATTTTTTGGGGGACTTTAAAAATCCCATAATGCTTATGGTCACTTTCATATACTGTAAAATGAAGAATATTCTAAACACCAATATTTAAACGTTACTTCATAGGCTGACATAGCTTAACTTTAGGAAGGTTAAGAAGAAGGTATTTACTATTTGTATTACTAATTGTGTAAGTACTTTAACTCTTGCTTTCTAAAATCTCCTGCATAGAAGAACATAAACCGGCGGAGAAATGGCAGCACTGTCAGCCAAATAGTCTCTGATGCATCAACATTCACTAATGGGGACAGGAATGGAGATATGAGAGAGGACATAATCAATCTGTTACTCCTCCATCATTGTCCAGTCTCATGATGAGAATAGCTAACTATATTTGAAAAGTCAGGTCAATATGTTTAACCTCCCTAGCGCACTGCTGAGGTCCAGATTTCGGTACCAAAAGTGCACCATAGACTTCAATAGTAAATTTTTCTTTATGTTGTAGGTGTGTAACTTTCCAAAATATGTCCGTACAAGGGTCTAATAGACATCCTGAATATAATAATGTTTAATACAAACAATTATGTAAAAAAAATTGTTTTTAAATAAAAAAATGTGAAAACACAAAAACCAGGGCACAAAGCTATGCTGCTAAATGCTGCTATGTACTAAATCTCGCCCAAATAAAGTCTCTGGTGCCCCAGATGTGCCCATTTGTAGTTAACCCTCTCTAACCTGGTGTGATGGATGTGATAAAATCACACCAGGGAAGAGAGGGTTACTGCA
This sequence comes from Ptychadena robeensis, assembly GCA_036250615.1. Taxonomy (NCBI): domain Eukaryota; kingdom Metazoa; phylum Chordata; class Amphibia; order Anura; family Ptychadenidae; genus Ptychadena; species Ptychadena robeensis. The sequence continues at coordinate 44,697,892 of CM070034.1, read as the reverse complement.
ATTAGGCACATCTGGGGCACCAGAGACTTTATTTTGGTGATATTTCTTACATAGATGCACATTGAAATCAGTTTTCTACATAGAAAATCTGCTTTTGTGCGATTTACTTTCAAATTTCCTGGTGCCTCCCCGATGTGACGTCATCACGTCACTCGGAGGGGGGGGGGGGGGGGATGAGCTGGAGGATCCAGCAGCCATGACGCATTGGGGACACCGGGACAGTGCAGTAAGTATGCACTGTCGGGGCCCCGATGTTCACTGGACGGCACCATCTCGTCCAGTGCGATAGTGGGAGTAGCAGCGCTGGACGAGATGGTGCCGTCCCGAACGCTAGGGCGTTTAAGGGGTGTTCATCTGCTAGGGGCACAGGACACCTTCACTACTAAGAAGATACAATAGTCAGAATTATGTACTGTCAAGTCTTGGGTGAGCATTTTCTTCCCTCATTAAAAAAGGGCATTGAAAATGGGTCATAGATGGGTTTCAAGAAGAAGTAACCTGGAGTGGCCTAGTCATTCTCAGAGCTTAATACCTTAGTAAATCTGTAAAGGGAGCTGAAGGCTGAGATGCCAAGCATCAACCTTAAAAGCTTACTGACTAAGGCTGGGTCTACACTGTATAACCCCAGCAACCGCGGGGGGTGTTATTGGCACGTGCGTGCCTATAGCGCCTGCCTGCTGTTTGGGTGCTGTTTAGGGCGTGGTATTGCCTATACATTTCTATTGGCAAACTGCGCCTGGTAACAGGGTCAACAAAATGGGCGTGGTTTGTGCGTGTCACACACTGCCCATTGATTCCCGAGGCCAGGGTGGCACTGTGCGGTTTTCCCCACTGCGCAGTTTTCTGTAGTGTAGACTCAGCCTTACGATTGGCAAAGAGCAGAGGGACAAAATCCTTCCTGAGATGTTACAAAACTGGTGGACAACTACAAGGAATGTGTAACCCCTTTGCAAACAAAGGTTTTGCCAAAAGTCATCATTTGCGAAGGGATCAAATACTTATTTCCTTTGCAATGAATATCAATCTCTGACTTTTGTGCACTAGATGTGCAAGGGTTTTTTTTCGTTGTTAAGCTGGCTCTCACAGCTACAGTACACCTCCCATAACAATGATAGACCGGTCATTTATTTTCAGAGGGCATACACAATAAGCAGAGGATCAAATTCTTATTTCCTTCATTGTACATAATGAAATAGAAAAATTGTTTGTACCTTCTCACTGAATGTTCATACGGTTATCCATTATCAACAAACATTAGATGACAACTCACAATAATGGATTATATTGTGATCACACTTCTGAGACCGCCCAAATCAGTCACATCATCCTTGCCCAACAGATACATACAAATGTATTTATTCCTCCAAAACGGTGCCCACTACTAGCAGGTATGCATCTAAATAAACATCAATGGAGACAATGAGAGCTGAGTCCGCTATTTACAGAGATCATTCTGACTTTTCAAGCTTACAAACAGAGTCTAATTTGTTGTTCAGTGGCCAAGAGGAAATAAACCAGAATAGAAATTAACATGAGAAAAAAATCCTCCTCCACAGTAATTCGAGTCTCAAGGCTGTTTCTATAGGAACAATTTCCCCGAGCCGAGCTGAGCCCTGATGTTCACTAAAATGGCTAAGTGCTGAGGTCTGTGATCGCACATTACCATCGTGGCCCTTTCCACTATTGCTGCCTCATTCCCACCTCCCAGATCTTGTGTCACAAATCTACTACGAGCTCTTCATATGGCTTTCATTATCTGTGTGGGTAGACATGCCAGCTCTTTGCTGTCTGGATGACATACAGGGCACAACTCAGCAGCAGGTTCTTGTCAAAGGGCTGTGCCATACAATTGGCCTAAAAATCCTTACACAGTATAAACAATTCAAAGTAATCTCATTTGTAATGACGCTATACATTCTGAAATGTAAATAATGAAGGTTAAAGTGGCTCTTTTACTATAGTTATTCTAAAACGAAACAATATATACCAAAGCAAAGAATTAACATATACGAAGCAGACTGCACATGCAGGCAATCTGTTTTATTTATTTACTTTTGTTTCATTTATTTATGCATTCAACAATCTGAGCTTTATATAATGCTTGGTCCCACTTGCCATGCTTTGTTTTCATCAACCAAGCCCTTTGCCATTGCTTGGTCCTACAATCATTTAGGGTTCTCTGGCAGAAACCACAAACATTACAGGTAGATAAGATGTCCAATACTCTCTGATGTCTCAACAAGGCCGCCAATGTGTCAGAAGGGAAAAGGTATCCAATGATCCCCAATGTCTCAGAGGGGAACCAGGTATCAAATTCTGCCTAATATCTCAGAGGGGGACCAAATCCCTAATGTGTTTAAAGGGGAAGAGCTATCCAATTATCCCTGATGTCTCAGAGGGGGACTAGGTATCAAATACTCCCTGATATCTCAGCAAGGTCCCCAATGTGTTAGAATGGGAAGAGGTATCCAATGATCCCTCATGTCTCAGAAGGGGACCCGGTATCAAATTCTGCCTAATATCTCAGAGGGGACCAGGTCCCTAATGTGTTAGAAGGGGAAGAGCTATGCAATAATCCCTGATGTCTCAGAGGGGGACCAGGTATTAAATACTCCCTGACGTCTCAGAGGGGGACCAAGTCCCTAATGTGTTAGAAGGGGAAGATGTGTCCAATGATTTCTGATGTCTCAGAGGGAGGACCAGGTATCAAATACTCCCTAATATCTCAGAGGGGGCCAGGTCCCTAATGTGTTAGAAGGGGAAGAGCTATGCAATGATCCCTCATGTCTCAGAGGGAGGACCAGGTATCAAATACTCCCTGATATCTCAGAGGGGGCCAGGTCCCTAATGTGTTAGAAGAGGAAGGGCTATGCAATGATCCCTGATGTCTCAGACGGGGACCAGGTATTAAATACTCCCTGATGTCTCAGAGGGGGACCAGGTCCCTAATGTGTTAGAAGGGGAAGATGTGTCCAATGCTTGTTGGAATCCCTAGGGTCCAGGCCATTTGGTTAGTCAGTCTCCCCAATTGGAGTTCCTCTTGCTACCTCGGAGCCATTGCTCGATAGGTGGTCATTAGGTGTGCCTTGGATAACCCGCAAGGGTTCCCGGCGTTCGGTTGTTTGGAGTCCCCACATCTGGGACTCCTCTCTTGGATGCCCCCACACTGTCGATTGTATGCCTGCACCTGTGGGTTAGGGCTCACTTGGGATACGTCCTCCTGTTTCGCCATCTCCATCGGTTAACCAGTTGATAAGATTACTACGTGAATTGCGCTGATTCGTTCCTCCCTGAGGAAGCCCCAAGGGGGCGAAACATGTTGGAGGGAATCTGCATTTGATCAAGCAATCATGTCTGTATATACATATAAACGATTAACCTACAACCTGTGATTTTAAAGATAAAATGTGAGGGGTTATCCCAGTGTATGTTGTGGCTCTGACCCCATGGTATAAGAAGTGCAATAAATTGTATGTGTTTTGAATATGTTAATAAAATGTTAACTTATTAATCAACGACTTAAAAAACCTAAAAAAACATTTCACTGTACCAATTTTTGGGACTACTGGGAACAATTTTTTATCCAAAACGTATATGTGCAGCGTTTTTACAGTACTTCGTTTTCTCATAGAAACCAATGATACCATTCACACTACATGCGTTGTGTATTTACACAGCGTTATTGCAGGCCTCTTTTATAACACCGTGCTGCATGAATTTAATGCATTTTGCAGTCATAAAATAGCATATAAGCTATAAGCTTAAAATAGGGTCCCCATACACCTTTAGATTTCTCTGTCAGATTTCCTTTAGATCTCCTTTGTAATAACCATGTAGTATGAGGGACTTTCTAAACCATCAAGTTAACCTGTGTTGTTCAATTGCAGAGGAACCTATACTACATAGTTGTTGGTAGATCTAAATGATATCTGATAGAGAGATCTAAAGGTGTATGGCCAGCTTAAGACATATTTTTTGAATGGAGACAGAATTATAGAAACTTTTGAAATATTTGCAATACAACTTCATCTATATTAGCTGCTTATCTTTGAACAGATGTAGAACTTTAAATGGCTATTAAAACTGTATTTGCTGGCCAAGGCTTTACTTGCTCTGGCTGCAACCCCACTGAATATTATTAAATCTTTCCAAACTGCTATAATAATGGAGTTTATGTTCACTATTAATCTTTGTTTACATTTTCAAAGTATAAAAGCTATCCATCTGAACTGACAGAGCAGCAGGAGAAAATATAAGCCAAAAACCTGCTATATTATTCATTTGCCAATTTTGTTGCCTTTCTGGACTCTTAAACGGCTAGTTCTGCAGTATGCAGTATGGTGTACAAACTGTACAATGGTCATAGTGCCAATCAATTAATAGCTGTTATACAGATGGTATCTGTAAGTTAGCCTATCAAGACAAATATCTAAAATATTAGGGGCCACGAATAAAGGCCTCCATATTTACACAGTCTATAATGCAAGGACTGCGACTAGTTAGTAAAGAAAACACTGACTTATGACAGTGTGGAACTTTATATTGTTATATGGGTATAAACCCAATCTCTATCTAATATTAATTAACTACTGATTCTTCTTCAGTATGCCAATTCAAGTCAAAGTCACGAGTTTTCAGATTGCAAACCATATGCACTCAAATTATTAAGCTAAGCATTTAGTAGCTGGTCAACCTATTTATTTAATGTTCAACCTATGACATAAGGGTGGTTACTACCTGCATTGCGACAGAAAACATGTCAAGCTATACCTCCACTGTCATGAAGAATGACAGTGGAGGTACTGTGAGGAAAATAAGTATTTCATCCCCTGCTGATTTTGAACGTTTGCCCACTAACAAAAAAGTGACCAGTTTTGTAGTATGTTTATTGACAGAATAGAAACAAAGAAACCCTTACAAACTCAGTGTACAAAAGTCAGAGTTGGCTTTTTGTTGAACCACACCTTTGTTTGCCCATGTTTCTTAGGGTATTGTTATGCTGGAATACCTATCTAGGACCCATCATTTTCATGCCCGGGCTGAGGGAAGAAGGTGCTCATCCAAGTTTTGATGATTTATGGTCCAACCCAATATGCTTTCGATGAGCTTAAGGGTGTCCCCTTAGCAGAAAAACATCCTAAAGAATAATGTATTCACATCCATGTCTGAAGATGGTAATGGTATTCTTGGATTCATAGGTAGCAAGCAGGGGGATCTTCAAAGCATAGTGTGTTACCAGTTTTCTTGGTGTCCATGGTAGATATTGCCAGATAATTGACACCCCCCCCCCCTCTCAACCTGGGTATTTTCTCTAACAGATACAAAATCACTACCATTACATATATAGACTGATTATTTCAGAGGGAAAATGTAGAACATCAGCAGGGTATGTACTTTTTCATACCTTCTTGTTCAACACACTATAAGGCTAACTATATTATGTCCCACTTCTCAAAAGCCTCTGTTTGCACCTTTAGTGCTACTTTAATTGGGTTAGGAGAAATCTCCTCTGTTAAAATGTCCCTCCTATAAACTCTGATATCTATAAGCAAGTTAACCATTCTTAACAATCCATTTCCTAAATCTACTTATATTAAATATTAAATAAGATATGGCAGCCAGGATAGCATAAGCAAATCCTCCATGTCCTCCATCCTCCATCCACCTTGCATAAAGAAAATGCTTGCAAAATTATAACTCCAATGTTGTCAAATTTTCTGAAGCCATAGCACCCTTTTACTGGAGGTTTACCTCCCTCAATGCCCATATCTATCATATATGCTAGGAATGCCCTATAATTTGCCCCTCTTGGAATACATTTCGATGCCTCTCTTCTGACTGAGATTTTATACTTGGCGTCTGTGACTTTTAATACAGAGCATTTTTAACAGGAGAATGGATGATATGACTCTGGTACCGAATGAAACCCCTTTTATTTAACAACTAAACGTATACCTATAAATAGAAGACACAGACACAAAATATACGGAAATATGTAGATATTTATATTATTTTGGCCACAGCTGAAAAACATGTAATAAAATATATGTTAATACTTTATAAATACTTATATAACAACTGTACTTATTAGTGCAACATTTTTATGAACTTAAGACTACTTAAGTCCCTAGCGGTAAAATAACAAACTGTTCTCATCCAACATATATACATATATCTATAGCCATCAGCCTTCCTGACCAGCTCGATGGGGTTTTACCATAAAAGTCCAACCATACATCTATATATATAAATATGCCCATCAGCCTTCCCCAAACAGGCTCAATAGGTGTTCACCATACTGACTCGTTCTTGAACTTGTCAAACAAAAATACCAGTGGGTCATTGACCCTTGTAAGAGCTCAGTATTCATAAACTTGTGTACTTATCAAGGCAATTTTAACCTGGGCACTGCCATGCTTCGACCAATAATACAGTAACACAGAATAATTTGTTTATACCCTCTTGTGTCTATGACTAAGGCTACTTACATTAAAAGAAGATAGTGACTATTACTTATTAGCACTTGCACAAAGCAGTTATGTGTGGCTATAGCTGCATCTTAAAAATGCATTTACTGTATAGTGACACACTGAACAGGGCTTTGTCTGTACGCCATGATGGCAAAGTACAAGGTAAAGCTCTGGTTGTAATTAATGTATTTATACCTGCAGCAGTTTTCCTAAGACAAGACATTAATAGTAGACCAATTTTTCTTTAATGCCGAAAGTAATTCATGTCCATAGTACATGCCTCCCAAATAAGCAGAATATCACAGGGAGATCCCAGTACTGGAGATATAAAGACAGCATGCACACCAGAATGGTAAGAGCCTACTGTCAATATTGGCCAGAGGTGCAGGAGTTGTTTTTATCTAATCACACAGGTTTCTACCCTCTGCAAAGGAACAAACCACCAATCTTCATCTGAATTGGAGATTTCTTATTGACCAATCTTCTACATTCTCTAGATTACTTTAGACAATCCAACAAGATCTCCTTAATGAAAAAGTTTTAATTAACAAGGCTCCTTGAAGACTGGTCTGGGATATATACTAGTCTATTTAAAATTGTCCTTAATACTTCTTTGGTTCAACAAAATATTACCATTATTATGTCGGAAGGTGGTCCAGCTTCGGTAATGCGTCTATTGAGTGCCATGGATGCATCATTGTGGCGAGCCAATGATGGCCAACCCACTGTTTGCCCATGGTTTGTGATCAGATTGCCCACGGTAGCAAATAATGCACCCTGTTCATTTGAATAGCAAAAATGTGGAATGATGTCAAATGTTCACATTACGGGTCATTGACACAAGCTCTTAGGCTGTTCAAATAAAATGCTTTGATTTCCTCTTTCTGCAAAGAGGGTGGCAAAGCCATACCTGTCAACCCTCCCGTTTTGGCTGGGAAAGTAAAACTTTTTATGTGGCTTTTTCCCGGCCAAATCCCTATTTCACAATATTCCGAATATTCCAGGATTTTGAAATTGGCTTATTTAGGAGGGAGGGGGGCGTCACTCTCCCTCCTAAGCTCCCACCCCACTTGTGCAGATGATGTGCAGAGTGGGACATTTCTTGGTAAGAATAGCGCTCTCCCTCTTAAGTTAGGCAGGAACTAAATAGGAAGGCAGGGACTTTAATCTCCCGATACCAGAAGCGATGTCACTGATGTGTCTAAAATGCAGAAGACTGTGGTCAAAACCCAGAAGTGACATCACACCCTGTATATACAGCAAAATTGACAGCTATGGGTAAAGCATCCATGCATCATATATGATACAATGAATACAAATTCTGGATTTCTACATACAGTTGAATCTCCAGACAATGCATTTTCTTTTGACACCGATTGCCCAATTTTCTTTTGAAACATTTGAAAAGATCCATTAAAAACAAATAAACTTTATATTATTTATTATACTGGCAACAAAAATCTATATTGCTAAAAACCCTATATATCAGTGGATTTAGGGAAAAATTAACTGGATTATGGTCAATGATAAACTTACTAGTATCAAGAATAATTAACCCAGCATCATGTGAGTGTGAAATCCACAGATACATTACCTGTCTCAAAGATAAACCTGAAATACCAATTAAATAGTATAAAATGTCTAAAGGCAATTGCTGTTAATTATAATCAAACCAAGTCCCATTTGTAACATAATAATAGATAAATGGTAGTATGACAATGGTTTCTTGTCCTACAAATGTAGAACAAAGTACTTGGGATTTCTACACTAGTACTGTCGGCCATAACATCATTCATTTCATATTTGATTGTGTAATGCTTTGCTCAGTAAACACAGGACTACTCTGAACATTTGCAAGATGCTATTATACATCATAAATTATTCTTCTGAGGCTTCTGCAAATATTTGCTGGAGATATAATTTGAACATTACAAAGATCATTTACAGCACAGTTACTTAGTTAATTATAAAATATGTCATACAAACATGAATTTATCTCCAAAGACTTGGTGTTTTAAACTACTATTTTTGTTTTATTGTTTGTCTGTTAATTTTATAATTTAAAGGGGGTTGGCAATATTTTCTAGAGGAGGTTTTTTTTTAAAATCTAAAACAGCTTCTGTCCTAGATACTATTAAAAAATTAGTTGGGTCTGTTGGGAGAAATTTCACCGCTATTTAGGATTCTTCTTCAGGAGAGTAATCATCTATTATGAATGAATATTCATGTTAGGATACAATCCATAATGATCAAGTTCAATATAAATGTCTTTGATCATTCTGGATTGTAGGTATGGGTGAAACGGGTTTAGAAGAGGAGAGCCTCTGACATTTTTTCAGGTTATAGTCCCTAGAATCTGTATATGTTATATGTATGTATAATATGTATATGTTATTATTCACATTTTTAAGCTGTTTCCATAATTGAAATGTTGTGTACATGCATCTTGAGTACCGGGTGGCTAGCCACCTACATTTAGGTGGGTGTTAATACCCCAATTGTGCTTGAGAATTTCCTAGGTTGTCAGTGCTGACTATAAATAGAAACTGCCTATAAGTTCCCCATAAGACTGGAAATTTGTCAACTGTTGTGTTCACTAGTGATGAGTTATTCACGATACAGTCCTGATCAAAAGTTTAAGACCACTTGAAAAATGGCAAATAATCATATTTTACATTATTGGATCCTAACACGGTTCCAAGTAGAGCTTCAGCATGCAACACGAAATAATGGGAGTAAGACAAAACATTTTTTGAGCATTCAATTTCATGAAAACAAAAAAATATATATTTTACAGGTGATCAAAAGTTTAAGACCACACCTCCAAAAAAAAACAGAACCCCCAAAACAGAAATCAAACTTCCAAACATGAACTCAGTACTGAGTAACTCCGCCATTTTGTGATGCTATTCTCCTGGAAGAAGTCCCTTGTCCTGTGGGCATTGTGTACTGTAGCGTTGTCCTGTGCTGAGGGCCCTCAGTCATGAGGAATGCTCTGGACATAGCCAGCTGCCATTCCCCTCCACTTCGCCAACGACGCCCCTGCACTTCCTGAAGCTCCAATGTTCCACTGAAGGAAAAAGCACCCCAGACCATTATGGCGCCCCCTCCACTGTGGCGTGTAGAAAACATGTCAGGTGGGATCTGCTTGTCATGCCAGTATTGTTGGAAACCACCAGGACCATCAAGGTTACATTTTTTCTCATCATGGAATAAACCTTCCACCTTTGAATGTCCCATGTTTGATGCTCTCTTGCTAAGTCTAAACGAGCAGTTCTGTGGCGTTCAAGGAGATGAGGTCTTTTTTGTGGTTATGGGGCTGCAGTCAGCACAAGTAAGGGCCTTAATTTGGGTCGAGGATCGTCCAGTGTCTTGACAGACAGCCAATTGGATCCTCCAGCTCAGTGCTGGTGAAATTTTTTGGGGTCTTTCACTTGACTTATTTGTTCCATAACCCTCAGGATCATTTAAGAAATTCCAAATAACTGTCTTACCGCGTCCCACCTAAGTATTGATGGCGCGCTGTGAGAGACCCTGCTTATGCAGTTCAACAACCCGACCATGTTCAAGGGAGAGTTTTTTGCCTTTGCCATCACACGTGTGACTATATGACAGAGAATGAAAATGAAACCACATCTTTGCACAGATTTGGCCTTTTAAAGGCATGTGGTCCTAAACTTTTGATCAGCTATAAAACAGTCTTTTTAAGTTTATTCGTTGTTTTCATTAATTTGAATGCTCAAAAAATGTTTTGTCTCACTCCCATGTCTTCTTGTTGCAAATTGAAGTTGTTGAAGCTCTTCTTGGAACCTTGTTAAGATCCAACAATGTAAAATATGATTCTTTGCCATTTTTAAAGTGGTCTTAAAATTTTAATCAGGACTGTATTATGCGAATATTTCTACTAATATCCAATATTCATAAATACATCAAAATCAATGGTTGCATGCGGTATTTATTATCACATTGCGACTTTATTATCGCAATGGATGGCCATAAGCTTGCCAGTGCATAATATCTCCAATATCGAAATTGCAAATATCCGCCACCATATTCGCGAATTCTTGATAAGCCAATTAACCGATTAGCTCAACACTAGTGTTCACCAGGCAGCCACTACATTTAAGGAATGATCAGCTTCTTATTATCTCCTCATTAGTTCCCAAATATCTGTTGAGAGACAGTATATGTCCATCACATGCCACCTCTTAAAGTGAGCATACACAGTTAGATTTTTCCATTTGATCAACCTTAATACATATCAAATTAAGCCAATCGTTTGAAAATTGATTCCTTTTTGATAGACCAAATGTAATTAAAATCGAACATAAAATGGATCGAGAATTGATGGGACATGTTGGTAAATTTCAGTAGATCATTCAAGTATCTGACGGGTTATCTAGGTATTTTGAGCGACGTTGTGTAGAGAGGCAGGGGAAGGGTGGGGAATCACGCCGGAAGACATTGTACGTGTAATGCCAGACAGGTTAACTGTTCAACTGCACCGGGGATAAGAGATACACACCACGTCAAATTCAATGTAAGTTATTTGCATTTAAATGCATTTACTTATTTTTTAATGTATACATTAATGGATGTTGCATCAGCCTCAGATTTATTTCTCTTGATAGTGTTCTTTAAGCTAGAGATAACACCCCATTTGGTACTTAACAAAACAATGAAAAAGGTCAAGTGATCCACTGATCTTTTAGGATTTGCGTCCAAAATTGGATTTGAAATTTATGGGATTAAGAATAAATGTTTTCCAGTCTTGGCTGTAAGTGACATGCTTGAAAGAAGCAGCTAAGCGCAGTCCTGGTGTGTGGCAGGTCACAAGTATTTAGGATTATCCCTACGGAGGAGCTACAGATGTCAGATTAGATTTCTGATGGTCCCTGTGATGAGACTGCTGCCTGCCATCAAATGGAAAGGGTCTGTCTCATGTATTGAATGTAATTTGATTATATAGATAAATCTCCCCTTAGAAAACACTTTATTTTAAAGGTTGATCCACTGGCATTTGCTATGGAGCACTCATAAAATGGAAAAAAAACACAGTGTATGGGTTTTGTTTGATAGATATTCTATATATATTTCAATTCAGAGCTCCTAAAATCAATCCTTATAGGATTTTAAAGCATATCAGTTTCAGAGGAATATGTAATTCTATGCGGCCCAGATTCAGTTATAGAGAACAGATATACGATTCTACAAAGTGTTGTGGTGGGCTAAATGCATATAAGGCCTATATTAGATGTCAGTAGAATAAGCATTAGAGTTTTTTCATGGCAAAACACAGTTATTGCTAAATTTGTATGTAAAATATGTAAACAATTTAACTAGCTAAAGGATATGTAATACTACTTAATACTGCTAACCTCTAACAAATATATCCATACAGATGGCACAACCATTGCCTGGTTTGGTTCTATAGCCATTTATATACACTGTCTTGCCAAAAAAAAAGTCGGCAACAAAAAAAGGTCACACATTACACAATGTTGCAATAATTTTGTCAATTACACAAAGCTTTCTCTAGCACATACCAAAGTTAAGTCCTGGCATTGTCATCTTGGAATATGCCCGTGCCATTAGGGAAGAATAACCTGGTCATTGAGTATATTCAGGTAGTCAGCTGAGCTCATTGTTAGAGCACATACTGTTGTTGAACATAGACCTGACCAACTGCAGCAACCCCAGATCATACTATAGCACTGCCCCACAGACTTGTACAGTAGGGACTAGGCATGATGGCTGCATCACTTCATCTGCCCCTCTTCTTACCCTGATGTGCCCATCACTCTGGAACATGGTGACAGGCAGTATATCTCCTCTGTCACCATGGGGTGTGTACAGAGGTATTAAAACCACCAAGCTTGGATAAACATATTTAATTATCTAACATAAGTACATATCTTACATATGTTAGAATATTTGTATTGCAAGCATGTTTGCACCTTGCCAGGGTTCATCTCTAGATACAAATATGAAAAACTATTTGGCCAGTCTTACGGTGGCGGCAGAAGGGGACCTATTAATCCAACCACTTTTTAAAAATTTAAATTGGCTAACCATTACAGATCCTATTACAAAACAGTGCTGTAAATTAGATATGCAAAAAGAATGAAGCCTCACATTTAATGGAAAGCTGCAATATATTATATTTTTGGTCTTGAGTTAGTTATGTGCTTCATTAAAAGACTCTGCATTATTTTGTATATGAGAGTACATCTGCATTGGGTGGGCTGGCTATGAGTTAACAGACTGTTCACATTGAGGATTTGAGTTGTAAATCCTTTTTGGGTGATCTTATCTAGATATGTCTAGGGTGGATAATCACATTAAGACCTGCTTAACGTGCCTTTCAAATTAAACTTCACAAGAGTCACGGGTTACCAGCCCCGGCATAAAACATGTCCAGCAAAGGAACAAAATTATTTGTTATTAAATAGCCTTGCCTGTTTTCATTTGAATGGGTGGAAAAGTCAATATACTGTAAAGGGAAATATTTGTTGGTTAAGAAAGCTTGGAGCTGTCTATGGTGCTGTATCTCTAGAGCTTTCCAATGACAGTTGGTCAGGACTGGTGTGAGGGTGGAATGCTCTAGTCATTATTACCAAACACGCTCATACGCTTTCATAACAGAGGCAGTAGTTAGAATTTAAAACTGTATCTAAGAATAATTTAAGAAGGTTTTAGTTCCTTTAAATGGTATTTAAAAAGGTGCTAGTGGTTTACTGTCTAGGGAAGAGTAAACAAGAAAACAGTAATAAGTAAGACCTTCAAAAAGTGAACAATAGCAAAATACAGTGGCTTGCGAAAGTATTAGGGCAAACTGCAAACGCACACCCCACTTTGCAGTTATTTATTTGTAAAACAATTTTGGAATCATGTATGATTTTCGTTCCACTTCTCACGTGTACACCCCTTTGTATTGGTCTTTCACATGAAATTCAAATAAAATTAATTCATGTTTGTGGCTGTAATGTGACAAAATGTCACTGAATACTTTTGCAAGCCACTGTATATCAACACATACAGTTGAACAATGATATTTATGTAAATACCATGCAGACTGCAACTTCAGCTGCTGAGTTTGGCTGCATGCAACTTCCAAGCTTATGGCATGTTTTAAATTTTATTGATCAACTCTATTCACAAGTTGTGCTAATCCTTGTTATATGACCTGCCTAGCTAAAATCGTGCAGGAGAGCTGAACAGGGGACTCGAATTATGCCAAATGAAAAAACTCTGTGTAGTCCATTACATTTAACATTTAATCTTTAGTCTTTTAAAGAAGCCCATGTGCTTAATGAGCTCTGAAGTATTAAGTCTAATAAAGGAATCTAACATATGTGAAATGAGTTGATGATAACAGTGGTGGGGCCTCTATCAAAAGGGAAAATTACTCATGGGTGCCTTGGGCATCATGTTCTAAAAATAAACCATGACCGAGTAGAATAGCCTTATTAGATCTAGGACACAATAGATTTTTCTAACATGTAAAGTACAACACTAATTCGTTTTCATTTGTGACATATTTGATGTAATATTACTCAATGAGCATATCAACATCACTTAAAATGTACAAATGATACAATGGACATCTTCTTTGTTACCTTAAGGAAGTACTTGTCCTTGAAGCAGTTGTTCATACCAGTAACGGTACTTTCTTTTGCAAAATTACAAAACTAAGCTACTACCTCGCATATAACAGCTAGTCCGTCTGCGAACAACCGGATCGGACTTTTAAAAAGGCCCGACGTCCGCCTGTTTGTGGGAAGATTCAAATTCCCCGCCTGTTCACAGGGAATTTTAATCGAGGAAGTGACGTCACTGACATAACTCCTGGTACCTGGAACGCACAGTTCCCGGTTTTGATATCCGGATGTCACGTCTCTGACAACTGAAGGAGCACTCACAGTAAGTGAGTCTGCTTTTTTTCCCCCAGCGAACAGTACGGGTGTTCGACCCATCCTGATCACCGATGGGAAGAAGGTGACTATTCTTTTGCTGGCCAGATCAGGAGCAGAAAGATCCTGCCAGTGGAAGAATACTTTCACGAGAGACTGCAGAGAGAAGCTGGTATTTCGTGTAAGAAAACCGGCTTAAACCTGAAGTGAAGTCAGTGACATCACATCCGGATATCGAAACCCGGAACTATGCGTTCCAGGTCCTGGAAGTGACATCAGTGAACAGGCTGGGAATTTGAACCTTCCCGCGAACAGGCGGACATCAAACTTTTTTAAAAGTCCGATCTGCCTGTTCACGGACGGACCTGGCTGAAATTCGCCCATCACTAACAGTAAGCTGACAACCGTTTTTCAGACCATCCTTGCCTGCTTTACTTTTTTTTTTTTTTAAACTTGTGCTGTAAAACCCACAAGGATCATTGAATCTTACCTTTGGGTAGATCTTGGAATACATGTTTAGTAGTAAATGAAATATTTTATATAAGCAGTATTTTTTCTAGAGATAGAATTTTTCCACATCTGACTTAATCACAAAGCCTCTGAACATGGTATCATCCCCCAAATCGCTGTACATAAAGCAAAGGGTTGGAGGAATATATCATAAAAAAGTATTGCTTTAGCACTTGCAGTTTTTTAATAAATTAATTTAAAAAGCATGTTTGAGTTTAAATTTATGCAAAATATAAAATTGGGACAGCCTTGATATTAATTGAAAAAATATCCACAATTGAAAAAAATAGCATTTGCAGTTCTTTTCTTATTCGGGTGTACATATTTATGCAAACAATCATTTTCAAGCATGAACTTTATCAAGAGTAAATTGAGAAGGAGGAGAACCTGGAATTGTGCCTAAAATAAAAAACAACATACATACCTTACTTTCAAGGAGATGCAAAGCCATTGTTCTCATTAGTGGTTTCAGTTGTCGTTGTCACAGAACATTTTAAGGAATAACATTTTTTCAATAAATAATATGTTATTAAGGATCAAGTTTTATACGTTTTAAGTTTAACTAAGACTTAAGCCCTCCATACACCTTACAATCTTACCATACAACATCTGTACAATTAACTTGTTCTATGAAAACCATGTGATATGAGGACCTTTCTAAACCTCCCAATCACTATGTATTCTATCAGGGAGGACCCGGCACTACATATTTGTTGGTAAAGCTAAAGGAAATTGTATGCAGTGATCTAAAGGTGTATGGGGGGCTTTATTATGTTTATGAAGTACATTTTAAGGAATGTTTCAAGCGAAATAAGATGTAATTTCATTTCATTTGTCAATTTCAACAGCACAGCAACATATACTTCATGCACAGTTATTCGATTACAATACGCTCGGTCTTGGCCAAACGCTTGGTCTAGGTTTAACTAAGTCAAACTAAGGTCCGGGGGCAAGATCCAGGCTGCTTAGCTTTTTAATCTGGCCCATTGCCCCTCAGCTACCTTCATTGAGCATATGCAATGCTTGTGAACTTTGTCATGGGGACAATGCATTGGCGTAATATTGTGATGACAACGGTGGGCCACATCCAGGAATTTTCTCCAATAGTTGTAGTGAACAAGCAGAGGTAAGCCTGAGCCTTGCCATCAAGGTCCCATATTTTTACTGAAACATGGCAGGTAAATTTATTTAACCGCCCTAGCGGTCGGGACAGCACCATCTCGTCCAGCTACTACTCCTACTATAGCACTGGACGAGATGGTGCCGTCCAGTGAACATCGGGTCAACGACAGCGCATACTTACTGTTTTGCACTGTCCCGGTGTCCCCCATGTGACATGCTGCCAACAGATCCTCTGTCTCTTCTCCCCCCCCCCCTCCCAGTGACGTGATGAAGTCACATCGGGGAGGCGGTGGGAAATTTTAAAGTACAGTGCATGAAATCACTGTTTTCTATGTAGAAAGATGCTTTCAATGTGCATCTATGTACTAAATATCGCCAAAATAAAAAGTCACTGGTGCCCCAGATGTGTCCATATGCAGTAACACTCTCTTCCCTGGTGTGATTTTACCACATCCATCACACCAGGTTAGAGAGGGTTAATTGCAAATGGGCACATCTGGGGCACCAGAGACTTTATTTGGGCAAAATTTTGTACATAGCAGCAAGGCTTTGTGCCCTGATTTTTGTGTTTTCTCATTAATTTTATTAATTTTTTTTTACATAATTGTTTGTTTCAAACATTATTATAGTCAGGATGTCTATTAGACCCTTGTACGGACAGATTTTGGGAAGTGACAGGCCTACAACATAAAGAAAAATTTACCATTGAAGTCTATGGGTGCACTTTTGGTACAGAAATCTGGACCTCAGCAGTGCGCTAGGGAGGTTAAGTAAGATTGGCACATTTTTTTCTAACTTGTAACATGATGTATCCCTGCTGTTCATCCCATTACATGCTCTTGGTCTGCCCCTCTGTCAAATTTAAGAACCCATTGTGTTCCAAAAATGTAAATGTTTGCTCACCACTGCCTACCATAAGTGCAGAAGTGCCTAAATTGCTGTTCGGGGTGAATTTCTTTCCAAACATTACTCACTCCAAACTGGTAACCTGTCCGAGGGGAGCCAGCGGGGTCTGTTCTTGTTGATGTCCTTGCTGATCCTTTCAAGGGGGGGGGGGGATGCTCCATTGACCTGCATGTTAATGCAGTAATTGATACTCTGGATCTGCACATTCCCAGCGCCATTAATGACACAGTAAATGTGAAGGGAGGATGAGTGCGGGTGGGTAATTTATTTTGTAATCTGTTTTGATATCCCATAACATTTCTTTTAACAACAGTAATTGGGCTGACCGCTAGGGGTTAAAACAAAAATGAACACAGATAATTTATTTTTAGATTTTATTTTACATTTCTTGAAAAGTTATGAAATTCAAGTAAATGTTTAGAATAATTCAAGTTTGTTGTTTGCATTCTTGAGTATTGTTTTGTAAGGAATTGAACATTAATCTGTAACTGAATGCTTCAATAGGCTAGGCACAGTAACTTACAATTAAGTTATAACTTCCAGTTGACTACAGAATCATTACTGAATTTGGAAAGGATCAACATAGGAATTAGCAATTACCCCATGTATAAGCACCAGCAAGTGGACATTTTATGGTTAGCAACCTTGGAGAAGTTCCATGATGTCTAGTGTAATTATCTAATTTAATTTACTACAAACAATGAGAAAACGTTTGGGACTTCATGAAGGCTGACTGCCCAATCCTTCCGCTGCAGAAAGGTTGCCAGCATCAGGCATACAACAAGTATAAGGTGAGCATTACAGTTTAGAGTGACACAGACACAGTGATGGTCACAATTAACAAGCCCTTTCATGGTAAAGCCAAACTCCTCTGAAAATATGGCAGGGTGTGCATCACCATTCCATAATGGTGAAAGGTACAGTCGAGCCCATAATTATTCACACCCCTGGCAAATTTTGACCTAAAGTTACTTTTATTCAACCAGCAAGTTCTTTTTTGACGGGAAATGACATAGGTGTCTCACAAAAAATAATAAGACGATGTACAAGAGGCATTTTTGCGGGAAACCAAATCTCAGCTTTTATTTACATTTGAGCAAAAAGTGTCATGTCCAAAATTATTCATACCCTTCTCAATAATAAAAAAGCCTTTATTGGCTATTACAGCAATCAAACACTTCCTATAGTTGCAGACCAGCTTTTTGCATGTCTCCACAGGTATTTCTCCCCATTCATCTTTAGCAATGAGCTCCAAATCTTTCAGGTTGGAGGGTCTTCTTGCCATCACCCTGATCTTTAGCTCCCTCCACAGATTCTCGATTGGATACAAGTCAGGGCTCTGGCTGGGCCACTCCACAACGTTAATGTTATTGTCTGTTAACCTTTTTTTTTGCTGTGAGTTTTGGGTCATTGTGATGCTGACATTTATATTGGTGCCCAAGGCCAAGTTTCTGCCTGATGTTGTGGTTGAGAATCCTCATGTATTGCTCTTTATTCATGGTGCCGTTTACTGGGATTAGGTTCCCTGGTCCATTGGCTGAAAAACACCCCCAAAGCATTAGGTTCCCACCACCATGTGTGACAGTGGGGATGGTGTTCTTTGGGTTGAAGGATTCTCCTTTTTTACACTAAATGAAGGAAACATCATTATGACCAAACAATAAATTTTTTTGTTTCATCTGACCTAAACACAGAAGACCAGAAGTCTTCTTTTTTGTCCAGATGAGCATTTGCCAAGGCCAAGTGAGCTTTTGTGTGCCTTATCTGGAGAAGTGGCATCCTCCTTGGTCTGCATCCGTAAAACCAGCAGTGTGCAGTGTCCGTTGGATTGTCTGCCTTGAGATATTGCCACCAGCTAGTGATGGCCGAACTTTGGCCATGTCCGTCCGCGAACGGGCGGAGCAGACTTTTAAAA
>CM070034.1:44635449-44667824 GCA_036250615.1 Ptychadena robeensis | reverse complement strand
TTCCAGGAAAAATGGTTCGTGGACAGATGCCTTCCAATGGGCTGTTCGTTGTCTTGGCTTATTTTGAGAAGTTTAGTTCGTTTTTAGAATGGGTCATTCGGAAAGAGTCAGGATACGAGTCCATCGTGCATTATCTTGATGATTTTGTATGCATTGGTCCAGCAGGAACGGGGGTTTGCAAACTACTGATAGACAAGGTGCGGGACATTTTCGGCAATTTCGGGGTGCCTTTAGCCCCCGCGAAAACCGAAGGTCCCAGGACATGTTTGAAAATGAAATATATTCGATCTCGATGGAATGCCGCCTCCCGATAGACAAGTTACAGGATTTACAGGCGTTGTTACGGTCATTTCTAGGAAAGAAAAAAGTCACCCTCTGGGAAGCGCAGTCCCTTTTAGGGAAACTAAACTTTGCGTGCAGGATTCTGCCCATGGGCAGAATCTTTTGTAGGCGCCTGGCCAGTTTGACTAGTGGTGCACGTCTTCCCCATCATTTTTGCGGGTATCCTCATTAGCCAAACAGGATTTTATAGTTTGGAGGACATTTTTAGACCAGTTTAACGGTAGGTCTCTTTGGCTAGAAGGCCCGGTAGGCAATGCGGAATTGCAGTTATTCACTGATGCATCCGGGTCACTCGGTTATGGGGCCTATTTTCAAGGGGCATGGTGCCAGGGCAGGTGGCCACTGGCTTGGCATTCTGCAGGCCTTACTAAGAATCTTGCATTCCTCGAGTTCTTTCCCATTCTGGTAGCAGTAACGGTGTGGGGGGAGCTGTTGGCCAACAAGGATGTGGTATTCCATTCGGATAACACAGCAGCAGTGTATGCGATCAATTCCCTATCAGCGCGGTCATTCCCAATGGTGAACTTAGTCCGTCGTTTTGTTTTGGTTTGCCTGGCTTTTAACATTAAATTTAGGGCAGTACATGTACCAGGGGTATCAAATGACATAGCTAATGCGATTTCTCGCTTCCAACAGCATTGTTTTCGAGAACTAGCCCCAGAAGCCTGCCAGACCTTGGAGAGCGGTTTTTCGGCAGCAAGGGTGGGACGGGTGATGTCCGCCTTGAGTTTCTTGTTTAAGATAAGAGGGTGGCCAGATTTTACGAAGGATTTCCTGTTGCGAATGGCTCTGCTGGGTTTTCGGAAGGGTAGGGTCTCTGCGGATAGCCGTAGACCAGTAACGTTTGCACTCATGTATGAACTGTTTAGCCATTTACACAGCATATGTGCTGATCAATTTGAATTGTTATTGTTCAAATTGGCTTTTTCCCTAGAATTCTTTGGTGCCTTTCGCATCTGGGAATTGGTAAGCCCAGGGAGAAGGGTGCCAGGGGGGATTTTTAGTCAAGATGTGGAGATATTCCTCGATAGGTTGTATATTCGGGTCCCCTTTTCAAAAACCGACCAATACAGTAAGGGAAGGCAGATTAGCCTGTCCAAGGTAATAGGTTGTCCATTTTGTGTTATCAAATGTTATGAGTTATTTCAGGCGGTTAGACCAGGAGTGCACGGCCCATTGCTGTGTCACAAAGACGGATCATTTTTATCAAGGTACCAATTTATCGCGGTTTTCCACAAAACGCTAGCCCTCATAGGCCATGATCCGAGGCAATTTGGAACGCACTTCTTTCGGATTGGGGCCGCCACTGAGGCAGCAAGATGCGGTTTGTCCCCAGCAGCCATTAGGCGTATTGGGCGCTGGGACTGTTTCAAGATTTATGTACGTCCGCACCTGGTCCCTGCGCACTTATAGGCGTGTTATAGTTATTTGTTCCCAGGCTTACCTTGGGTTGATGTTTTTGTTTTTCTCAACCACAGATACTCCAAAGTGCGTAGTATGGATTATTGGACATTCATATGTTTATTGGGCTGAACGTAGGGCAGCAGTCCGTCCAAAGGGAAAAATGCTTGGCTGCATGGAACATGAAACCGAGTTACATTGGTTCGGCTTTCCAGGCATGCGATGGTCACAAATCTTTCACAAGTTCTCTACATTAGTGACCACCAGAACCCCCCCACATGTGCTGATAGTCCACGCCGGGGACAATGACTTGGGAACGTGCACGCAGTTGGATCTAATGATAGCCATAAAGACATTTTTCCTGCGAATATGGGAATGTGCACCAAGCATGATCATGGTGTGGTCAGAAATGATACCAAGGCTTAGATGGTGACCTCCCATTGATAACAGGATCCTAAAAAAAAGTAGAATTAAAGTCAATATGTCTGTTTCTCATTTTGTGTGTAGGGCGGGAGGTTTTGCGCTGTGGCATAAGCTGCTGGAAAACTCAAAGGGTCATTTTAGGAAGGATGGTGTACACCTATCTGATTTGGGCCTGGAGGTTTTTAATGCAGTTTTACGGGAGGGAGGCGGTTGAGGTGGCATTTCTCTGGTGGGGGTGGTGTGCGAGCTGTGGCGGGAGCTCGACAGTGCCGCGGGACAAATTGGGTTCAGGTAACGGTCTGGGGACGTGCTAGGTGGATTTTTAAGGGCAGTCACGACAACGGTTAATTTAAAAGGGGGTCTTGATGCCCCACCTGGTTTAAATTTAAGATGCGAAGAAGAACGTACCCACCGTGTTAGTTGTGAAAAGGGCTGGTGGCTGGTACAGTGGTTGATGGTTTCAAAGAATTGGAGTGGCACTGTTCGGGCTCTCACTAACTGGATTATTATTAAAGGCTGTGGCTGTAATGTTAATTTGATACTGACAAATATTCATTAAAACAATTTCCAAAGATTAAGTTGTCGTTTTATTAATTAATGTATGTCATGTGTTGGGAGGGGGAAGATCTCAGCATTCCCACGTTTACCTCGAATAAACTAATCACTAATATTTGATAACTGTACAATTGAGCAAAACAAATTAGATTATTGAAAACCTAAACTAAAATATATTAATGAAAAAGTTTAACAAGGTAGTTTAAGGCCATAAAGTACTTTTCTTGCTTTTCACAAACAGTTTAGGGGAACCAAAATAATTTCACAGTGCATTAGGTTTACAGTTTTCTCCTATTGTTGCAGTTGAACTACAAAGAATCCAGAAAACAGCCGAGTTGGGTAGACAGAGATATTTACAGTGTTTAAATGACATTCACCTCTGTGCCCTTGTCAGTCTATTCATTCCATTAACAAAATGTAGCTTCTGGGTACTGTGACCTTGTATGCCATTCTACTTTCAGGTACAGGTACTTTTTTTCATCTGTTGACACTCAGTACAGACCTCACTTACAGTATGTCAATAACAGTGGCAATAAAAAGATGCATGTAAACAATAAGCGTTCAAATGAAAAGGTGTGAATGACTCCTAACACACATAAATATGTAATACAACACAAAAGCCAAGTGGTTAACCAAGTGTTAGAAAGTAGAGCATTGAGCCAGTTTGCAATTTTTGAAAAAAATAGGCACTAGGTAATTTGTTTAAATTACAAACCCTCTCCCCTCCTTTACATCGATAATGCCGGGGATGTGAGGACCAAGAGTGTTAGTCATTAGCATATTCCCCACATCTTAGGTGCTTTTCATGACACCAAGGAGGTGGCTCCCCGGAAGTATGGACAGGGAGGCTGATATGGACAGACGCCTCACCTTCTTCCCCCGGACAGTTAACATACTTTGAGTGTCACTCAGGTTAGAATTGCTTGTATACTAACCCCCCTAGCTGTCAGCCCATACCGTGTTTCTTTTTGTCAGTTACTGCAGACATACTACAGTAAATGGTCAGTTACTGCAGACA
Source organism: Ptychadena robeensis (assembly GCA_036250615.1). NCBI lineage: Eukaryota > Metazoa > Chordata > Amphibia > Anura > Ptychadenidae > Ptychadena > Ptychadena robeensis. The sequence continues at coordinate 44,664,085 of CM070034.1, read as the reverse complement.
TGCTACAGGAAATGGTCAGTTACTGCAGACATGCTACAGGAAATTGTCAATTATTGCAGACATACTACAGGAGATGGTCAGTTACTGCAGACATACTACAGAAAATGGTCAGTTACTGCAGACATACTACAGGGAATGGTCAGTCACTGCAGATATATTACAGGGGATAGCCAATCAATTCAACAGTGCAAAATACAAGGGATGATCAGTCACCATGTTATTTACTAGTGCCAGATGTCAGTTGAAGCCACTTGTACTCTTAGCATAAGATGACAACTGTGAGTACAGGATGCTATGGGGCAAATCTCCTCCTTAACACATATTTTTCATTATAATTGTCAAGCAATAGCCAAGACTGTCCCTACGAGTGTTGGGACTGGTAGTTCTCCCATAAGTACTGACCATTTCACTAGCTATGTCATATAAAGGATAAGTAAGAAGATTCCCCAACCTAGCTCCCCTTGAAACTGTATGCTATTTGGATGGTCTCGGTGCTAAAGCCTCAGCCATCACACACAAACACAACATTGTCGATATAGGAGTTATATTTATACTTTTACTTGGAATGGTATACTATAGTTGATTTACTATAGTTGAAGGAATAGTGCACGTTCTGTTTACAAACTCTTTTGACTTGCTCAGGGAATATTGAGAAATGAATAAACATCATCATGTGCCACTAAAGTTCCTGTTTATTCAAAATTTCAATGCACATCCATAATGCTACGTAAAGACTGCCATGCAAAGTGATTATTCACTTAACAAGGTAAACATGTCTGACTGATTTAGTAAGTCCACCCCACTGTCAAAGAACTGTTTAATTTTCTACTAACACTGTGCCCATTAAATTGATCAAATTGTACAGAGTAAATCTATATTTAAAGATGTTCCAATGGCAATAACCAGGCTGAAAGCGTTTTCAGGGGATATGTGGCTGTGTATTTTTGCCTTAGGGCTTTCTCGTAGGCCAAACTGTCTTGTCATATACACATCACACTTTAGTTTTGATCCATCTCATTTATTTTTGATGATTGTCGCTGCATACTTTATGTGTCTGTCGTAGAATGTTCTTTATGGATGTCTGTGTTTATTAGTAAGTGCTACTCCGCCATCGCTGTTCTGTCTTCTGGAAATCCTATTTATTGTCACTTTTAATATTTTTTTTTCTGTACCCAAAACGTCTCAAAACCAGGGTTTCTACCTAAACATTTGGGATTGGTGCTGGATTGTGCTGTGTAAATACCTTCTGTTTTAAGAAGGCTTGATTGTGCTATTTTCTGTACCTAAAATACTTTAGCCTTGCTGGCAGGATCACAAAATAAATTAAAATGTAAATGCACTGTATGTATATCCAGGGCCGTTTCTAGCCTGCGGGGGGCCCTATGCAATTGCTATTCAAGAACAACCCCCTCCCACCGCAGCAAAGCTGTTAACTGGGGGATGGGTGCTAGTAGTGAAGCTGTCGATGGGGGGTGGGGGCTAATCCCGCACACAAGCCGACACACACCACCCGTCCATCACCAAACCCTCTACTACTATCGTGTTTCTCCGAAATAAGACAGTGTCTTATATTATTTTTTGCTCCCAAAGATTCCCTACGTCTTATTTTCGGGGGGTGTCTTATTTTTCCATGAAGAACAATATGGCACTGGGGTATCGGGGGGAGGATCACTTAAAATGACACAGGGGGGATCAGAGGGGGGAATCAAAATGGCACAGGAGACTCAGGGGGGGGGGGGATTACCAACTCAGATTGGCATGGGGAGGGCTCCCATGTCAGGGAAGGGTCGAATGTGTGTGTGGGCCACACATAATACATAGAAAACAGTCCTGAGTGCTGATAATGTTTTCACCACATCCCCATAATTCATTTGATTTTTTTTTTTTAAAGCTTTCTTTGGTGGGACGTCAAATACAGCCATACCTGTTTGCATGAATTGTTGACAAACTTTTTGCAGTATTGAGATAATCAGTGGTTGGTATCATTTCATTGTGTTTTTTAAAAATATGTCAACATGATTTAACATAAAAATTTGTAAACCTCATATATATATATATATACACACACACCCAATGCTCTCACTACATATAAATATACACATGCACACACTACATATATCTAAACACACACCTACACATTACATTAATATACACACACCTACGCACTGTCTGATTTGCAGAGAGGGCTATAAGTGTCACTTGTTACAGGCATGCCACAGCTTTCCCACCACTGTTATAGAGCGTGCTTTTTTCTTTGTAAAATGTACAAGCATCACCTAGATTTGATCTAGGTCTCAGACCAACCGGCCTGTTTCAATGGAGCCTCAGCATCACATATGAACATTAACACAATTTCCTGTGTGTGTACTTCATCACACTGGCCTCTCCCACTATCTGTAATCTGCCTACTTTGCATAGGGAAGCCTAAAGACCGATTGATGGCATCAATACATTTAAAATGAAAGATGTAGGGATAACTGAAAGGTTCTATTTTATTTGGTTACAATGTTGATAATGGGGGGGAGGGGGGGTGGATAAGGAACCAGTAAAGGCAAACGATAAGCAGATTAAACTCCAGCTTTAAATGTTACTGTGTACAAAGAAAAAGTAATTTATTAAATGTACAGCGTGTGAGTAATCTGGATGATCCGTATAAAACTACGTTTAATAATTTATTATGCAGTTCACCAGTGTTTCCCTCACAGATTTAAGTTTATCTTCTGATTGCCTAAACCCAGTCCAATTCATTTATATTAGAGAAGAACATTGTATATTTCATGAAAAGCTTTCCAAAACTCCAATAGAAGCTTGCAGAAACCCTTACAGTGTGTCCCAATGCATTTAATTAGGGGGTTGTTACTAACTAATATCATTACTAACTTTTATTTATATAGCGCCAATCTTTTACACAGCGCAGTAAAGATGGAACATATATCCATCAGAGGACTCTTGTTTGGCCTAAACCGATGCCACGTCCCAACTAACATCAAAACCAAAAAAACTAAATTGTTTTGCCGTGTCCTATTAGTTTGAACCCTGGCAACTGGGGGACTTTAAAGGCATTTAAACGAAGTTAAGTGATTGTTGAACAGTTTTATTACAAAATCATTTTTTGAGATTTAACAAATTTCACAAAGTGTATTTCACACAAGTATATAATATACTCAATGTGTTTCGCTGATTGCTTCTTCAGGAGTTTTTCATACCCCAAACCTCTGAATTCAACACTATGTATATAAACTCCTGAAGAAGTGATCAGAAAAGATGGAACATAAGCTAACGTCACAGGTGCACACTATGACATGGAAGAAGAAGAGGGCCCTGCCCAATTGGGCTTACTATCTAGGATGTTGGGGAAAAAAGTATACAACAGGTAGGGGAAGATGCAACTGGCAGGGTTGGAATGTTAGGCATGGGAAGATGGGTACACCAGACAAAAGGTGGGGTTTCAGTGTTAAAGTAGTATCAAGTCTAATGGGATGAAGGAGAGAGTTCCAGAGAGTAGGGGAGGTCCTAGAGAAGTCTTGAAGTCGCGCATGTGATGATGGTATAAGTCATTTGTTTGTTAGTGAAGAATAGGAGGGGCAGTTCAGGGTATATTTATGTACAAGGCTGGAGATATAAGTGGGATATTGGAAGAATCCCATCACCCCTGTTTACAGTTACACTTGTAAAATTTTAGCCACCATGTGGTTTACTAATTAATGATTCAAAAAGACATTTAGCCAGCATTCAAGATTTAAAAATGGGAAATGGATTCAAAAAGGATCCCCTCAAAATCTGTTTTTCAATGTAAAATTGCTTTTCTAAACTAGGTGTAACACTAGATTTACAAAAAGTAGAAAAAAGCTGTTACTGAATTTCCAGTATTCACCCTGACAAGACATGACCCAACAGGATTTGCTCAGTGTCCAAAAATACAAAGTAAGATAAGATGTTGGGTGAATCTGGTCCAATGAAATAATATTTTTTAACTGGGTGAATTTAATTAGTTATTTTGTTAGTACAGCCCTTCATGTTTGAGGTGTTTACCAGTAAATTAAAATGTTCATAGTTTGATTTATTCTCTATTCCATGAATGTGTAAGCTGCCAGTAAATGTACAACATTTAGTTACTAAACCTATGCTTAGCTGTTAAAAGTGAATTGAAACTCATGTGAATTTGAAATTTAATTGGGAAGATGTAGATATGTTAATTGTGTATAATCAGTACCCAGAGAGAATAATGTTTTGTTTTTCCTCTTGAAGTGGGATGACTTGGGTGCTCGTGAGGTGAGACTCTATTCTGTTCCAACACCCCCTTCCACCAAGAACCCCCCCCCTTCCCCTTGAAAGCATCTCCACTCCCAGGGAGAGATCTCTTTTTCTCACCCCGGACAGGTGTGCTGTGGGGGAGAGGGGGAAACATCTAGGCATCGGAAAAAAATTCAGATGCTTAGATGTTTCCCCCTGGCATGATGCCGCCATGCCTAATACCACCACTGTGTGGGAGGGCTGGGCACACCTATATAGGCCTAAAGCTAACGAGACAGGTGTACCTAAACCAGCCCACACCTGCAGGAAGCTGGGGAACAGGGAAACAACCTGGAGTCGGCAGAAACACAGTGCCACCAATAGTACAGGTCCTCACTGTTTCTGTTAGGGTTGGAGAGGAAGCTGTACCTGATGACCTCCTGTGCCTTACTTCACTTTACTTCAATATCATTTCTGAATATTCTCTCACCAGTCATTTAAATAATAGCAATAATAATAATAATAATAATAATAATAATAATAATTAATAAGAAAGCAGAATTGACTTAAGAAAGAAGAATTTTTTTTACCAGCTCTAAAAAGGTGACGACTTCCACATATGTACCTAGTGTGCAAAAACTACTACTGTACGTAGCTAGGGGTAACACTGGACATAGTCCTTTCTTGTGTTTGTTGTTGGCAAGGCTCTCATAGTACAGGTTTAATACCAGTTATGCTATAAAGATAAAATATCAGTCATTTAAGCAAAGCTTAAATTTTTTTTGATAGAAAGCTGAACAATAGCAATCTGCATTACCAAAAAGAGCATTGTAATGTAACCATTACATTGCAGCACAAAGCAGGATCTGTTCATGTACATTCACACTAAACATACCAAGAAAGATAAAAGACAAGGCCATGCATTTTATCACATATAGCTTTTTATTAATTGAATCAATGTTAATATTTATTTCTGATAGTGGGCAGATACAATCTAGCAACCCTTCCAGAATACTCGTTCCCAGACATGCTTCTGTAAATATCATTTGGCATGATCGTGAGATCCTACTGTAGCCGTCAATGACTGCTCAGGATTGCCTTTGTGAACTGAGCCTTTGGGCTGCCTTGCTTAGCGCTTCATAGAACACCCACAGCAGAGTCTTTATCTGCTGCAAGTGGGATAATTACAAGTTTAGTCAACGGAATGCAGCTGTGCAGAGCAGTCTTTTAGAGCATTTTGGAGTCAATTTGAGGACATGATTGTATATCACTGCTTGTTAGATATATATTTCATTTTGTTGGATTTTGATTATCATTTACAACACAAGTCAGCTCTGATCATTACAAGGCCACTAAGATTCCACTCTAGACTTGGTAAGTCATAGTTTTCATGCCCCCTGCCCCCCATCATTTTATTCTTCATGGTTACAGAGACTAATATACTTGCATCTTATATAATAAAAGAACAGGGCCGGCCCTCGAGGGTCAGAAGCCTGGGTTTGTTCTTTCTTATTTAATATAAGAGACGCTTCCTGTGCTATTTATTAATATCAACTCAGTTGTTCAGCGGGCTGACATTTCAGCTCCCTCTTACATGCTATTAAACTAAATCTTTCCAAACTATTGCTTGCTGTAGGTTTTTTAATATGTGGGGAGTTTTATTCCTTTACAACTGATCTGCCTATATATTCTGATACAGGACATGCTTGGGAATGCTTATATTTCCTTAATATATTATTCAGATGTAAATGTTAGCATTCAGTGGAATTGTTTATCTTAAAAAAGAGTAAAGCAGGGTACAGACATGTAGATATGGGTCAGATCGATGGCCGACGGCCATCTATCTGGTCCATATAATATGCAGCCATCGCTGTTTTCGAGCAGGACCAATCAATCGTATCAATCAAACATATTGGACATGACCATTAAATACGGCCGATGTCTGTTGCTTTGCATGGAAATCGCGGGTCTCGCGCCATCATGTCATCACGCTGCTGCAGGGAACATCGAACGGCTCAAATATCGAGCCGTCTGTACCCTGCTTTAGTTTACAGTGTATATGTAGAATAGCCTACATATTTACTATTTGTATCTGTAATATTTATCATTAACATTGATGAGGTTGAAATTTTAAATGGAAAAAATAGCATGGGCTGGAGCAATACTTTCTTTTTTGTTCCTACAACTCTTATCTACATCTCCAGCAATTTTAGTGATGAATACATAGGGTCTTTGCGATTAACTAATTATTTTATATGTGTAATACAGATACATATGCTACTCAGAGCCGTGTTTATGTTTCAACTCCTCTTTATTTAAGATGACAGCAATCCCTACATTTTGCAAGGTAAACGCAGAATGGATGAATGAGTAGAAAGGGTTGAAATTTCTGTATTTCTCTTTGTTCTTTCTTGATCTGGCAACACCTCACCATTTTTTCTCTTGCTGTCACAAGGAGAATAAGAGATAATATATTGTCCTAGTAGTATAAAGTTAAATGAATGTAATAAAACAGTTATATTAATGTTTTCTTAGTGAAGATGGATAACATAATACAATGTAAAGAAATAATAGATAGTGGTCTAGGTGAAGTTCAGAAAGACATTAATCTCTCTGGGCTGGTACATGATTACACGTTCTGGTCCAATACAGTTGAGTAGACCAGTCATTTGTCATAGTCCTTTTCTCCATGTTCCTTTTTCCAGGTTCAGTCTCACTTTGCTCATTTTACCTCCTACACTTCCTTTCCACGCTTTCTTTGTAATCCTCACACTATTTTTTTTATGTGTGTGTAACATCCTTAGTGTTCATCTTGCTGGCTGATCCAATCGGTATTCACGTTGCAGCTCGTTGCTTGGAAACTGCAGACATACGTAGGAGTACATGCTGCTTTCAGTAAAGAGTAGGGAGGGTGGCAGAGGGGAAAATAATGCTAAAAATAGGGGCTGAGAAAACATAATGAACATTACAAAAATAAGCTTGTGTTAGTCCACATGTTAAAATTCAAACATCCATCCTGTTCTGGGTCCATTTTTCATTGCTCACATAACAAGATTTGGTTGAGTTATGTGAGCAGGTGGTGGAGAGAGTTTGCCAAGTGGGCATGATGTTCTGGCCAAGTTGAGTTTTATATGTGGACAAGATGGAATAAGCCTAATGCTGTTAGGGGAATGCATTTATATTGATTTTTAAACCAAAGACTTGTTGCACTTTAATGTTGTTTAAAGTTGTTTCCTACCAATTTTATTGTATAGTGTCTGGCGTCTGTGTGCCTGTCTTCTCAACATTGTCAAGATTTTCCATGTTATAGCTTAAAACCAAAGTACACTCTAAAAGAAAACACATAAAAAACACGTATACACAACTCACCCACATCCAGTCTTCATCTAGGGACAACAACCCCTAAAAAATAAATACTCACTTTTCCAGTCTGCTCACTCCCACACCGCCATGCCTGGAGTGTCTGGTCCTCCAGAATGCAAGATGAAGGAGGTCTCACTCTTTTCACCAATTTGGATCTGAATCAGGTGAGGCTGCACCCCTCCGCATTCAGATGTGGCTGGCTGCGGGCGCATGTGAATGTAGACGTCAGAATTTACATCTGCCACTCCCATGTTCGCCGCGTCGGGACGTCACTGTGGAGGTGAAGTGTCGGTAAATGTGAAAGTTTTACCGGGTCAGTATTTTTTTACTTTTGGTTTTTTACTTTTTACTTTTACTACTGCCTTTTGGTGACGATAATAGAAGGCAGAATCGACCCGTGTAAGGCCAGCTTATATTTTAACCTCCCTAGTGCACCGCCCGTACCGCACCGTTTATAACAGCATGGTACACTGCCTGCCATTTCCTACCTCCCCTCTCCACACAGCCGGTGTCATTAAAGGGCTGGAAAGCAGACACCCCTCCATTAACATGGAGGTCTATGGCGCTGACCACCCCTGCCCCTTCCGCGCCACCGTGTCGCAATCCGTGACGCGGCACAACCCCGGAAATGCTGCGACTAGGAGCATTTGTTCTTCACACAAACTCTGGACGAGCTGGGCTTGTCATGACTGCTAAGGAGGTTAATAAACCATTAAAGGTTTTTTTTCCCTTTCGAAAATTCGACTATTTCAAATTTGTGAGTTGATTGCAAATCCCCTGAGCATGGTATCATTACCAAACTTTCTGGAGATGTAAAGAAGTGTTGAGGGTGTACTACAAAAAAGAAAGTATTGCATAAATGAAGTTAAAAGTGTAAATACTTACTTTTACTTTGAACCTAATTTATACACAAACTACACATGCTAAAGCAAAAAATTTTCTTCAAATGTTCCAACAACCCTTTTCTACATTTCTAGCAATTCTTGTGACAATACCATGTTCAGGGGCTTTGCAATCAGCTCACAAATTCACCTAGCAGCATAGACATTCACTTCACATTTGAATTTTCAACTACTGTATTTTTCGGACTATAACACGCACTTTTTCACACCAAAAAGATGCAGGGGGGGGGGCCTGCATCTTATGGTCTGAATGCGAGACCCCCTGGCCGAGTGGTCACGCCTTGGCTTCCCGCAAGCTCTTCCAGCAAGGAGATTAGCTGGGGAGCTGTCAGATGTGAGATCTGGTCACGGCTGGATCTCCCATCTGAATTGTATAATTGCTTATGCCAACAGAGCCCAGAGCCCTGCTGGTATAAGCAATGAAGGGAGAGATAGATGAACTGCCATCTATCCCTCTCTCCGTGTCCATGTAAACTGCAATCACTGCAGCTTCCACGGACACAGGCACAGCCAGAGAGAAGAGGGAGAGCAGAGGAGAGAAGACTGGGCAGCCTCCCCCCCTCCTCCAGATCAGCGAAGAGGTGACGTGATGTGCTGTGTGTACTGCTGCTAGTGGCATCTACTGGTTGACTTTGATATAGCATTAATTTAATCAATTGCATTTACCCAATTGATGTGAACACTTTTATATATATCAAATATTTTTTTCCTGGTTTTCCCGCTTTAAAAAATAAGTGCGTCTTATGGTCCAGTGCGTCTTATAGTCCAAAAAATATGGTAATTTTCGCATGCAAATATTTCAGATAATATTTGCAATGACAATGTTCACAATCAACATTATAAGTTATTTTTAAGTCTGAATTTTGTGTCGATTTTCAACTTTTTTTAACGAAAAATCGAAAGGGCCCCGTCCAAACTTGACTATGTGAAATCTTGGCGATAAAGTAACAATTTCGTCTAAAAAATTTGCATTGCTAATTTTCTGAACATCCCTAACTGCAATATAGGTTGATCCTTATACTGTATTACTACTGTCGCTACTGACTTTTAAACATACTAGAATACACAGGTTGGCTTTCAATTTTAAGCCTGAACTATAAACTTTCTTCCTTTTTACTTCAGCACAGGCTTTCTGGCCCAAAGAGTTGTAATAACCAAAATATGTATATCATATACAATTTTTTTCATTGGATTCACTGAAAAAAAAACTAAAAATTAAATATAATAATAAGGCATGCTTCCGGCAAATTATCTCTACCCTAATGGATTTTTATAAACTGACCTGAGATATAAACATTACAGATATAAACATGTGTCCTGGCTTCTATGGGCCTCGATATGATACAATAACTGCTTTGCTATCCTCACATCAGAAAGATTCTGTTATCTTATGATTATAGGATAAAAGTATAGTATGTCTGTAATTTTGTAAAATACTGGGAAAAAAAAGTTTTGGTGCTAGTATACCTTGCCATTTAAAAAAAGTTCAGGCGGGCACAGGTACTCTGCAATTAAGGCACCAATATGCCATTTGACGCGCATCAAACGCAGTACAATACAAAAAGAAGCTTGAGAATAGCTTCGCATTACATTGCTTTATTTTCAGTGCAGCTTACCACGTTACTGCCTGGTCCTAATACATCAATTGAAAGTCTGTTGAGTTCTCCGATGGGTTATTATTATTATTATCATTTATTTATATTGCGCCAACATATTACGCAGCGCAGTTCCAGAGAGTGGGAGCGGCCCTAGAGAAGCCTGAAGCCTTTGGGATGTGTTTTCTCCGATGGGTTTGGGATGTGGCATGTTTTTGTCATAGGACTGTATGGTTATTTTTTCATCATGTTAACATTACGTTAATAAAATGCATCACAAGCATGTGTGTTTGAAGCTTTAAGCCTCAACTGAACTGAACTGATTAAACTGAAGCCAGTGGAGACTTGGCCTAACACAAAGCTACTAACATGATTAATTTGTGTCATGCAACAAAACAATGACTACTAATTACAGTGTGCCACAAGTTAAATAGGAATTATTCAATCTGTATAAATTGTCAAGCACCAACCAAGGCCTCCAGGGCCGAAATGTCACCCATCTCTCAAAAAAGTGATGTACTGAGAATTTATGATACCCTGAGCAAGGTAGCAGCCTTGAAGCTGTCCCTTTATTGACATTGATATGGGTTGCAATAGGCACCAAAGAAGCCCCCCTCTTATCATTGTGTTCATGTTCTTGTCTTAAAATAACAGCTACTGTAGTAAATAATGTACAGTATATACTCGAATATAAGCCGAATTTTTCAGTACCTGAAATGTGATCAAAAAATGGAATTCGGCTTATATTCGGGTCAAAAAAAGAAAATCGCGGCATTTTGTAGGTGGATTTTATGAGTAATAGGCAAAGCCCCTGAACATGCTATCATCATCAAATTTTCTGGAGATGTAGAGAAGGGTTGTGGGAACATTTGAAAGAACAAATTATTGCTCTAGCACATGTAGGTTTTGCATAAATTAGGTTCAAATCAAGTAACATTTTAACTTATTTTGTGCAAAAACTTGATATGCTAGAACAATACTTTTTTCTTTACAATGTTCCCACATCCCTTCCCTACATCTCCAGCACTTCTAGTGATGATACCATGTTTAGGAGCTTTGTAATTAACTTACAAATCTACTGAATAAAATAATTACACCTCAAAACAAAAGTACATTTGCTGTGTGTTTCTGTACCTTAGTTGCTGCATTTCTCTCCCTAGGCTTATACTCGAGTCATTAAGTTTTTCCCGATTTTTATACTACAATTAGGTACCTCGGCTTATATTCGGGTCAGCTTATACTGGAGTATATACGGTAATTATGTTTTATGTACTAAGTGATATTGTACTGAGAATTTCATATCAATTTGCAACTGGAGAAATAATGTTCTCCACAAAATCCAGGTATAAAAGGCCTGCAGTTACATTGTTTGAAGAGGTCCAAGCAAAAAGCAAAGGTCTTTCAGCACAAAAGATCGGTAAAGTCTTTCAAGCTATAATGAGATAATTATCCACCATCACCCGCTAGTCACTGTAGATGTGATGGAGCCCACTGAAGATACATACTGGTTTGGCTCTTTGTAATATTGGCCTAGACATGGCTGAGCTGTTTCAGCAGAGTCAGTTCACACACTATTACCCAGACCACATGATGAGACTGTTTGTGACATGACCAGCAAATCCAAAATAAACCATGAGTCACGGAACGACTAGCGGTTCTGTCATCTTGTCTCTAAAGTGTCTGAACCAGGTAAATGTGAGTAACATATGAGCTTAGAGTCATAGGCATCACCTAGGAAACAGACTCACAAGCCTTTCATTTTAGGACTTGAAGAATAGATGCTCTTGTCTAGAACACAAAATCCAAATGCATTTATCTCCAGCTTAAACTGCCTTGTTTCTTCTTGTTCTTCTTCTTTGTTCTTCGCCATCACTCTAATGTTCTTTTCAGTCCCTTACGTCATTCTTCACAACATGTTTTTCCCATGTAGACTATTCCATAAATTTTCTTCCCACACACACACACACACTGATGCATATGACTATATTGTAAGTTAATGTAATGTAAAACAGAGACTTATAATCAATTCGCACATTACATACCATATATTACGCACAACACAAAGAAAGGCAAATCCAATGCTTTTTAGCAATTTAAAGCCTGAGCAACAGAACTCGGGTAATTCTCACTGACACTCACTTAGTTTTTATTGTTGTAATGTGTAGAAGATTACAAGGTGTTCATCTCATATTAACTGAGATTGGAACAAATGACCAAACTCACAATTAAGCTAAAATCCTGCTCAGACTTATTATCAGCTATCCTTGATTTTATATATATATATATATATATATATATATATATATATATATATACAGTATACTATATAGACGTTAAAGTTGTGTGTTATACACAATCATCGAATTCATGCGTTTTTCCATGCGGTTTGGATTCACAAATATTTATGGAAGAGCTCAGTTAAATCAAACACAATACTTTCATTGGATGTCAATTTGGGAAAATTTAGAAAAACTTGACATTTCTCTATCATTACAGAGAAAGGCGCCAGTGCGGGTACCATGTTCCATATGTGTAGAAGAAGTGAAGAAACCTAATGTGCACCTCCTGGTTTGAACTAGAATATTGCTTGTGTGCCAGGTCTTGCTCAACAACAGTGCTTCACCTTAAAAATGATCCATTGGATAAATGGGTAAAAGTTTTCAAAGACACATTCCGAATTTTTATTAAAAAAACCTTCCTAGAAGAATGAAGGTTGGAATGCCTTGTTCATGTTCATGTTTATTCTCTTTTTACAATAGGAAGTTATAAAAATAATTGTTGGTGTGGGTCCATTTGGCATTTTGGGAAGGACTAACCACATGTAAAAGATTTTACTTGCTGGGGTAAACGTGCAATCCAATTTTTTTTATATAAACCTTCATGTTTGGAAGCAAGCAATCTAGTAAAATCTTACTAATTCAGGGACAAGTGTGAACACGACTAGAAGGGTAGCTGGTCCTTTGACATGCACCAATGTGAAGAAATGTACAGAATTTGTAAAATGAGGCTTGATTTCAGATGGTTACATCATTTGGTGATGGGGAGCGCAGGAGAGTGAAAGGTGTACAAGGTGCTCTGGGATACCCACCTCTACATAGCCCAGTCCAAAATCCCAAGTCCATAGTCCAAAAATCTGAGGTATATCACAGTCATATCAGAATTATTCCATTAATGCTGAGGGTCAAAATTGCCTTGCATACTGAAAAGTAGATGGTTACATGGATGTTTAGGAGTGAGTTGCATGTGCTGATATCACCGATTTCAGTAATAGTGTAGACTAATCATGTGTACGTAGTGGAGTTATGACTTGTGACATGGATACTAATAGTTAAGCTATTGGGTAAAATACTGGACATCAGACTAGTGACATAGAAACTGAAATGTATGTTGTACATGATGGTGAACATCTCCCACTAATGACAAGGTGAAATGATAAGGTTTTCTTAACGATATGGATAGGTGAAGTGAGCTACATGTGCTGATTTGCAGATCTTGACAAAAACATGAATTGGGGAAGTGATATACTTGTGCCAGAGTCCAGACTTGGCCAGTACCATTGATAGGTGAAGTGAGCTACATGTGCTGGATTTCAGATCTCACCAGTAACATGGATAAGTGAAGTGCCAATTTGTGAAAATAGAAATGGTTAAAAGTGAGAAACTTATTTTGCAGACAAGTTCAATTTGATTTTGGAATTTCGACCATTTCATAAAAATTTTGACTTTTCCAACGATTTTGAATCTAGTGATGGACAAAAATTACGAACATCGCAATACGTGAACCCAAGGACCAAACATTTGCAAATAACAGCCATTCGCATGTTCGAACCGCCATTGACTTGGAGGGTGAAATTCTGAAACCTTCAGGTCATGTTGGCATAAGGCCTGGTATGCTCTGGAAAAGGGGGACCACGAACAGTGTGGGGTCGCCACCAGAGAAAACCAGACTCCTTCTGGCAAGCCTGGAAGATCAGGAAGGGGGTCACCCCCCCTGTTCCGCTGGGCCCCTATGCCATATTTCAACGTAGGTGAGACCCTTAGTGAAGATAAGGGGGGTCTCTTCCAGCCACATGGTCCAGGCTTTGTGGGGACATGGGTGGTAGTTTATTGATTATTTAACAAGAGGACCACCGGATACTGATACCCATCCTATTGAATGAGAACAGTTTCTGCAGACAGCATGTCAATTGCATGTCAAATGTTGCCACATCTGTGACATTGTGCTGTGTGATCAAACTGCATATTTCATAGTGGCCTTTTATTGTGGGCAGTCTAAAGCTAGGCATACTATTTTTTATATAGATTCTACATAATCAAGCGTTGTGCATGCTTACAGTGCCCTATCGTGCTCAAATCTATAAAAAAAATTTGAGCCGCCCAGCCTTTCTTCAATCGAAATAAATTGAACCCGCTCGGTCCAATATTTTTTCCTGGGCTGGGCTTCTATCTAGGACTTCACTTGAATCCATTTGGTAAGAGGTCCTTGGGAACTTTGTTCTCATTCAATAGGGTGGGGAGCGGAATCCGGGGGTCATCTTGTTTAAGGAGAACCCCTGACATTAAATCATCCTCCACCCACACACCCACAATGTCTGGCACATGTTTTGGGCAAGAGATCACCCTAATGGCATAGGGGCCAGGTGGGAAAGGGCACACTTCCCCCCTTCCTGTCCTTCCAGGCTTGGAGGCCCCCCTTTTTCAGAGAATACCAGACCTATGTGGACCCCCTTTTCCAGAACATACCAGACCTACAGATGTACTAGAGCTATGTGTGCTGGAGTCAAGATCTCCCCAGTGACATGGGTAGGTGAAGTGAGCTTTATGAGTTGCAAGTGTAGATCTTGTTGGGGACATTCATAGAAAGTGCAGTATGAGCTACCATGCAGATCCCACTGAGCAGTGTGTAAAGTTCATTCTGGGGGCCGAAAAGTGTGAAGAGACGAATGTGCTTTGAAGATTATTATTATCATTTATTTATATAGTGCAAACATATTCTGGTCTGGTACATAATTGTGGAGCAAGTTCCTTTCAGTTGAATTCTCTTCCAGAGCCAAAACCCTTCAGCGATGAAGCAGGAAGTCGCCTTAATCATATTTAATACCAGATGGGGATGGAGAGTTTGTACAATAGAATAACAACACTCATATACCTGTTACCACCTTAATGTTAACATAGATTGCAGTCTAGAAACATAGTCACTTTACGTGAGTCTATATGTGCTTTGTTTTTCTGAGCAAAATCAGTGAAAATAAAACATAAGCCAGAATGTGTTTGTAATGAATGGTTTTCTATAGGTGTTATGTATAATACTGAGGTTTGATTAAATGCAATCAGTGCTACAGAATGTTCAAAACATTGTGTGCCACGGTAACCATGGCAACTCCAGTGTTATTAGCAGCCTCTTATCGCTCAGAATAATCCTGAGTCAGAAAGAAAGGGGTTATTGCAGGTGTTGCAGGCTGACTGTTGGGTTTAAAAGAACACATTGGAAATGTTTAAGGTAAGGGCTATGAATTAATAGTTAGTAAAGTTTACCATACTATCATCCTACAGCTTTTCCCTTGATGACCTTATTTACTAACGTTATCTAGTGAGCAATAGCATACCTGTCAACCTTACATTCCTAGAAAAAAAAGGGAAAATGACAGGAAGTGATGCATGTTACGTAATTTGTTGTGGTTCTTGCGGCAAAATACTGGAAGTGACGTTGCTGACATCACTTCCGCTATCAGGAGATTTAGGTTAGGGAGGGGGTGTTACTCTCCCTACTAATGCCCCACCCCACAAATCATCTGCACAAGTGGGGTGGGGAGTGAGAAGATAGAGTAATTCCCCCTCCCTCCTAAGTAACCCCAATTTCAAAATCCCGGGAAAAATCTGAGATTGATTGAAAACAGGATTTGGCCAGGAAAGACACATTTTTACGGGACTTTGCCGGTCAAAACGGGAGGGTTGACAGGCATGCAATAGTTCAAAGTCATGGCAACCAAACTCATTCAGCTTTCAGCACTTCACTATGTACAGTCAGATGGTGCGTCCTTCTTCTCACTACAGCTTTTAGCAGCACATAATTTAATTAGACAGAAAAAATAGCTTAGTGTGAGGTTGCGAAGTGTCACTTTATTTATTTGTATTGTCACTTTATTGTATTTGGAACACAGTGTCACTCCTACGTTCCATTACCAGAAGTGACACTTCCTGCACCATCAGGTAAGTGTAATGTCCCATCATTCCTATTTCCCCACCCCCCTCCCCCACGTCATTTGCACAAGCAGGAAGGGAGGAGCGTTACTCTCCCTCCTTACTTACCACCTTGCTTGTTAGCAGCAGCTCTGATGCATTCAGTGAACACAATGACCCCTGTGAAATGGCCGTTTGACCCTGGAGGGGGTCTCGACCCACATGTTGAGAACTGCTGCTATAGGGACACAGGGCAAAGATGATCTTTTATTAATACAGGTCTAGGTCATGATGATTGCTGTTTGTCTCCTTATGTTTAAACATTTCTTTTTTGTTGTAACCCAATGAGCATTGATGATTTTTAAAGTGCAGTAATACATGCAGCCAATCATAATTTAGCTTTCAAGGTTTGGACTAGTGGACAGGTGATTGGTGGTTGAACGGTGTGGAATACTGAACTTTGTCCCATTTGTTGATGTTCGAATGGTTGGGGTTTAGGAAACTGTATGCTGTATATTAAATTCTTTCAGAAGGCGATATATTGTATGTATGTTAAATTAATAGTTTTTACTAATCATAGATTATGTAACATCTACTACACAAACACACACAGAATTTGCTTCACATATTTATTTTGTTTGGACTCCATATCACGTTTCTTCACTTATGGATAATGCATGATAAATGCTTGTATTGGTATCTTAAATGAACTGATTTCTATAAATCTTTCTAAATGAGAATCTAGCAAGGGATCCACTGCTACTACTGCAGCTTCAGTTCACCGCATTGCAAGTACTCAAGTGTTGGGGACCTCTGCTGGCCAAACTCTGTTATATGGAGAATATGCGTTCTAATATATTGAAGTTTTTTTACGTTTTGTAGCATTTGTTTACTGTAACTTTGATTGTAATATCAGCATTTCTCAACCCTCTAAGGCAAATTCCAACCAACAGATTTCTGAGAATAAATTAACATATTTTTTTGCCAATAATTGCACATAATAGACATTACATTTAAAGCCCTGTGGCACTATCCTAAGACATTCTCACTGACTCACCTCTCCAAAAAAAAAACTCTTCAAGGTAGGGTGAGGCTACAGCCCCCCCCCCCACACCTTACAATCTTACCATACAATTTCTGTACAATTAACTTCTGTTCTACCAAAACCATGTAATATGAGGAGCTTTCTAATCCTTCCAATCACTGTGTATTCTATCAGGGAGGCCGCTATACTACATAGATGTTGGTAGATCTAATGGAAATAGCATGGAGTGATCTAAAGGTGTATGGGGGGCTCACTAATCAGTAAAAAGTCCTAATAAACTGATAACATTTACTGTATATACTCGAGAATAAGCCAACCCCAATATAAGCAGAGGTGCCTAATTAAAAAAAAATCTGGAAATGAACTCGAGTAAAAACCTGGGGGGGGGGGGGGGGGGGGTGCTGCAGCTAAGGCTCAGAAATGCACAGCACAGTATTTGTACAAATATGCTAGAGCAAGCTTGTTTTTTTTATTCAAATGTTCCCACTAGCCTTCTCTACAATCTACTAATTTGGTGATGATATTATTCGGGGGGCATATTCGGGGGCTTTGCAATTCACTCATAAAGTCCCCCTACAAAATGCCACAATTTAAATTTCTTGACCTGAATATAAGCCGAATCTCATTTATGGAGCAGATTTCATGTGCTAAAAAATGTGGCTTATATTGAAGTATTTATGGTATTTTCTTTTGCATACTGGTACCTGAATGTATGTAGAATTTTCTTCCATTCGTGTAGGAAAGTGAATCAGTCATTGTTCATATAATTTGCATCCTTGAGAGCCCAGCTCATATGCCTTTATGGAAAGAGGCGCTCATATCACATTAGCTGTCCATGGTCCTGAACAGATTTAGTTTAAAGCGTATTAATGAAAAAATACTTTGAAGCTGGAGAGCATTTTTTTCACCACTTTAATATTTTTATTCTATGTCTTTTCCTCTGTTTTCCTGTGCCAATGCTACCCTAGACATCACATTTGGAGAGCACCATCAAGTCTACTGCATACGAGATCTCCTTTCCTGGGACTTCATGTCCCCAGAGCACTTGTGTAGGTTACTTGCTATGAGAGATGGACACATTTTTCATGTAGCTGACTTCATGAGTTCATTACAAAGCCCCTGAACATAGTCTCATCAGCAAAATTGCTGGAGATGTAGAGAAGGGAACACCACACATAAAAGTATTGTTCTAGTATATGAAGTTTTTAAATAAATTAAGTGATAAGTAAAGTAGAATTTCAACTCAAACTATTTCGACTTGACTTTGAACTTGATTAATGCAAAACTACATATTGCTAGAGCAGCAGTAGTGTTCCCACAACCTTTCCCTAAATCTCTAGCAATTTTGTGTGATGAAACCATGTTCAGGTGCTTTACAGTGAACTCACAAATCAGCTAGACAACTTTTAAAAAAGAAAAAATGTTACCATTTATACTTGCTGCTTTTACACGCTTGAAACAGTGTTGTGGTAGTTCGCACACAGTGTTGGCAACATACAGGGCTCCACAGCATTACAAGTGCATGTACATGATTTTTACATGAGGATTTAATAACCTTTTTAGACAGCTATCTTTGCATGTGGAAGTTGAGATGTCGACATATTACCATCTCTAGTAGTAACATGTTTTATGTTATACATAAAAATTGCACTAGTGGGCTTTCAAAGTAGGACCTTCTAGAGTTCACACTTGCCATTATAAGTGGGCTCAGTGTGATTTCTAGAAGGTCCCACTTTGAAAACCCAATAGGGCAATTTTTATATATGAGTTAATGGGGTTATCCATGATTCAATTACCCCTGAGTGACACCCTCTAGCACATAATATTGTTTAATGTTTTATGTTATTTTTGATCATTTTTGATATAAAAAATTAGGGTATAAAAGCCAGGGACACAGGACTGATAAGCTGCCTCATCTGTTATAACTTAAGCTGGCCATACACCCTCATATTACATGGTTTTGGTAAAACAAAAGGAGATCTAAAGGAAATCTGACAGAGAAATCTAACGGTGTATGGGGACCCTAAGGACCAATATGAGGGACTTTCTAAACAATCAAGTCTACCTTACCCTATACTATATAGTTGTTGTCAGATCTAAAGGATATCTGACAGAGAGCTCTAAAGGTGTATGGCTAGCTTTACTATTATTCTTGATCAGATAAAAAGTATCCAGGATTACAGGATAAAATCACTATGGATGGAGTGACTCAGGGGTTACCCCTCGACATCTTCTACTGACTAAAGTAGGCATTGTATAAAATAATATTGTGAAATATGATATATGATATAAACTGTTCTATTGCAACTAATTATATATCTGCATTTAATCATTAAGGAAGTTCACCGTATTGTCACCTGTCATACAGGGTAATGATTGGCTGTAATGATTGACTCTTTATAAAAATAAAACATTATACCAAAGTGGTGTCTGCATGTGTGGAATTCTTCACCTCTGCCGGAATCATTTCTTCCCTATTCAGGAAAGTGTAGCAGGAATAAGAAATATTTTAAGAGAAAAGAATAGTGTTTCCTTCGGGCAGTTGAGCCACTTCCCCCTCCCATTCCATCTCTGACTTTTGCACATGACTGATTGCTTTATCTGCAAGACTGCCCCATTGACTCTAACATGCAGCCGTGCAGAAAGTCAGACAACTTGAGCAGCTGTGGAGCTGGCAGATGGAAGGATTGGGTTGTGTTCACTAAAAGAGGAATGGTTTGGCTAAGGCTTGACTGTAACCTTACAGGGTCACCACACCAGCTTCAGGCAAAACTGCATAAGGGGAATAAAAATTATCTGCCTTTTATGGACTTTGCACACAGTTTGCAGAGAAAGTCATTGTGCAGCACTATCAAAAATTATGTGCTTGAAATAACAGTGGACACGTAGTCTGGCTACCAGCATAGAGAAGATGCATGACCCGGATAGCTAAAATGGCCCTTCATTCTTATGATAACCCTGTGCTGTAAAACCACCCTCCCCTAATCCATACTCTTAAAAAATACTACACCTTAATAACAGGGCTCCATGCCTATATGTTTAATATAATGTATGTTTAATATTAAAACAAATAAAGGGTACACATCCTAGATCTGAATGAATGAAATATTCTTATGAAATACTTTGTTCTTGCTTTGCTGACAACATAATCACACAAAATTATTAATGGAAATCAAATGTATCGATCCATGGAGGTCTGGAACGATGTACAACAAAAGAATCGGCAGTTGATCGAACAAAAAATCTACACGTGTAAACCAATCAATTAGCATACTGTTACATCCGGGGGAGGGCTTTCTATCTACTGGTAGGCAGAATAGGATGTTTGTATGTTTGCTATATATATATAGAATTTTTTAGTTTTTAACAGGACAGGATATAAGCTATAGGTCATATAAACCAATTTGCAGTAATTGTTTTCTGCAGGAAAGTGGAATTTGTTTCAATGTGATCGTAGTAAATGTACCATGTAGTGAAGGTGCGTAGAGATAATATGCAAGCCCCCCATATTCTAATGTCCCGCCACATTCAGTCGCCATTTTGACTGTAGTCAGACCACTAGGATTACTATGCATAGGTTAGGTTATCTTGAGGCTACTGTTGCAGTAATGGAAATGTTTACCCATGAAAATAAGTTGTCATAATAGGTAGTTTGCTTGAATGTGATCGTAGTAAAAGTATGATGCAGTGGACACTGCATAGAGAGACTACATACTTCTGCCCAAGTAATAAACCCCGATCCGTTCAGTCACCACTTTGACTGTAGTCAGACCACTATGAGTACTATGCATAGGTTAGGTTATCTTCAGGCTGCTGTTGCAGTAATGGAAATGTTTATGATCGAACACTCAATGTGGTGTGTCATTCAATTCAATTACAATAGATATACAATTCAATGGTTGAATACTTCAATCGAATTGATGATCGATTTGTTGCAAATTGAACTGTGTATGGCTACCTTAACTTTCTCCTTTATTAAAACTAGGCACAACATTGCTGCCTTTTTTGTCATGTTGATGAATTCCAAAGTCTAAAGGTATCTTTTAGAGTTTTTCAAAGGGTTGAGGGTTTTATAGATTCATCTAGATTTCTCTTTTGTTTCTCATGAAATCTTTCCCTCTATTGTCTGTAGAGTTTATGGGCAGTGTTATTACTTTGGCAGCACTTATGTTTCATTTAGGTAATTTTGTGTTTATCTGTGTTGGCAGGATTATCTCAGCTGGAGATTTTGCTCCTTCTAGTTCTGTTTTTGGGTTGTGTAGAGGAGGCATTTTGTTTCCTTGTTCTCCATGGGGAGAGTTAAGCTGGCCATACATGTCGTGATTCGCCTGTAATCGTTGTGCGATCAATCGCAGCCTGGTGACAAAAGAATTGTCTTACAATCAAACAAAAACCATTTGGAGAATCGATGCGCAAGGAATTGATCCCTAGCCAATACCTTGGATGAGGAGCCTTGGTCAGGGATTTACCAACATGTTGTTGTGTGTTCTATCTACATTCTGTTGGAGGATTGAATTCTTAAGGTGGGCAGTGCTTCATTCCTGAATGATCAAATGCAACATCGGGCTATGTATGCTTACATTTTCTTTGTACATGGTTCACAGTTTTTTACACAATGTTCTCCAAATCCATTGCCTTTACCTCCTGGCATTGAGCACATGACGCCGGGCATGTGCTCCGGGTTTCCTAGAGGGGTCTTAAAAAGTGACGCCCTCTCCATAACATGGAGATCATTGGCCTAACCCTCAGCCCCAGCATCATATCTGACATCATCGGGGCAGATGCAGAAGCATTGGTGGGTACGCAGATACCCAGAATCCATAGGTGAGTTTGCCTCAATGGTTTGCTGATGAGGGGCCCCAAAGCACTTCTGGCCAACCAATACATAGGAAGGCAAGGAGAGGTTTAAATTAGCTCCTGTATTGTGGGTCAAGCTTATGGCATGATATTAAAAACAAGATTGTGTTTTTATCCTGTAAAAAACAGTATGTGATCAGAAGGAAACCTCTTAATAAGAACAATAAGAACAGGTATTCTAAGCTCAGGTGTAGGTAGCTGTGAATTTCTTTGATCTGAAGAGACAACAGGATAACTGATCTGTTGCCAAGTGATGTTCCATCAAGCCTGGTGTTAAATGATCATGTACATCATGCACCCAGATATGGAGGCAAAGGATTGGGGGGCTGGTCCCCTTTACACATGTTGGCTTTTTTATCTATGTTAACTCCTGTAACCAGTGATGAACCTAATTCCATCATGTTTTCATGCAGCATATAAGTGGAGGGGGCTAGGATACAGAGGGGGTTATGCAGCATGTAGACGGAGGGAGCTAAGATACAGAGGAGGTGATGCCAGATGTAGAAGTATTGGCCTAGTAGTGTAGTGACCAGGGGCTGTGTAGTCAGGGTGAGGTCCCCTTTAAGCCCCTGGACCAGCATGCCCCAGGGTTTCCTGAGCACTTAAGAGGAGTCCCCGCCCAGTGGGCTGGGCCTTTTGTGGAAAGCAAGTAGCAAGCAAGCAGCGCGTCTGCTGCTGTCTCATCTGCGGCCTTGTATCCCTACCCAATTAGCCCAGCGTGTGTGTAGCCGGCAGGCATAATAGCACGCGCAGCTTCCAACACAGAGCCGCACTACGCGCTGCCGTGTCAGCCGCCCGAGACCCGTACTACTGTTCCAGTGGGTTGGATGCCCGGACCCTGTGGGTCCTGATGGAGTTACTCAATCCAGCCTACTGGTGTGCCTGCGGCCTCAGCCTGCCCTGCCTATATCCGGGGCCTCATCCAAGTCTGGTCCTGCGCTGCCGGTGTCCCTGGCCTGTCGTGGGGTAAGAGCTGCAGGACTGCATTGTGCTACTAGCAGTGCCTCCATTCTGGACATTAGTTAAGGACTGTACTGTGAACTATTGCTGTGCTCCAGTTACTTGTTTGCACCATTGTCAATAGTGAGACCCACCTCCAGGACCTCACCAAACAATAAAGTTACAAGTTTGAGCATTACAGCCACCTCTGTCGTCTGATTGGTTCCTGTGTTCATTACATCATACAGAGGAGGTAACACATGTAGGTGAAGTGGGCTAGAATACAGAGGGGGTCATGCTGGATGTAGGAAGATGGGCCTAGGATACAGAGGGGGTCTTGCAGCATGTAAGTGTAAGGGAATTAGTTACAGAGGAGGTCATGCGGCATGTGGGGCAAGGACGCAGAGCGGTCATGCAGAATGTGTGATCTTCAAAATCCAATACATATTTCTGATATTTGTTACGTTGTTTACACAGACATGTTTTGTGCTCTTTGTAGGGTGGTGTGTATGTGTTCAAGACCTATTCTGATATATTTTGCTTACCTGTCTGTACACTATCTGTTATTTGTAGGATTATTATTATCTTATACTATACACATCTATAGGGTGTTTTTGTGTGTGGGGGTGGTATTTATTTATTTTTGTTTTTTTTATTACACAATAAACACTAAAATAACACTATTAACATACTAAAGGGGACACTGCAGGCGATGTTGCTTTACAGGTTTGGCTACTCCATGTGGTGGAAGGTATAGGCTGGGTGACTAAGGTTAATTTGTAGAATTGCACAGACAACTTTATAATTTTTGAAGAGAACATTTACAAGCAACCTTTATTCAGCTCCTTTTGTTTAAACTTCCTTTCGAAACTTACTGACTCTTTCAAATACAATGTGACCATGTCTTGGGTATATATAATGTTCCATATTTTTCGGACCATAAGACGCACCGGCCAGCATCTCATCTGACAGCTTGGGAGAGCTGGCAGGAAGACAAGGTGCAACCATGGGGGTCGTGCATTCGGACCATAAGACGCAGGCACTATTTCCCCCTGATTTTGGGGGGTTAAAAAGTACATCTTATGGTCCGAAAAATATAGTATATAAATTTAGGATACACACCAGCATTGGTAGAGAAGGCGCCGGCACTTGTTGTGACTCCAAGGCTGTCCAGCTGATTCCTCTGAAGTACGAATGTTCCTCGATGTTTCTCCTGGTTAGCCGCAATTTCTGGTCTGGACACAGCAGCTACAATATGCAATAAGCCTGGTTACTAATCCATTAACACTAAGGAGTACATGTATATTAAATGTTTTAAGTTAATTTACCCAACTTAACCTTTGGATGATGTCTTTTACCTCAGGCTGAAGGCCCATGTCCGGCTCCAGAAGTCGTTTGGTCTGGTATGTTGCTAGGGCTGTCAGGAGCTGAAAGAGGACGACGCCAAAGGAATACCAATCCACTAAAGAGTTGAACGCCTTACCTACGTTCATCTGAAGAAAAATGGGGACTGTTTAATTACTTCATGTGATCTGATCCAGTGTCTAGCCGATCTCTTCTCTACTGTGATACAATGCCAAATTCTTATTCGATACCAACATATTTTATTGGACATACATTATGGGTCAAATTGGCACAGCTGGTGGAGAATCCCAATCTGTCTTTTAATATAAACAAAATACAACGTTTCTTAGAAATATGTGTATAAGGTGTGAGGAGGGTCAATCAGGATTTTATCACACACACTGGCCCACAGGCCAATGTCTTGTTGAAAAGCTCTGCCTCAAACTACACAATCCCTGTGTATGTTACACTATACTGTAAAGTAGCTACGCTGACATGGATTACACACCTTTGGGGCAATATATCCCAGGGGTCGGCCACGCAAGGTAAATGTTGTGTCTCTGTGCATGTTGGCCAATGCCAATCAGAAGTCTGCAACTTTGATGTGTCCAGTGCCGTCCAGCAGGATGTTTTCCAGTTTGATGTCTCTGTGAAGAAACACAATCCATACTTGGTATCACAATGAAATATTTAATGCAAAATATTAATAATATAGTTATAAAACAGATATATTCTCACTTTAAATTCTAGATGAGGTGTGTCAAACTCAAACACACAGTGGGTCAAATTTAAAAACATAGACAAATGCATGGACAAAACGTATTATTTAATGAAAAGATATCGATAATTTCCTTTTCATTAGATATAACGATGAACCTTTTGATTAAATTTTAGTATTCATTAAACATTGAATCTGGAACAAACAAAGTATAATACTATAACATGTATCATCAAATGTCAAATAAAGGACATATCTGTGAAAATTAATTTCTTACATAAAAGTTTTTCAAACCACGTGGGACAAATATAATTACAGTGTGGGCCAGATATGGCCCCCGGGCCGGAGTTTGACACCCCTATTCTAGCACATATCTTGGTAGTTTATTGGGAAACATTTTCCAATTTTATTAAATGTTGGTGTGAATGGAACATTTAACATAGAACTATTATATGGGAAAAGAGAAAAATGCTGAAACACATACCTGTGGACGTAGCCGTTGTCATGCAGGTACTGGATGGCAGAAACAATCTCAGCTGCATAAAATCTGTTAGATGAAATGAGATAACGGTGAAATCTACATTGTATTTATATATGTATGTATGTATTTGAAATCTAATATATGTAATATGTCCTATGCTGTTGCTATCTCAATGATTTTATTACTCTATTAATCGGTCCGGTCTTCTGCAGAAGGTCTTTATAATCATATCTGTTCATTATCATTACTTTTATTCCTCTTGTCAACTCCCCAGCTAGAGCTAAAAAAAGGAAGCAGCAAGAAAGAAAAACTCTACTGTTTTCTCATTCTTTTAGTTCCAGGTGATGTAACATACCGGAGTCTGGAAGGCGCACTGACCCTTGATGAGGAAGGTCCTGCAGTATTTGGCATTCTGCAGCGGCCGCTTCCTTCTTGCTGTAGCTGTTGATCAGGGTCTTTGGGATGATTTTAATGGCCATCTGCTTCCCGGTGTTCTTCTCCGATGCATGGGCTACCTATATAGGATATATTATATTTCATTATATACCATATAGTGTGTTATACAGGAAAGGTATAGATAAGAAAATTAAGGATAACTTACAAGGCTAACAGATCCTTGTCCCAACTTTGAATCCATCGATGGCAAGTCTTCTGCTGGTAGATGGAGCATTACTGGTTCCACCTAGACAGATAGAATGAAGACTTGCATTCTTTATGTCACAAACACTATGACTAAGTATAACAAGTTTTCTATGGTTCCGCTATACAAATATATTTAAAATAATTATGTCCCAGGTAGTATTACTCCTCTGCCCAGCCTAAGCTGCCTTTCCTTGTCCTTACCATGTGTGACAGAAAGGTTTCTGTGTTCTCATATATATTGTCTGATAAATGGTTAAAAAAATTAAAATTCTGTAAACATAATAGCACAAATATAAAAATGATATTACAACTGATATTATTATTTTTTACAAACAGATGACCCCTGTGGATATGTGCTGCCCCTCTCCATGTGCTGAGTTAACTAAAAAGGAGAAGTTTTTCATGCACTTGTTTGCTCTCCCACTGCCCTTAACTGTTGATTTATGTGGTTAAATAAATTTAACTGCAGCTGGTTGGCGTGTAGATGGCAGATGTGCACCTCAAGGCAAGGTGCATGGCGCCTGTCCAGCTAAGGAGAGTTGTGACGTCCAGGTGAATAGCCGATATTCATCGAACATATTCGCAATTCGAATATTCAAGCTCAACACTATTCCTGACTACTAACCTGCTCACTTGGGAGCCTGAAAACCAGGGTATGTGGTTGTATGTGATGGGATATGTAGGGGATTTGTTCCCCCTACATTCCCAAAAATGTTTTTGGTATCATTTAAACTGAACGTAATGAACCAATTATTTGGTTATAATGGACATTTTTTTCCATTTTGACCTGTAAGAAGACAATGCACAAGGCACTTTCTGGACCTAACTGTACAAACCTTGACATGGACAAAACTCTCCTGAAGAAGCCTGGTAATAGGCGAAATATGTCATAATAGGCGCAAGGCGTAAAGAGTAATCATGGATGTTTGATATAATGATAGACTGGAAGGGCTGGGCATTTGATGTTCTTTTAACATAAAATGGAGCCATTCCGGTCTTTTACTGTCATGGGATTACATAGGAGTGCAGGAGGTTAAACTGGCTGACATACCTAATCAAAAATGTCTATAAATCAAATCATTGGTTCATGTGTTGGGAAACCCTGACTCTAGTAGATATTGGAAAGCTGACACTAACATTAGTTCCAAAACCTTTTTCCAAAATACTTAATTTGTGGAAAAGACTACTATGCTGCACTAAACTCTAGCAGGTGACTTACCTTGGTGGTCTTACAACTGTGCCACTTTCTCAATATGATGGGCCATGCTAACAAAAGGACCCTACAACACATCTGATTGGGTGATCGTATCAACTTTTCTCAGTATCACATTTTGCACATCCCCAGTAAGTGGGAAAATAAATTATGTAGGAAATTCTCTGATGAGAGCTGGAAGGTTCTGGGAGGAGACATGCCTAAGAAATCAAACAAGTGCAGTGGCAGAAACCAACTATATTTTACCAATCTCTCAATCTGGAGGAGGAGTGCTAGTTGGATTTAAAATCTGCGGGTCACTGGATCACCGGATCTTCAATTTATAAATGTTCCTGTAAGGGGAGAAATGGGGATTTTTCTTATATAGCTTGCATAACTGTGATATGGGAGGACACCACCCAATGTCTGTCCCATACTGGTTGCCTTGTCTGATGGGGGGCTTGAAAGGATAAGGGGGTTGAATAAAAATCTCCTGCTCATCTTTGGATCTTCACTTTTCCCAGATTTAGCCACTAAATTCACAACCACCCACCCTGCCTCTCTGTCTCCATCCCCACCTAATTCCCACATACAGTCCTCCTTGGCACCCAACTGGTGGCAATGTCCCCCCATGGTGGTATATAAAGTGTGCTGAGAGCAATATTGTATGGCAGTTGTATATATATATATATATATATATATATACATGATATACACATGCATACAATAATAGTATGTGCCTGACCTCTGGCCATCGATCTAGCCCATATCTATGTGTGTATAGGCACCTTAAAACTGACTTAATTGTCACCTGTCATCATATTGAAGGAGCTGGAGTTGCAAGGCAGGCAGTTTGGCTGTTCACATAGAATGTTTGCCGGAGAGAAGAAGATTATTATTCTTCCGCCATCAGGACCAGGAGCAGAAAAAGTGAAGAATATTTTCACTAGAGACCGGATAGAGGACCCGGCCTTGTAGTGAAAAAGATTAGCTTTAAAACGGAAGTGACGTCAGTGCTGTAAGTTTTAAAAAACACTTAACGTATATGCCGGCGTATAAGACGACTGGGCGTATAAGACGACCCTTTCAACTTTTCCAGTAAAAATATAGAGTTTGTTATATACTCGCCGTATAAGACTACCCCCT
>CM070034.1:44615563-44625787 GCA_036250615.1 Ptychadena robeensis | reverse complement strand
TTTTTTTTACTTTGAATTGTATTGGATACAGTTATCAGTGTATCCAGTACAATTCCCTGATGAACACACCAGGGGAAGTAGGGTTAACTTTAAAGGGCACATCTGGGGAATCACACTGCATAGAAAACAGTGTTTTTTGCAATTCACTTTTGAATGTCCCGCCAATGTTATCACGTCACTCTGGGGAAGGCGGTGGGGGGGTGGCGGAGACACTTCAGATGATCGGAGCCACTGGGACAGCGCAAAACTGTAAGTATGCGCTGCCGGGGCTCCATCTCGTCCAGAGCAGAATTGACAAGACAACACTGGACCAGATGGTGCCGTCAGAAACGCTAGGGGGGTTAAAGGATACATTCTTTCTTCCTCCAAATTAAATATCACATACATTGCTTTTGGTACCTAGTAGTTTCCTTCATTGTGCAGCTACCCTCATTTCAAGGGTGTCTGCTAGTAAACAGGCCTTAAGTCCCCCGAGTTGTCTGGTATAGCAGCTTTAGTTTTATTCTCTTTTATTATCTTTATACACAACCTATAGCATGACCTACAACCTCCAGTCTGCTTATGAACTTGCAAGGATGCAACACACAGTTCCCATAAACCAACTTCAAACCTCTTTATACCCTTCACTGGACATAAGACTGCCATATTGCAAAAACTGGTTGGTGGGTTCAACTCCAATAGCGCTTGAACTCTCTTACTGTCTGTATTTAAAACAACACACAAAACTATTGGGCAAAGGCAAGTTTTATTCCTAAGGTCCTTGCAGGAACACTTAGTGTGCATTGTTAACTTAAGGAGATACAGAAAAAAAAGCACCAATCACTAGTGCATATAAAATCCAGTCCAAAATGTTATTGTAAATTCAATTGAAGGAATACACAACATGTCTTGGGGGTTCTGCAGTCCCCGAATCTCAGGGCTTTGCATCATAGAAATAGTGGTTCATAAATAACAGAATGGCTGGACTATTGTGAAGGTTAAAGTTGCATATTCATAGAAAAAGTGAGGAGAAAGGGGAGGTTAGTGTAATTCCCCTAAGACAAGGTAGTGGGATCCTTTGGCTGCTGGGTCAGGAGTTGTCTTTTTATGCGCCAGCAATCGTGATGTAAAAGTAAGGCTGGGGACAACGCAATTTTAATCACATGTGGAAATCGCAGCTGATCATCTCTATTTAGTTGAGTGGGGTTGTGCCCACTTCAACTAAGGGGCGTGTGTGGTTGCGGCCCGCGATCTGAAATGGGGGTTGTTGATTGATTGATTGTTATATTTCACTTGATTGCCTTTTTAGGATACAGAAGACCATTTGGGCTGTGATGCCTACTTATTTTCTTAGTTTATAGTAGGGTTTTTCGAAAAGGGCGTGATTTCCATAAAAATAAGGACTTATTTCTCAGGCGCCCATTAATTACAAAGAGGTGTTCATTTATTGGTATCAGCAGATTTTACTGCCAATAAGGTTTACTGATTTTGATGCTAAATTTAAAGAATCCATTAACTAGATTCAGTTATTTGTGCAGCAATTTGTTACAAACAAAACTAACATACCACATGGCTGCAAAAAGAACCAAATAAGCATCATAAGAGTGCAGCCATACTGTCATTTAGGAAGGACTCTGAAGTGCAAAGTCCTGAGGAAGGAACACTGCTCAGCCCGTGAAATGCATTGGGTATTCCTTCTATTATATTTACACATAATGAAACATTTGAATTTGTATTGTCACTTTCTGTATCTTTAATATTACAAAAGAGAGATTCTTTAGTAAATTTTAAAATCAAAATACATCATGTACCAAAGTAGAATAATATTGCAAGCAGGTGACATTTTGCAGACTGATTCCATGTTGCAAGATATTGTTCAAAACTGGTTTCTAGTTACAAGAAATTTAGTGATTTATAAAAGTTAATAGAACTTACATATTACTAAGTGCTATGATGTGTATACAGAAATGTATATAATAGTTGCTGGCCCTAAAAAACCCATATCTAAGTACACACAAACATTACTGTGGGGGAACAGGGTGAATATGTTCTCTCTTCTTGCATCACCATTGTATGTTGTCTTATACATCTCTTGTAGTAATACGGTAATTTGAGATTTGTTGGAAACCACCAGAGAAATATGTTCAGCAGTATAAAAGTTTCCATCGGTATTCATCTTAGGGAGCAGCAGATAATGAAATATCCCAGATTCCCTAATATATAATAATATAATATAGCTGTGTCCTGGTAGAACAGGACTTATTTGTCTGTTAACTCACTGCCACTTGTTTGTTGAACCAGTCACACTAGATTCCTTTTCTCAATGCAGTTGCAAACTGGCCTCTGCCTCATATTTAATACACTTTATTGCCAGGTCAAGGAGACTCTCCTGCTACACAGCACATTAACAAATGTTTCCATCGACTTCACTCTGCTCCGATGGCATCCCGAAACTTTAGCATTTTCTCATATTTTCATTACTAGTGACACTGAATGTCAGAACTTTTGGGGAGACAGAATTTCCCCAATAGGTGGACAGATAGTATCCACGTTGCTACTGGGTTCTTTTCACCTAACAGTAATTAGGTTATCTTTACATTAATTCCCAAACTAAGTCCAGAAAATGTAAGCCTATAGAGCAAAAACTGCCTTTACTATTTGTTGTGTTTATATAGTAGAAAAAATATGTAGGCATCATCCAAAATTCATAAGGTGCATTGGGAATTATTACATTAGATGTGACACTAGTGTCCTATAACCCACAGCAACTTATCAATTTACACTAGATATATGTATATATATATAATTTTTTTTATAAACTTCAAGACAGTGGGTCTTTGTTTCGTACAGTGACAATCCAGAGTGTACATTTGATAAGTGACCACCAGAGGGAGAGCTACAGAATGAAATCAGCGTTATACTTTTTTATTACAGATGAAAATGTATACAGCAAGTTTGGAGTTCAAGTGATACCGTTTATTGGCTAACTGAAGTCATTAGAGAAGCAAGCTTTCGGGATATCGCAGATCTGCGATATCCCGAAAGCTTGCTTCTCTAATGACTTCAGTTAGCCAATAAACGGTATCACTTGAACTCCAAACTTGCTGTATTTATAGATGGCTAACACGGTACAACACTCTACTATTGCTAAGATGAAAATGTATGAAACTCTGAATAAACTGAAATATATATATAGAGAGAGAGCATATCAAACTGATATCATTTCTGCTTTATAATATGGCAATGTAGCCATTCAGAATCACACAGGGGAATTTCTCTGCACAACTGAACCTGAATGTTTAGGCAACATTTAATTTTACAGCTAGAAGAAATATCTGATTCTGACTTGGTATTACCCTTGTAACCACCTGAGAAGCGGTATTGATAACAGAGGGAGGGGCAGAACTAAGAGTCAAGGAGGTGAGCTGTAGTGCAGATGAGCAGGCATAGAACATTTTGATAGGACTTGAGAAGTGCTGTGTTTTTACTGTTCAGTTACCGTTTAGGGCAGAGGGGAACAAACTTTTTAAAATTAACAAAATGTGCCACATCACACGTAAATAAGCTTGCCTGCCATCATAGAGACACTCCCACAGTGCTTTTAGGCATTATCTCGGCTCATTGCATGGAACAAGCAAAGGGGAGCCAGAGAAACTTGACACCAAGGTGACAACAAGCTGTATTAAACAATGAAATCGGGCATATGTGTTCCATGTCTGGGTTAGAGGTTGACCAGGCTGTTTTGGTTAACTTAAGAAGGAAATGATGAGGCCACTATCCTAGCTGTGTTGTCTTGTGGGGACATGCAAATCTGAGAACTAGAAAGGCAGAACAACACATCTTTTTGTAGGTACACTGATGTAATGTGTCAATAAATTAACATACTGACTTCAAAGGTCATTGCACTTTGTTATCATTTATTCTAGTTTCTCAAGACAGGACAGGAGCTTGGAAGATACAGATCAAATAAATATTTCCTGGTTTGGGGTGTACTGCTTAGGCTGGGTACACACAAGTAAAATTTCAATTCTGATCTGAAAACGATTTCCCCACACTAATATCTAGAGATGGTCATATTATTTCCACTAGGTTATTTGTGTATTAGTTGCAAAGCTCTCTATGCCCAGGACTAAGGAGGCCACATTCTTCTTTGATACCTTGGCTAACTCTACTACATTAAAATATAGTCTTCACTGTATTGATGGACATGTTTGTTGCTAATGGGCCCAAATAAATTTCATTTCTCCTGTCCCATGTGCATTTCCAATGCTCCTCCACTTATCTACTAATTAAATTCACACTAACATCTTCACATGCACTACTTTAAGGGCCATTTCACACTATATGTGTTTTTTAAAGGCATGCATTTTTTATAGGCGTGCGTTTCTGCATATATGCAAAAACGCATGCGTTTTTGACATCACATATGCGTTTGCGTTTTGCATTTGCGTTTTTGAACAAATGAATGAAAAACGCAGGAAAAGTTAATCAAAAAGGCATACAGCAGTGAGTTTTTAAAAACGCATGCGGAAACGCTGCGTTTTTAAAAATGCAATGCATACAGTGTGAATGGTAACATTGGTTATCTATGTAAAAATGCATGCATTAAAAAAAAGTGCGGTAAAAAAAAAAAACTTGCGCGTTTTTAAAACGCACCGCAACACATATAGTGTGAAATGGCCCTAAGACTTCTCTATGGTTGTGGTTACTCTCAAACTCTTTCCCTTAGCTCATTATCCCTGCCCCCATTTCCAATTATATTATTTGTTCATCAACAGGAATCGAACGCTGCCCACCTTTAGCGCTCGATCCCGCTCAAACAAAATGTAGTTGGCAAATCCCTATTTGATTTGCTTTATTTTGGGTGGGGACCCTTGATAAAGGTGACATATACTGTATATGGTTCGATTTGCAGCGGATTTCACCACAGATTGACTGGCATACGCACTCACGGCGAACGATCTGCAAATCGAATGTGCAAACCTTAAATTCAGCCAGAAATCGATTAAACCAGTTAAGGTTTAGGTATTATAGTAATTTTTATATTGATCCCCTTACTGTGGATGGTCCCCATCCAAGGTAAATGCTGGCACACAAAGGGCATGCAACCGATTTTCAGCATGACCGGCCGTGCATGATGATGTAATCACGCGTGGGCGATCTGCCGAAAAGTCAAGAAAGAAACAAGAAGTCTATAGCCGGCTTAAGCTTGTTTGTCTTACAAAAGGTATTCATAAGTAGAGATGGATGAAATGAGTGCAGTTTGCTTAAAGTTTTATTAAAGCGGACCTACCACGTTGTAGGTCACTTTGCACTATCGGCATCAGGCTGCCAATAGATAGGGCAATCACTGTCCAAAAAGAAAAAAAAAAAAATCTTACAGCAGGAAAGACAAGTTTTTCCGAGGTAGCCCCTCCCATGCTGTGACGTTGGGCCACGGTGCCGCAGTCGCTTGTTATAGCTGAAAGGGCTGCCGGGAAAACATCAGCTGTGTGTGGGGCTCCATAATCCTCTGCTCTGCCTCTTCTCTGTGACTTCACTATCACAGCATTCATTGTGCAGCTCCTATGTGCTCTCTGTCAGCTTACAATCCCCCTCCCCCTTCTCTGTCTCGGAGTTCCATTCATGATCTGGATGAATGGGAACCTTCCCTGACATGAAAGTGTCATCTGTGAGGTGATTGTGGAGGAAGTGTAGAGGAGACATTGCTGGGACTGGCAGCAGAGGAGGTAATAAGATATTTTATATTACACACAGTAACCCAGTCCTGTCTGTCCTCATCCTCCATATACCATGATCTGGATGAATGGGAACCCTCCCAGACATGGAAGTGTCTAAGGTGATGTGTGAGGAAGTGTAGAGGTGGACTTGCTGATACGGCAGCAGAGGAGGTAATAAGATATTATTTTATATACACCCAGTAACCCAGTCATGTCTGTCCTCATCCTCCATATACCATGATCTGGATGATTGGAACCTTCCCAGACATGGAAGTGTCATCTGTAAGGTATTGTGGATGAAGTGTAGAGGGGGACATTGCTTGAGACTGGCATCCAGAGGATGTAATAAGATATTAGTTTATATTACAAATACACCCGTAAAACCAGTCATTTCTGTGCCGTCATTTCTCCTATACCCTGATTTGGATGATGAGAACCATATCCCACATGGCAGTGTCATCTGTGATTTTTTGTGGGGGAAGTGTAAGAGGAGACGTGCTGGGACTTGCAGCAGAGGAGGTAATAAAATATTATTTTATATTACCCTAGGTAACCCCCCCCCCCCCCCACCCCCCCCCCCCCACCCCCCCGCCCCCCCACCCCCCCCCCCCCCCCCCGCGTCTGGTCTCCCTCATCCTCCATAGACGCACATATTTTTTTGATGAATGATAACCTTCCCAACAATGGAAGTGTCATCTGGAGGTGATTGCGGGGAAGTTGTAGAGGAGACATTTGCTGTGACTGTCAGGCAGCAGATGAAGGTAAATACAGATATTCTTTTATATACACAACCCATTAAAACCCAGTATGTCTGGTCTCATCCTCCATCTACCAGTGTCTGGCTGAATGAGAACCATTCCCAGACATGGAAGTGTCCATCTGTAAGGTGATTGTGGAGGACTTATAGAGGAGACATTGCTGGGACTTGTCAGCAAGAGGAGGTAATAAGATATTAGTTTATTTTCATCAACCAAAACCCAGTCATGTCTGTCCTCATCCCCTCCATATACCATGATCGGGATGAAATGAGAACCTCCACATTGAAGGTTATTCCTGTGAGGTGATTGTGGGTAGAGGAGACTTTGCTGGGACTGGGCATCAGAGGAGGTAACTAGATATTTTTTAACACAGCCTAACTGTGGTGCCCCCAAATCCATGTCACCCCCATATCACCTGCACCTGACCCCTTCAACCACCACTCAGTCATTCGCAATCTCTCCTGTCTCCTACAGTGTCCTCCTTCAGCTTCCCTCCTGTCTCCCTATGCAAACTGCAGCACTAAGATCTCTGGAGGGACCATAACGTCCCTCCCTACCAAAACCCTTTGGATGGCAATTGGGCTTCAGGGATGGGCACCTTAATAAATGTTCAACAGAAGGCAGAAAGTGGCGTTCCAGGTTCAGTACTGAAGATGTTGCCTTAGGAATAAGGAAGTAAAGACTTGGTAAGTACCTTTTTTCTGTGTAGGCAAGTTTTCACAGATGTATAACTGCTGACAAGGTGTGTAAATGTCCATGTCATGTAGTTGGGGGCTTTTTTTTTTTGAGTTTACAACCGCTTTAACTATTTTTGGTCTGAAGTTCTCAAAATCTGTCGAATTGAGCACTGAACTATTTCTTAGAAACAGGCTCTAACTTAATCCTAATTGGCTTAGAGGTTAATAGATATAAGAGACCAGATGCAATATATACAGTATAAACACAGGTATACATTGACACAGTGGGATCTCGTGCAAAAATTACACTTTTCTTCTGGAATCTATAAGTCAGCACTATTTAAACTTCTTGGAAAGGGCTTCTTGGAAACTTGGAAAGGGCTGTTACAGTTACACCCCATGGTGCTGTTCTAGGCTCAGAGCATACAGTATCTGTAACCAATGGTCAAAAATCAAAAGTCAATATGCCCCCTTTATATTGGAGATCTAACAACTTCCCCAGGCTGCTGTTGAAGAGAAAGGAACTCTCAGTTGACCAGCTAGATGACAATGGCGTTGCAAATACGTTTGCCTCTCCTAATATGTTTTATAGCATCAAATAGGGCAAGCTTCTGCAGATGCCTTTACAATAGCTTTCCAATTTTTCTCTAAATCCCATGACAAATAAAATGAGAAAGAAATAGATGGATCCCAAGAGCAGCACAAGCTTCCTATATCAAATAAAACACATTTTAAGCATTAAAGCTTAATAGCAGTAAAAAAAAACAAAAAAAAACCCTTGCTGTATGTGGAAGGTAACTAAATATTAATTATCACATTTTCTTTTTTTGAAGGTGTGCAATCTTTTATCTCTCCAAGGGGAATTGAAGAATCCCCCATGTATATTTCTATCTGTATTCAAGAAAAATTATCTCATCTGCCTCTTCCTGTCTTTTCTCTCCTTTTTAAAAATTTGGGAAATGATAATTACACAACACCCAACCATACCAGAGAACATAGCGTTAGAGGCAAAAAACTTGCACCTTATAGACAAAAATATTAGTACAAATCTCTTCATTATTGGTGTCTGGTGTTTTATTCAAAACCATTGCCAGATGTGCATAAAACCAAGAACCAAGCCAAGCAGTCTGAATTTTAAATAAAACATGTAGAAGAGTAGTCATTTTTAAGAGTGGTACTGTCAGAGGATGCAATATTTCATACAATTTTAGTTTTTTATTTCAGTCAGTTCATACCTACATGATAGCTCATTTTTAGCTGTGGGTGGTCTTATTGACAAGTTAGACCACTTAAATCATACATTGTGAATGTGATGAATAGTCACCAATGCTCTGCTGCATCAATAACTGCAGTTTTAAGGTTCCTCTGGCTTTTTCTTCAGCACAAAAAACTGTCCCACAGGGGCTTTATGAAATGGATATCAATGGCCAAGCAAATGCATGTTAAATGCCTTATACCACCAAGTACAATGTCAAATTGATGGATTGGCATATAGTATGCTGCCATTGCCAAAAAATGTCTTGCCTGGCAGTCTAATGTTTGAGTCTGGGTATGGCAGATTCCATGAAAATGTTTACTTTCTAACTGCTATGTGTAAACTTTAAAATGTGGTGAAAGATAATGGGTAGGCTTCCTATTTTGAATAAATAGACTTCTTAATGCTTCAGCATGCCAAGGCATTTTTAGTTCTGGGTGTCCGACATTGTTGAAACAGTTTGAAGGGTCCTTTTCTGTATCACCATGAGTATGCCTTGAAGCACGCAGAATGGTCCATAAAGACATGGTTTAATGGGTTTGGTATGGAAGAACTTGGCTTTCCCTGACCTCAACCCCAAGGAACACTTTTACTTTGAACTAGAACAAAGATTGTAAGCCAAATCTACTTTTCCAACATCAATGGTTTCAAATTCCACACAGGCACTCTCCAAAATTAAATGGAAGGCCTTTCTAGAAGAGTAGAAACTGTTATGACTGAATAGGGGAGATCACTTCCACGTAATGTATATGGATTTAGAATGGGATGCCATTAAAGTTCCAGTAATTTGTAATGGCCAGGTATACCAATACTGTTGTCCATATAGTGAATCTGGACAGCAAAGTAGATTACTCTTCTTCTTCATGTGGCAGAAGAGATTTAATTAAAAAAAGCTAAGCTGCTACAGCTTATTAATAAATAACTGTCCATCTAACATGATGCTGGAGAAGCTGCATTTAGTTTTCTTTCAGTAAATATTACGGCAACTGTATTTCATTCACCATTGTCATGAAGTCGTATATACACCCTAGAGTACAGGCTATGTCCAGAACAACAGTCATTACAGTGCATTATACTTGCAAATGTCCCTGACACTACATTATTAATTTCAGTGTTTCTGTTGGGCTTATTGGCAGACATAAGTTTCTGCACCTGGAAGTGATTAATTATTGAACTCATTTAATCTTACTAAAACAATTGCCACAGCACAGGTCAAATTTTCCACTAATGATTAAATTACTTTCGCCTTTTTATTGCTGCGTTAAATCATTTACCTTAAAGGCATAATATTGCCTTACTCAATTTGTGACTGATGAGGGTAATGTGGTTTTCACATTGGCAATGAATTAACTGTGCCATGGATTTTCTTAGAAATGGAATATTGTTTGTGAGCATCTTCCTACAACTGCAGACACAAGTAACATGAAACAAAAAACTGGAACATTTGATGACAGAATGGGATGATTTACAAATCATTCAAATCAATTAGAATTATGCAATGATTAACCTTTTACTGTTCAAAGCAAAAAAACGATATGTGCTCATTCTAAAATTGATGTCCCAAACATTTAAAATACTTTTGACAGGGGCAACAAAAGATTGGAATATGTAAGTAAGTGCGTGTGTCCACTTCATTGTAATCCCCCCAGGGATTTTAGCAGGAACACAAACTGCTGCCCCACTGCTGCACCAATTTGTGTTAAATGCAGGACCCTGCGAATATAAGGAATAAGGGGCCAATAAGCCAATACTATGGTAGAGATGGTCGAATCTTGCTAATTTGTTAGCTGATTGCAAAGCCTCTGAAAATGGTATCATCACCAAAATTGCTGGAG
>CM070034.1:44595175-44615463 GCA_036250615.1 Ptychadena robeensis | reverse complement strand
ACACATACAACATTAGTAAAAGATATGGTCCAAATGCGGTCAAAGCAGGTGCCAGGGTAGCTCTCCAGATACTCCCAGGGTGCCCAGCAGCGGGTTGAAGCAACCAAGAATACATATATGTTTTAAAACCTAAGGACTCATATATCCAATTATTGAATATTATTTGTGTTTATGCATATGCGTGATGATACCTTGTATACTTAGTTATAGTTAGCTCTATGTACTTTTTATCTCCGCTGACCGTGAAATCCCCAAGTCCCCCACCCAGGTAGGGGAAATTTGCCAGCCCCTTGGCTGCGGACGGTGGATAAAGGCAGTCCTAGGCAGTCCTAGACCTTTGGGTTTCCTTTACATATTTGAACTTAATTTGTGCAAAAACTATTTGTGTTAGAGACACTTTTTTGTTGTTGTATACCCCCAACCCTTCTCTACATCTCCAGCAATTTTGGTAACGATACCATGATCCGGTGCTTTGCAATTAACTTAAAATCATCTAAATGGTAACATTTTTGAAAAAAAGTTCGACCATCTCTCTATGCGATGGTAATGAACTTGAAACACGAGAAAGTATTGGAAAATATAAATTCAGTTGTAATGTTTTCTAAAAAATTATGTACCACATCATGTCTGAAAATTTTCTAGCTTGAAATAGATCTTGAAATCATGTACAGTGGTTATGGAAATTATTCAGACCCCCTTAAATTTTTCACTGTTTGTTATATTGCAGCCAATTGCTAAAATATTTTGAGTTCTTTTTTTCCTCAATAATTTACACACAGCACCTCATATATTTTTTTGTAACCTTGGCCAGATCTGTGCCTTGCCACAATTCTGTCTTTGAGCTCTTCAGGCAGTTCCTTTGACCTCATGATTCGCATTAGTTCTGACATGCACTGTGAGCTTTAAGGTTGTATATAGACAGGTGTGTGGCTTTCTTAATCGAGTCCAAACAGCATAATCAACACAGCTGGACTCAAATGAAGGTGTGGAAACATCTCAATGATGATCTGAAGAAATGGGCCGCACCTGAGTTAAATATATGAGTGTCACAGCAAAGGGTCTGAATACTTAGGACCATGTGATATTTCAATTTTTCTTTTTTAATAAATCTGCAAAAATGTCTACAATATATGGGGCGCTGTGTGTACATTCATGAAGAAAAAAAACGATTCTCTGGCAGATCAACTGTGTGTGATGACGTCATCACGCACAGCCGGTCGTGCAGAGAATCGGACACACACCCTTTGGGTGTCAGCGCTGGTCCCCATCCGAAGTAATGCAATTGTTCTAAAATTACGGACAGAATTTAGATCGATTAACCGGCCAATACATGGCCGAATTTAGCTTTTAAGCATTGGATTTGCGGCCGGTAGTGCTGACCTAAACCATGCAAAATGGAATGGGCAAACAGGCACCCAACTGAAAGAATATCTTGGCAAAGGGACTGATGGAGGCTACAACACTGGATAAAAGGAAGGCTGGAGGCATGTTCCCAGATAGGTTAGTAAAGATGAGCTTCCCTTTTTATTTCATGCTTTAAATGTCTTCTATAAGTAGTGTTGAGCGGCATATGGTATATTCGAGTTTGCCTATATTTATATAATCGTAATTTCACGAGTATATAAAGGAACATTAGAAATTTAACTGATCGCACATAGCTGTTGTTCTTATTCATGAACCAACTTCACAGCGGGGGAGGGCGCGTGGAATTCTTTGGTCATAGCCACTACCAGCACTGTGCGTATTGCGTGTATACATTCGCAAAGCGCACAAACATGTGCAATGTATGACGGTAAACAAAGTTGAAGTATAATATGCACAACATTCAGGGAATATTGCAAAATGTCAAATAGCTAATATTCAACTAATATATTCGAGTTTTGAATATTCGCGCTCAACACTATCTATAAGGCCAGATGTTTTTATCAAAATATGGAATGCTGTGGAAAAACAGAATAACTGACTTTGGAACGCATAGACAATAGTGTGACAAATTGTGTCTGAGTACATTAAAATGCATCAGCACTTTTGCTACTAGGATACATAAAGCTATTTTCTGCTGAGCTCATAGATTTTCACGGGTGCTTTGTCGACTCTCTGCTACAAGAGAAAAATATTATTTTTAATTGTACAGCTTGAGGGAACCGAGAGCACTTGCTCTCCTCCCACGGGCACCTGCTGGTCTTCCATCCCTGAGGCTTACTCTGTTGCCGGCATCTTTCCCCTGGCCTGGCACGCTGTTGCTAAGCATGTGCCTACGCCATCTGCTGGCCAAAGCAGAGTATACAGCACTGTTGGTGCATTAAGGTTCTTGCTAATAAATTGTGATCTTGTTCTGTAAGTGCCATTGCTTTGTTGTTCCTTCTAGATACTGTTGTTTCATCTCTTGATAAGATTTTGTGACTGTGACTCTACACCACTGCTCTGACCCATGAACGGTTACGGTGCTAACTGGACCCCTCCACTTTTTCACCACAGATTATTTATAGACACATGCCAATTCAAGGTACTGCAATTGTGGAGCATCATCCAGTTAAGTTTCGCTCTTCAAAAGCTAGGTCTATGCTAGGTTATGATAACACAGACATATAAATATTAAACTGGATTAAGAAAGATAATAGATAGTTAACAGTGATAACAGTGATGTCAGTGGCCAGAAGGGCCCTCAGTGGGTATATGGGGTCTGGGTAAAGATCACAGAGTAATATCGGGTCAGTATGAGGGGTGTGTGTTAAAAATGTGTGTAAGTGTGGAGGAGTGTAGCCCCCCTGTAACAAACAAATAAGAACAAGCACAAGAGGCGCACAACCTAGTACAACAAAGTAAGATACTATAAATGGTTAAATAACATGAAATAAAATAAAACAAAATATTCACATTAAAAGAGGTTTACAAGGAATAATCTTTCCGGGCCTCGTGCTTTCCAGGGTGACGTCAGTTCCTGGTTAGGGGTGAGATCACTTACAGATGCTGGAGGGATCAACAGGAACAATGTGTTTCAAGCGGACGTGTTTCAAGCGGAGGCTCTTTGTCAACCAATTTGGTTTTATTTTATTTCATATTATTTAACCATTTGCAGAACCTTACTGTTTATATACCTACTACTGCTTAGTATTATACTTAAAATTGTGAAATGTAACTGTATTTTTGGTTCTTCTAGGTCTTGGGGGCATGTTTCCTCTTCCCCAGCTAGGTCTAATGCAATTCCTTAAAATTGGGGTGACACCCTTCTCCCAAGCAACATCCCATTACTGGCTTAAGAATGAAAGGAAGGGCTCATTCCCATGGGCTGTTTATAAACAGACCAAAGCATCAAGGACAATTTCCCATGTTGACTTTCTCTTATGTAAACAGGCATTACATATTAGACACATGGACAACACATGGACACATTGAGATAATAAGACATGGCCCAATTGTTGACTGTAATAGAGTTAATTAGTAGGGTATAGTGTACATTTGATTATTCTGCAACTCCA
The DNA here is from genome assembly GCA_036250615.1 of Ptychadena robeensis. Taxonomy (NCBI): domain Eukaryota; kingdom Metazoa; phylum Chordata; class Amphibia; order Anura; family Ptychadenidae; genus Ptychadena; species Ptychadena robeensis. The sequence continues at coordinate 44,611,984 of CM070034.1, read as the reverse complement.
CCCTGCTGTCTTAGAATTTGCCTGTAATGTTTCACATTTTTGCCTTCAGACTCGTGTCTCACCTGAGGGGCTTCCTCATAGTTTTCCCCTTCTGGCTCCAGCAGAGGTTCAGCAGCGGGCTCTTCCAAAGCTTCTTGACCTTCTTCCTCAGGCTGCAAAAATAGAAATGCCTGTTAGTAAAGTCCAAACCTAGTAGAGCCAGTACAAAATATCCATATACATATTTTTAACAACCTAACAGGCTTTATATATATGTAATGTATGTTGATTTATTTAAGGAATTCCATTGATACACACATACATGATGACACGTATGACATGAAAAATGCCTTTTGAAATTTAATCTATTATTATTTATAATCAGGTCACTAATGTATGTGCCACTCTTCAAACTAGTTATCACAACTCCTCACAAGCATCTTCTCCTTCCTCCTCATGTCCTTCTTCCTGGTTACCTATGTTCTTGTTGTTGTAAAGTTACGATTGAATTATGAATGACATACACCGCCACCTAGTGTCATTAATTGCTCAGCTGATACCCAACAGTACAATGTGTGACCAGTCTCCTTTACATCCCTCTTATTAGTTGATGATTTAGACAAAAAAAAATTTCAGCTTTGTAGGCAAGGAAAGTATAAAAATAAAGAGGAGCTTTATTGTTAGGGTAGGGACAATAACTTTCCTGGAGATGGCATTCATTTTTATAAAGCAATATGCTAAATTAAATTTCCATTAGCAGCCAATCATTGACTCAGCTATTGTTTTTTTAATCGTTGTTTTCAATTTATCTAATCAATTTCCTTTGAGCTATTCTAACATGCTTGAAAACTCTGCTTTGCTGTATTGTTTTCTGCATTAGGTTATTAAATAAAGCTGTAGGTCTGTTTATTTTCTTTATCTCCATGCACTAAGCATTGCAAAGCACAGGTAATATCACTATTTATTATTGGAAAGAAACATGCCTGCAGAAACATCTTGTTTTTCCTTACTTAGCCATGTAAGAATTAATTTTTTCTTGACATGGTTTAAAATGAATATAAAGCCAATGGGTAGACACCTTCCATGGACTAATATTGCAGAAAACAATATTACTTACAAAGTAACTTAACTGATGGATTCTCAGATTCTTAGATTAGGAGTGACCTCTTTGTGGTGAAAGCTGAGAAATGTCCTTGCTGTCCTTGTCCTATCTATTGCTGTAACTTAAGGTACAAGGTGGACTAGCATGGGCAGCCAGGAACAGATATATGCATTAGCATCTTCATTGCCAAGTAAACACGCCGTGATCCATGGGCCCCCTCCTACATTCACACTAACCTCTCCTGTTTATATATATCTCTTGTCACTGCACTGCAGCTCTTGTTCCTCTCCCAGAAGAAGTGTGAATGCATTAATCATGTCTGATAAATCAGTGAACGCTGGGAGCTAGATACAAGCATTTCAATTAACAATCAAGTTAAAATGCACCACAAATCAATTATCAGCTCTCCTCTCTCTTGGGGAGTCTTGTGATAGCACTGTGAACACATGAACATAGATGCTATGCTAAAAGTAAATATAGACCATAACATTAATTTAACTAGTTTTTATTTTTTGCACACTTCCAATTTTATACTAATATTTCAATGAGTTTAATATTGAAATTCTATTTATTTCAGAAAATACTCAAATTTAGATTTAAAAAATTGCATTTGGAATGTCTGCAACAATGTTTTTTTTATATAATCTGTCTTCTAAACCTTTAGGATTACTACACACTGTGTCCAGCTACATAGTTAGGCATTAGTGATGAGCGGCATAGGCAATTTCATGATATTTCATGAATAATTCTACTATACAATAATACATTTGCATTGCAATTATCTTCAAAACCAATGGTCATGTGTGGTATTTGTTATTAGAGATGGTCAAATTTGTTTTAAAAAATGTGATGATTTCAAGTTAATTGCAAAGCCCCTGAACATGGTATCCTCACCAAATTGCTGGAGATGTAGAGAAGAGTTGGGAGTATGCTACAAAAAAAGAAAGTATGTCTCTAACACAAATAGTTTTTTTACAAATTAAGTTCAAATTCAAATCAAAATTTTGAAAATTGGAATTTTGACTTTAATTTTGAACTTAATTTATGTAAAAACTCCATGTGCTAGAGCAAAGCTTTTTTTTTTCACAACCCTTCTCTACATTTCCAGAAATTTTGGTGATGATACCATTTTCAGAAAATAAGGCATCCCCGAAGATACGGTACTGTAACTCTGGACAGGGGGGATCAGAGGGGGCAATCAAAATGACACAGGAGGATCAGAAGGGGTTACTAAAATGGTAATCCCCCCTCTGAGTCTCCTGTGCCATTTTAAGTGATCCCCCCACCCTGATACCCCAGTGCCATATTCTCCTTCATGGAAAAAAAGACATCCCCCAAAAGAAGATGTAGGGCATCTTTGGGAGCATAAATAAATATAAGACACTGTCTTATTTTCGGAGAAACACAGTAGAAAGTAAAGAAGTATAAGTGTGAGGACCTAAACCTTATGATTTTTATTTTGATCAGAAATACTTGATGGTACTACCAGCTAAATGCCCACAATTGCAAATATTCTTTTTCTGAATGATGCTGACTTCAAGTTGGGAAAAAAGAGATGTATACCATTTCCATTTAAACAATTACTTGAGATTGCTGCACCTATCCACTCTATACTAGAGCACAATGCAGGGTCATATGAGGCATGGCAAATATATTTAAAATATACAGTATCTGCTGAAGCAATCTTGACAAATGTTTGCTGACAACTACAGGAAAGATACATTTTCAATGTTTCCTGAAATTAAACTGACAGTTTGATTTTCCGTTGCGCCTTCCTCAAGCACTTTGCATTCTGTCTGGGCATAAATACATGTTTTTTATTCTCATTTAGTTTAACCAGAATTTTTAATGACAGTCATAAATAAGGGGACATACACCCTGAATGTAGTTTGTAAATCTTAAACCATGATACTCTAATGATAGGTATTAATGTTTAGTTAATAATTAGTAACATAATTAAGATGACCACCCATCTTACAGAATGTTCAAAATGTTACATTTATTGGGATAGGCTTAAGCAAGCCCTAACCTAATTGACAGTAGTACTGGACATAAGTAGCTAGAGAAAACACAATGCTGCTTTATGGAATGCAGAACATGATTTTTCCCCAAAAAATGTGACACCTTATAAAATGTACATATTACATCTTACTTGTATTGAGTTTCTCATACCTGTCAAGTACTGTCATGTTTTAGCCGGGAAATATACTCAGATTAGTATTTTTCCTTTAGATCTCCCGTGAACTCCCGTGTCAGTAGGCTCAGTTTTAAGGCCCCCATACACGGGTCGGATTCCCACCGGATTCAGGCACGATCGATTCCGGGCGCGTGCACGCGAAACGATCGTGCCGGAATCGCGTGCAGCCCACCTTGTCCGATCGATCAGGTCCGATCGTTCGGGGGCCCAGAATCGGATCCGACAGAGAACCAACATGTTGGTCTTTTTGATCCGATTCTGCACACATCAGGGGGAGTTGCCATTTGTGAGGTGGACAATCGGACACGGAATCGTCCCCGGAATCCGTTGGACAAGGTGGTATGCAGCGATCGGATACTCTTAATTGGCCGATTGATCGGAGCTCCGATTCCCGCTGAGATCGCCGGAATCGATCGGATCATTGATCAATCGGCCATGGAATCCGACACGTGTATGGCTAGCTTTACCCTGCAACTGACCCTACGGACAGAGTTCATGGGAATACTAATCCAGGAGGATGGTGGGAAATGGGAGGAAGTGAGGGGCTAGGAGGTGTAGAGGGAGGTGAGGGTGTAACCCTTCCCACTTGTCATGTGCTGAATGTTCCTTAAGGCTTTTGGAACATGCAAGAGGCGACTTAAACTGTGCCCGTGGCATCACTTCCGGTATGTTTTCCCATATTTGAAAAGGAAAAACCTGACAGGTATGATTTTCTGTAATGGTTTAATGCCCATGTCAGAAATTAGCAGATTTAATGTTTGTTAATAATTTTGTGAAAATTAAATCTGTATATTTCAGCGCAACAGAATTTTACTTTCTCCTTTTGATCTGGTAAATGCCAAGTGTTTAAGTTTTCAGCTGCTAGCAGTACTATTAACTTTTAATGTGTTCCTTGAATGCAACCTGTGCTGTTGTGTCTGAGATTTGGACAGCAGATAAGCAACATTGACTGCCCAACAGACCATAACAGACATAAATGCTCACTTCCTATCAACTTACACTGGGAATGCAATCACTTTCTACTACCATATTTTTCTTCCTGGTGAGGTTTTCTTTATGAAATGTATAAGTTTTTAGGGGTCACCGACTTCTGATATGGGGAAAGTCAGAAGAAAATTAAATCTTGCAGCACAAATAACATCTGTTCTCTATGTTATCATTTTTTTTCAAAATTCCTTTTAACATATTTTTTGGTTACAGTCAAATGGACGTATTTCCAGATAATTGTCCTTTTGGATAAACCTTTGGCATAAATTGGAAGTTTTGGTTTACAAAAGCCAATTCCTACTGACAAATTATGCAAAAAGCACATGAGACTGAGAAATTCTGAAATGGTTGAGCAGTTGATAACATAATCCAGAGTTTTTATGTTACTTGTCTATGTTTTTGGTTATAGGGATCTGGACTCTGGAGTGGGAATGGAAGGAACTGGGTGGCCATCCCACTCTACCAAGATACACCTGCTGGACCTTATGAGATTGCCAGGTGTGGATTTTGTTGCATCACTTATATTAACCCTTGCAAGGTTATTTATTTGGACCTGTTGCTAATAAACATGGGCAGGAGCCCTTAAGAGAAGCAGCTTATGTGGACTGACGTCATTGCGAGTACACCTTTGAGGTTGATTCCCTACAGTATGTACAGTTTAGGCCAAAATTATTAGTCCCCCTGCAGAAAACTGCTCATAGTCTAGGCTTAGGTCATCTCTGGGTCTTGAAACAGTCAATGACCCAATGCATACATCGCAAACAGTCCAACAGTTCCTCAAGCATACCAAAATCAAGGTCATGGAGTGGCCGGCACAGAGCCCAGACCTTAATCCTATTGAATGTCCATGCTGGAAAACCATACAATTTGGCCCAGCTAGAACAACTTGCAATGGAAGAATGGGCCAAAATCCCTCAGGAGACTTGTGACAACCTAGTAAGCAACTACTCTGAAAGATTTTCGTCAGTTCTTGCTCAACAAGGGTAAACTTATGACCATGATTGGCTCATCAAGAGCATTGTCTAATTTTAAAAGGGGGGGGGGGGGGTAATAATTTTGGCCTCAACTATATAACTGTATATAGGCTAGGTACATGTGGTTAAGAAGAGAAGAATCAGTCGGCATCAGTATTAGCACCTGTCAATCTCCACTAGACAGTAAGGTCCAACAGTGTACCCCAAGCTTAACAGATGTAGTTTTTTTGGGCTTTGTGTTCCCTCCCCTGGAAATGTATAATGATTTTCACAGCAGGTTCGCTGCACTTGAAAATAAAAAAAGACATATGTCTTATTATTGTAATCATGCCAACATTACCGTATATATAATATTTATCACAGAAAGCACATTTTCTCTAATTAAAAGCCTGCCTATACATGTTTACTATTATGAATACCCTAGTACCCTATACTTACTCCCCCTTACACTCTTTGGATGGAGATTTATGGATTTCAAGCCGACATAGTGCTGATGATGTTTGAACTGCCCCCCTCCAAACCTAGAATATTGAGAATTAGCATCCCACCTAGCAGTTCCAATCAGCTGCTCGGAGTGGTAACAATACCCAATATTTCTCTGTATGATACAACAGGTCTAACCTGTTACACACTTCTTTACATGGTACATTGTTAGACCTAGACCTAGTTGGCTGGCTTTCACTTGGGAAATTAAAGTGTTGCAAATATTAAAATTTTTATTGCGAATATTGGCACCTCGAGAATTCGCGAAGATATCCAATATAGTGCTATATGTTTCTAATCGCGAATACGGATGAAGTGTTAAGTACGCAGGCAATGGGCCTATCAGACTGTGCAACATATCAGTTTTTCCCTTACTATCTTATTGTATTGGTAGTAAGGGAATAAAATTTTACTGACACATATTGTGCTATTTGAATTCCTGCTCATCTACAGATTTAGTATACTCCCATGGGACTTTTTCCATACACATTTCCATTGATTTTTGTTGCAAGCTCAAACAAAATGATAAATGACTCAACACAACAAAAAAAGAAGTAAAAACTCTAGTAGATGATTCACTGTTGACCCTATAATGCTGCAGTTTAAACAGGAGTTTACATTTTGTTGTTAGCCTTTATGGTAAGGCTATCTATAGTCATGTGGTGCACCAAGATATTCTATTTTCTCTGCATCAGAGAAGAATAATTCTTCTTCAATAAACTGTGGACAGTTCTGTCTGGTGACCTCTCAGGGCCATATCATACTAGCTACATTTGCTTTGCACTACCGCATTACAGCACGACTCATTTGCATTATAATTACCAGTAGTAGACACAATGTTATCATTATAAAACTGTACTGCAGCATGGCTAGTGTGAAATGGCCCCCTATCATAGATATCCATATTCATGTCATGTATCATGTTAACATTTTTCAATTCTTTCCCCATCAGGGAAGGATAAGGCTATGTTCCCAAATAAGCAATTAATTGAAATCCGCTTTGATCGCGTCCATTCAGTTAAATGGGCTTGTCCCCACTCAATAAACATGAATGGATGCGATTTTCTATGGACGTAATTAAAATCGCGAGCGCTATGTGGGAACATAGTCTCAGTGTTCTTTGGGTGGACACATTGTGAGTCTCAGTGTTCTTTGGGTGTCCACATTGTGGTCTAGATGACATGGACAGCACACTGTCTAGTAGCCTATCATGTTAGTTCTTAGTTTCCTTACAGACAAATTGTTCTGAATATAAGAATCTTCTTGGTGAAAATATTACGGAAATAACTTAAGATCTTAGCTAGAGTGCACTGGCAAATAAAGTGTTAGGGGGTATGAATTCTCACTAAAAGGCACAGTCTCACTTGACAGGCTGGGAATAATTTGGCAGCTGTAGTGTATATTAAGTGAAAATGGCATAAGGTAGGTATTTTTAGCCTGTTTATCCTTTTTATGTTTTTTCTTTGGAAACTGGAAAGAGAAACATGAGTTCATTGATACATGAACCAATTTGACATTTAAATACAACCATTTTTTCACATCAAATATTGTTTGAAGTATTGACTTCAGATCCAGAGTTTTCTAGTTTAACCTCCCCTGCTCTTACCAAAAGCCAAATGCGAGGACTAGGGACTGTGCCCAAGGCTATTTTCCTACTTAGGTGATTTTATAAATGCCTGCGGAAGTCGCTGTCAAAATGGCATGTGCGTTTTTTCCCTGATCGCTTCCACTGAAATCAATGGGCGATCGCCCTCCAGCGATATTAACCGCCTAAGGGGGAACGTAGCCTAACCTGCAATACAGGTGAATGGTGCGGGCATCCAGGGATCCAGGAAGAAGATGCCAGATGGAAATTACAAGAGGACACCACTGACTCTCCTGTAACAGGTAAGCCACCCAGAGTGGGGCTAAGGATTACTGCTTTATGTAATTCAATTCTACACCAAGCCACAATTGCGATTACTATGCCAGAGGGGGGTAATGATGCATCAGGGAAGGTACAGTATTGGATCTTTTTTTTTCTCCTTACAAAGCACAATCCTTTTTTTTTGGCATTTAGTTAGGATTATAACTTTCAACACCAAGGCGTTTGTTTTACTGTATATGTTTCAAGTTTATTTTTAATCTTGTGATTTTTTTTATCTTCCTTATCTTTTTTCAGAGCTGAACAGTATTACCTACAGAGCAGGCTCTCATTGTACATGTGATCTGCATATTAAGTAAATCTAATCGTTATTCTAATATCACACAAGTGGTACTTTTGCTGTGATTAATTTCCATAGGAAAATTTTTTTAACAATAACACACTGCTGTGAGCGCAAACCCTGTCATGCCTCTGCATACAAATAAAAAATCCAATACATTAGGGAAAACAAATCAGCAGATCTTAAGCAGTGTAAAACCAGCAAATACGTCTGTATTTTGAACATAATCTGCAGAAGCAGAGATGGCCACTCAGATATATCTGTGGGTCACATGCACACAAGGATTTACAGGATCAAAAGGGAACCTTGGGTAAGGGGGCAAGCTTACTCCCTCCTGCCGCTGCGCAGTGCTGCTACACTACCTTCTACCAATGCTCACTCTCATCCTGGCAGCATAAGCCGTGGCCTCATTTTCTCAGCTGTTGCTATTTATAAGCTAAGCTGAAAGCAGTCCCATCATTGTCTGAGGAGAGTGTGTATTCCAAGATCTCTTTTCTCTGTTCAGAGACAAGACTTCTACATATTGTTGACTCCCTTCTCGCCATCGTTTACTTATGTACAATGTTTCAATGCTTTATTTAAATGGGTATGCAAAGAATTGTGCATTTGACGCAGGGTCTGCACTGAAAAATCTTACATCTTGAAGATAGGTCATAACAGTTAATTCAATTTATCAAGTACCTTGATCACCTGGGCATCTGGATTTTGCCCTATATCTCACAGCCCTGTGAATAAATACCCCAATGGATAGATAGATAGATAGATAGATAGATAGATAGATAGATAGATAGATAGATAGATAGATAGATAGATAGATAGATAGATAGATAGATAGATAGATAGATAGATAGATAGATAGATAGATAGATAGATAGATAGATAGATAGATATCCTTTGTAACATGCTGAACTTGAGGTTCATAATATTAGTCAAACAACGAATATCCCCATTAGTGATGATCTTGAATGTCCTCATTGCAAATTATTATTGTGAATATCGGCACTTCAATAATTTGCGAAGATCTCGAATATAGTGCTATATATTGGTAATTGCGAATATTTGAGATTTTCACATCAGTATCAGGAACTTCTGTGCATTGCGTTCACAATATGCACATGCACAAGTGCCAATTTGCTCAATGAAGTTAATAATGGTAAAAATTAGGTGAAAAATTTGCGATATATTGCGAATACGAATATTGCCTATGCTGCTCATCACTACCCCCTACTATTCCTGTTTAAATAACGTTCAAAAGTAACAGAAGAATAATTTTTTAGTGCCTATCTAGCCAACAATTGCTATACACTTAGGTGCACGCCCATGTTACACTTCCAAATCCTTAGTATGAGGAAACAAGCATACAGTGGAAAGATCCACTTTTAAGAACCTTGACACAATGCAAACTAAGGAAGGCTTAACCTATGATTATCATTCATATTTGGAAGGATTTGGGTGAGGTCTGATACCCATACAACTGGAGATCATTCTTTGCAGTGGCACTAGTAGGAAATGGTGAAAAGAGCTGTGATCAGTCAGGTAGGAGAATTTCAGTCTACTGTAAAGGTATCTGATAGGATTTTAGTTTTTTTGGTCGATTTGTATCCGATCAGATTTTGGAGCATCCGCACACACCCTTATTTTCATGGAAAGGAATTTAGGGAATTGTTTTTAACTGTCTAACAGTAGGACTGATCAATATTGGGTTGACAGTTGACATGACATTGTACAAGTTGACTGAATGAAATCAGTAGAGCCAAAGTTATTGTTATTGCATGTATGGATAGCTTTCTTTACTTGGGCAAACTAAGGGCAACATTAAAATGCTTCACTCTTCACTCCTGCCCTTCCCTTCATGGCTATGTGTCAGCTGTGGATTGGGTGATTGGTGGGCGGATTGGCCCTGGTTCAGGGTGCATTACGACCTAGGACAATGTGCCATTCATTAGAATGAGAAGTGTCCTAACTGTGTCTTTTTACTTGTGTTGGACACATGTTTAAAGCAGGGAAAACGACACAGTGAACACAAGGCCTAAATGAGACATTCATTGTCTATGTGTTAGTGGAGCACAGCTGATATATTTGGGCAAAACCACTGTAGAGCTTGCATTATGTTCAAACCATATACGGTATGTTACATAATAGGAATTTTATTAAACAAGTGGTTTATCTATATCAACATATTTTATTGTATGATTAACTTTTATGGGTGTTTGGTAAGTTTGTTTTGTTAGTTTGGTAAGTTTAATTGTCAAAAACATGCACCTATCCTTATGCTGCTTCACATTCATTAAATGAACTAACCGTACATAAGTGTTGGGACAGTTAATAATAAATGTTAGTAAATCCCATTTAACATGAAACTATGTACATTTATGAAATGACATGTTTTCTCATCAGTTCTTAGTATCCTATTATTGCAAAATGAAACTATGATGTGTTAAACATATACATTATATAAATGATAATGGCTGCTCTTGTTCACACATAGGGATGACAACACATGTTGCTATAGTTACAGATGAAAACACTGAATAAATAAACAGGTAACAGCCAAGCAACCTATAAAGCACAGATCCACCAGATTAAATAATCACCATACCCCTGGCCGTCAGCAATTACGCTATTAATCTTCATGGTCTACATTATAATATTAGACACAAAGGAAATGAATGTACATTCAGCACACATTGGGAAATCCGACCAGGCTGTCCAAAAACAGTAGCTAATCTGTTTACATAATAAAACACCCAACAGGAACAGATAAATGTTAGGAGCTAAACATTCTGACTCTTCTCTCAGCTAGGTATGGCATTGGACTAAGGAGAGTTACAACTAATATAGACTGGCTGAATGCTTTGTACAGTTGGATGACAACAGATTGAATCACACACCAGCTGCTGATATCTCTACGGGGACTGTGTCGGTGAGACTTTAGTATCCCAGGGAATTAGAGCACATATGTTAATTGTTCTTTACCCAACAAAAGGCTTAAAATTTGGACCAGTTATTTCTATGATGCATAAACCATATTTCCTGTTAGTGTTCTTTGCAACCCCTAATTAATGTTCAATAATTAAACTCCATTCCGAGCCCTTCTGTAATATATGATTATGATTATACTCTGCTCTCTGTGTTCTTAATGTCTTCAGCAAAACAAAAACTGCCACGAGTCAAGCTGACACCTGTATTTCTATGCCAGCGAACAGAATGACCAACCAAATTCTTAAGGCCCCCCAATCACACTTAGATCTCCACACAATTTTTTGGCCAATTGACCGCCGTAGTTGCTCACAGCGGCCGATCGGCTGAAAAATCGGATGGAAATCTAAATCTTAACCTTGTAATTCAACCCGAAATTGGCTGCCAAATCGATCTTAAGCTGGGAATAGACAGTACGATTTACCGTCTATTGCTTATCTGATTCTCTGACTAGGACTTCATCACGCCCGCCCGCTAGTGCCGAGAATCGGACGGCACTCTTTATGTGCAGCTCATTACTTCGGCTGGGGGCAGCCGTCCCCAGCTGAACTAATGGGATCGGGCTAAAATGAACCATCCTGTTGGATAACTGTGCGATCCGACAGGACGGCTGATTTTAGCCCAATCCTCGTTAGTTGCTGCATCCAATTCCTGCACGACCCGATCCCTAAGGGATGCGGGAGCGTGCACGGCATTGGATCTGCGGTCGGATTGTGCAGGATTAGAACGTCTATGCCCAGCTTAAGCCATTACTGACTTGTCCTTAATTCTTAATTTAAATCCAAAGTAACTGCCGGCACACAAAGGGTCCCCGGCCGATTCTCTGCAGGAGTGGCTGTGCGTGGTGACATCATGGTCGATCTGCCGGGTGAGTGGGGGGCTTAATCCATCCTATGATGGTAAAAACCTTGCAAAGGTTCTCTTTTTAAAATGGCACTGATCACAGACCACTGCCTAATAATAATTTTAAATAGATCTGATTTAATCTGACACTTTGACATTGATATTCACAAAATGTCACACCTTTATGTCTGTAGGGAACTCATCTTTCTTCACTAGACCAGTGGCGGCAGCAATGTTTCCAGCTCCAGACATGACAGCTCCTCCCAGCTGAGATGCTTGCTCTTTGGTCTTTTCAGCCACTGTAAGAAAGAACAAAAAAAGAAACATATGTAAAAGCTGATTGTAAAAAAAAAGCAATTTTTATTAAAAATTATTACGTTACTTGAGTATAGGCCCCTTAATTCTGCCTGTTGTAGTGATGGCAAACTGTGATGGCAAAGTGTCCTTCAAGAGAAACCAAGGACAAGCACACATAAGTTTGGTTAGTTGACTGGTTGATCCACCTTTAGTTTACCCAGGAAGCAGAATGAGACATGAGCAAATGACCATGCCTAGAGAATCAGATCAAGTGATCAAATTGATCATGTGCATCTTCAAAGCAGCACCACGCGGTGCCACCAGAGACACCTCAATTGAAGAACAATGGAGTTGTCTGCAAGACACGGGAAAACAGCATCTGGATCTCTTTTCCCTCCTGCATCAATAGGGCGCACTTGGGACGTATAAGCCAACGGTCAGCTGATGTGCGCCTTGATTTCCTGCGCTGAATGTATGTCCAGCACAGGGAATCTGCAGTGGACACATGCCCTTGGTGTGTTGAATTCACCCATACAGAAGCATTTACACTGGAAGTGGGCAACGCAGGTAAAGGAGCCAGTTGGGTGTCTCACATAAAAAGTAACATATTTATACGTACGTTGACCTCTTCAATCTTCAATCTGGCAAGTCAGTAGGCTCAGAGCAGAACACCACTGTATTCCTTACATGTAAGTACTGTTATCTACCTGGGCATGTTGTGGGTCCTGGGCATGTTGTGTTATCCACCTGGGCATGCATGTGGGTCCAGTAAATCTCAAAAAGGATAGAAATAGCCTAGTCATTGGCAAATTTTCAGTCATGTGTAAGCTCATGGGTGGAATGAAGAAATAAGGGGTTCAAAGAGGCAATGAGTTAATAGCTTTTGTTTTTTTTTGTATTATTTTTGCTGTCCGTCGCCCATTCTGGAAATTTCCCATTTGCTTTCTGTAGTAGTGCTTAGTGTAGTAAAAGTGAATGATTTACCCTCTTTTCTAATACTGTTGACCCCACAACAATTTTGGATTTGCCATCACACATTGTCACCAGCACAATAATAAAGTTAACAAATTATTTAATTAAATGAGCCTTAATGTATCATAAATCAGAGCAGAGGAAAGGTCAGGGCTCTACTGCTGTTATATAAAGGACAAGTTCTTGTATCACGTGTATCTTTGGAGGAGATGTCTGTGTCATTTTCTGCTATTTATAACCTATGAGGTGTCAAGTTAGAAATGAATGAAGAAAAAAAAAAATCAGACCAGAAAATCTTAACTAAATAATATAACAAGTCCTGCAGCAATCCTAAACTGATATGTAACTGGGTGATGGAAACCCACTTTGCTTTATTCATTAATTGGTTGTAGGTTATGATTTGAATATTTGCTATATTTGTAAAGGGGGCTGCTATTTACCTTTTGCTGATAAAGGGAAATTAGCATGCAATTCCTTTTTTGTATTTAAACAATTGTCTTATCCCTAAAACCTGTATTACAGCTACAGCAAGGCTGGGACCAATAGGGTGCTATACATTAAAACGGCATCACTACTTCAGTAGTTTGAAACACCCAAAGGGCCTCATGTTGGGCACCTGGGGTTCAGATCATGCCTTAGAATTTCTGTATTGAACAGCCCTCATGTTAACACTGGGCTGGCTTTTGAGAAGATATCTGAAATTGGGACATTGTGGAGGTCAGTTAAGAGGGTGTTTTAGGAACACTTAATATGAATGAAAAGCTATTTAGTGAACACCCTTATGCCATTCTAATTTACTGAATTCCAATGAATTGAAGGGGTGATCCTAGGACAGGCTAGGGAGGAAATGTTGAATGTTCATTAGCTAAGAAATGAGATGGGCCCTCTCTGACTTTCAGAAGCCAACTTTGTGTAACTCAAGTAAGCGATTTAAGTACAAGATATCAGCTTTAAATACTGTTCAGAACTATGCTGTATATTTCATGACTTCCAGCATATCATGGCTTATGAGACTTAATAAGACATTAAAAAAATAACATACCATGACCATATTACATGAAAGTGACATGTCCGTCATTTAACTCTCTTATCAGCCCAAAATATCTCTTGTATGCCAATTTGTGGCTTTTCTGCCAGTATGCACATAAATGGTCCACAAGGACAATTTCTGTTGAAACAGGGGATAGCCAGGAGTAGATCACACTAGATGATATAGTTTTGTTCTACTTCGCGCCTTGACTTCTTTAGGATATTTTCCAGATCAGCACGAAAGCTTAAAAATGTTTTACATATTTGAAAAATCAATTCAACAGTCCACAACAAACACAGACCAGGGGTAACTAGCACAGGGCAACTCCATTTTGGGGGCAATGGGGATATCAGGGATCCAGACAGGTCATGTACACCTTAGGCCAACCACCTTTGTACCATGCTGCTTTGCCCAGGAACAGAAGCCGAGGTGTGAAATCTCTTATTTCTTTGCTTTTGTTCTTAAGCATTTGTGTAATGTTCACAGAAACTGTTAAGTACTGTGCTGTCTCAATGAGGTTAATGATTCATTCTTGGGAACTACAAATTGTTAGCCTTTATATTATATAGGGATTTAAATGTGAGAGGAGTTCAAAAATGTAAAGCTGTAGGGCAAAAAACCTGCCCACAACAGGACTGGCAGATTTATCATAATTTTACTGTATATGGTCTTCTCTAATTCATTTTTATGATGGCATGCACTTCATAATCACATGTGACTTTGAGGACTAATATTCCAGGTTTCAGGACAACTACCCTATTTCCCCTATGATAAGCCATCCCCCGATTTTTGCCCAAAACTTTAGAATAAGCCACCCCCGCAAGTAAGACCCTGCCCGAATCTACCACATTGGGGTGGTACAATAGGTAACTGTGTGACTCCGTCAGGGCTGGCTGCATTGCAGGAAGGACAAGCAAGCTGCTGATCCCTGCCGTAACGGAGTCTGTTACCTGGCAGTACCGCTAGAACCCCAAAAAAGTGAAGGGGACAATGAATGGCACAGAGTGATCAGAAGAGGACAATTAGTGGCACAGAGTGATCAAAGGGGACAATGATTGGCACAGAGTGGTCAGAATAAGACATCCCCCTAAAAATAAGACCAAGGGAATATTTTGGCGTTTCAAAAAAATATAAGACAGTGCCTTATCATTGGGGAAACACGGTAGCACTAAAAACAACAATGGATGAACAGAATTTAAAAAAACATAGTGCAAAAATATGCTATGGCAGGCGGACATTGGAAGGCCTGTTGTGCAGATATTTATCTTCTGCTCTGATTTACACATGCAGAAGATGAGCAGTAGCTGCTTGTATTAATTGCATTATCTCAGCCTGGCCGATCTCAGTGACCCATTAGCTTTTGATCTTGTTATGATGGGAACTGGCTCTGCTTGCCTGGCTGCCTGAGGTGCCATGTCACACAGATTAGCTCTCTATACAGCAGCAATGAGGACAAAGCTTGGAAAAGAGTGTAATACTGACCTGAAGCCACTCCTTGTACCACTCCATCTCTGGTTTTACTTCCTACAAGAAAAGAAAGGGAGCTAAGCATTGTGTTTGAAGTATAGATGCATAACAATATAAATTGCATGTTTATTAAACACAGGCAATGGTGCACTGTCTGTTGAAAACATTTCAAAAGATTGTGTTAGGTACTGCGACAACTTTTATCTTACAAAAAGACAGCCAGGGTTGGCCAGCTCAGTAACAGCAACCACACCACACAAAGTGATTAGTTAACAATAATAAAAAAATGTTTTAAACTAATAGCTTATATTCACTAAAACACATAAATGACAAAAAATGTCACATGTCCGGAGAGACCTCCTTAACTATAATTCGAAGGTAGAAAATATTCCAGGACCATGTCTGGAGATAAGTGAATAGGAATTTTCATACATTAGCAGAAAATCAATCTTGCCTAAAAATGTTATGAGACATTAACAAGATGGCATTGGTTCTTAACAAAATGGTGCAGATCAGGCCAAACATATCCTTTAGATGGTTTCCATGCAATAATGGTACAGGTTCCTTTAATACTATGTTCACTACAGGATAAGAGGAATACTGTGTGGTGGCCAAAAAGTGCAGAAAGTATAGACAACTTTGGTCAAGGGTCATTTCTCTTTATAAATTTATTATTTTCATGAAATTAAATCACACCCAATTTGGTGACCAGGGTTCGTGTGTCACTTATTTTAATAATTTTCATGTAAAATGTTGCTGAAAAGTTGGGTAGTAAAGGAGTAAAATGTTTTTACTTTACAATGTGAACCATCACTTTTTAAATAATTTTACATCTGCAAATCTGAAAAAAGTGAAAGACAAATACAAAAATATTGGAGCTTTTGCTTGCACATGGTTGGATAAATTAAGTCAGCATAAATGTTCCTCTTTTTCTATTGTAAATACAATTTTAGTTAGCAAAGAGCAGTTTTATTTACTGTATATTCTGGCGTATAAGACTACTTTTGAACCCAGGAAAATCTTCTCAAAAGTCAGGGGTTGTCTTATACGCCGAGTGCTGAAACTTCTGAGCCAGAGGAGTCTGCCTGTCAGACATCGGAAGTGCCCCCTTATCCACCCTCCCTCTCCACCTCAATGTGTGAGACGAAGCCGACGTTCTCCCTAAAGGCTGTGGCTCAAATTGGTATTGCAGCTCAAACACATTAAACACCTTCACTGTATCATGTGACATTTTGATTGCCAAAATTCTTTAAATTAAATGTATTTAATAAATGTCACTTGGATAGCCACAGGTA
>CM070034.1:44576037-44595075 GCA_036250615.1 Ptychadena robeensis | reverse complement strand
GTTTAGCAAATGAAGGCAAGTAGTGCTGACCTTTGTCATTCAACATGCAAAACTGATAGGATAACCAGATATTGTTGTATCTCTTAAAGCCAAATTAGAAATGACATAGGATGGTTAGTACAGAATTTTTATATAATATAATATAATATATATACACACACACATCAAAATCCATAAATAAGTATACCTTTATATTAGGGGTGTCAAACTCAAAACACACCATGTGCCAAATACCCCTGCTATATATAATTTGTCATAACAGCTCTAAATGGATACATCTATGATTCGTTGCCAATTATTTATAACAGTCTGTGGGGTACAGTATCTATTTAATAATGAATATTACTTCAAATGCATTTTAAGTATTAAGTATTTTAAAAGTGAATGGCAAAGTAAAAATATATAGGCTACTAAGTCTTTTCCTGCTGTTCTGCTTATTAATCCAATGGGTCTATGACATGCCTGTACACACAGCCACCACGTCATGCACGGCACAGCACAGCACAAATGCATGTCTGATGCAGGGAACATTATGTTTTGTCTTCTATATAGACAAAGTAATGCCACAAAATGTGTTAGGTAAAGATAAAGTAGCTGATAGCGGCTGGTAAGAGGATCTGCACAGGGATCTGTACAAAACTCTCTAAAATCTCCCACCATGCTACCTCAATACTTTTTCTCAAAAGACCTAATTATGGAAGCGTTGTGCTCATGTCCAAGCTTACTGTGCATGCAGACCACCCTAGGAAATACCCCAAAACTGCTGAGTCTTCATGATTGAAAGAACTGCAAATCAGTGTACAAAGGAATGGGTTAATGGTTAGCTTTACTGAGGAAGTTAATGTTACCAGTTACCAGACATCCACCAGTCAGGAAAAATGGTTGAATTGAATGAATTTTTTTTTACCCCAAAGCAATTTATCCCATCTGTTTCCTGCATAGATAAAACCCTTTTTCTTTAAATGGTAAGATAACTGATTTAAGCTGGGCATACATGTTCCAATTACTGCATGATCCCGATGATGCCGATCCTATGCCGTGCGCTCTCCCGCATCCCTCAAGGATCAGGTCGTGCAGGAATCGGAGGCTGCAACTGATGAGGATTGGGCTAAAATCAGCCGTACTGTCGGATCGCACAGTTATCCGACAGGACAGTAAATTTTAGCCCGATCCCCAGCCGAAGTAATGAGCTGCACATTAAGAGTGCAGTTCGATTCTCGGCACTAGCGGAGGGCATGATGACGTCATCACGCCGCTCCTAGTGCAGAGAATCGGATAAGGAATAGACGGTAAATCTTACCGTCTATTCCCAGCTTTAGACTTTTTTGATAAATTAAGAACAGTGTGTGTGTAAAACATGGCAATTACTGAGATCTTGTCAGACGCTCAATGCTTTAAGTTAAAGCCTCCAGTTAAAGGATTTAAATTGGCAGAGTAGACAAATGAATGACATGTTCAATGTTGAGCTGAAGTTATTAGTGTTAAACCAGGTAACATGCTGAATCATGCAATGCTGAAGCACTGACTTATTGATTAAATAGGGCAACTAATAGAGAAACTGAACTCTGAAAGCTGTTACTAAAGAAAGTTATAAAAAAACAAAGCAACGGGAACTGCCAATGGTCACTTTCTAATATAGAGGCCAGCAAGCCGTGGCATCTGGATATTCTAGACAAAGACTCCTTTATGTTAGGGAACTTTTTAGGTACAAGTAAAGCTGGGAATAAACAGTACGATTTACCATCTATTCCTTATGCGATTCTCTGCACTAGGAGCGGCGTGTTGACGGCATTACGCCCGCCCGCTAGTGCCGAGAATCGGACTGCAATCTTAATGTGCAGCTCATTACTTCGGCTGGGGGCAGCCGTCCCCAGCCGAACTAATGGGATCGGGCTAAAATTTACCGTCCTGTCGGATAACTGTGCGATCCAACAGGACGGCTGATTTTAGCCCAATCCTCGTCAACTGCTGCATCTAATTCCTGCACGACCCAATCGTTAAAGGATGTGGGAGCGCGCACAGCATCGGATCAGGGATTGGATCGTGCAGGAATTGGTACGTGTATGCCCAGCTTAACATTTTAGATGTTAAGCCAGCCATAGACACGGCGATTACTGGCTCCTCATTAAAGCATGGTGCAGATACTTTTACTTGGGACTCCATCCAAAGTACCAGGTTCGGCCAGACCTATCTGTCCAAACTACCGCCGGACAGATAGCCGTGCGATCCAGCTGGCGGGGCTTTTTGGATCAATCCAGCAAGGTGGGCACCTCTGAAGTTGCAGGCGATCGACTTCCAAGCTTTTGGCCTATGGTTGCATGCTGGTCGATCTCCTGCAACTACGGCTGGGAATCACCCTATCTGTGGCCGGCTTTACATATACATGTTTCCAGTGTCAGATCTACTTTAACTTGGAATGTGTACCTAAAGTGAGTTCTTACTTGTGTTGGGCTGCGTGTGAAATGTGTAAAAGGTAAGAAAAACTGTAACAGAAACAAAATTTGCTCCTAAGTTAGGTGGGAGGAGCGTTACTCTCCCTCCTAACTTCCCACCCCGCTCTGATGCTTTCAGTGAACGTGGCGACCCCTGTGAGAAGGGGATCCCAACCCACAATTCAGAACTTCTGGTTTAACACAAAATGTTTGCTGACAGGGGGTTAAATCAGATTGAGCAGAATGATATTCTATTAAGTCTGGCTAGTTAGGACTTGGATAATGGCAAAGCTCTGTATCGCTTTGCTGCTCTGAAGGGTAGGGTCAGGTACCTGGCTAGAATGTTTAGCAGGGGTGCCCAAAAGAAAAGACTGGCTTAACATAAGCACATCAAATGCAGCATATTGGGTCAAGGTTAGTTAGCCAGCCATATGGATCAATTGATGTTATACTATACAGGATACAGTTAGGCATGAATCCACGAGAAGCAATGACATACTGTACACATGATCTTCTTACAAGCTTAGGCTATGTTCCCACATAGACAATCAGCCGTGGGGCCGACGAGATTTTTATCGGGTGCGACATCGAAGCTGATCGCCTCCATTTAGTTGAATGCCCACTCCAACTAATTGACATCGAACGTCCCTGATCGAGGCCATAGACCTGAATAGACGCAGTAAAAAATCTTGTGTCATTTCAACCGCGCCCATTCACTCTCTATGGGCACATGGCAGGAAGGCCCCACAGCCCCACTTCCTGGCTGCAATCTCACAGCCACAATTCTAATCGCTGAAGCCAGTGGAGGATCACTGGGTGTTAGCGATCTCCTGCAGCTCTGCATCACGATAAGAATTGCCCAAGTGGAAGCATAACCTTATTCTAAACTCCAGCAACCAGTCATTTATTGAAATTCTCAGCCTCAAAAGGGGCCATATAGCAAAATGAAAATAGAAAACAATACAATATATGTACATCTACTTTTATAGAATCTTGAATGATCCTAAAGTCTCTCATAGAAACCAAAATACTTTATAGCCAAAGCTATACCCTTCAGGCCCTAATATGTGTGGTTGTCTTCACCTTGACAAAGACAAAAGCCACTGTATATCACTTCTGTTCTCAGGAAAGCACACACAGGCAGTTATTAATAAGGATTTCTATATTGATCTCATTTACATGAGCTCATTGAGTCTCCCCAGGGAATGATGCACTTCCAGCATCCACACAAGCTAGAGGAGCTAATGATGGTATTGATATTGTTGTGACCTTATTACTGGAAATGAGTGACAAGATTGTAAAGGTTTCAATGGATGGATAGGGAAATTAGGTAATTTTTCTCATATAAAATGTAATAAGTAATCAGTGATAAGGACTGGAATGTTAAAAGACTACTCTACTCTTTTTGTGCTGGTTCGCAAGATCTGTTGGGGAACCTATTATTATTAATGCAAAACTCTAAAAATAAAAAAGCACTCTGATTTCAAAATGTGCAAATTGCAAGCTTTACCTGGCCTACCAGCCGAATGGTTCCACACCCCAACTCAACTATATAGGGATAGTGTGACATTATTCTCATGTATCACATACCCTAGACCGGACTGCAGCACCCAAGATGGTTGTGACCATAAATTGCAACAACGGTTTGCAGAGATAAGTTCTATTGAAAGCATCAGATTAAAAACATTAAGAACCATTGAAAGCAGTGGTATTTCATTTAAACCTGAACTTCATGCACACATAATGAATAATTATTAACTTATTAACATTAATTTATATAGTGCCCACATATTACAATGCACTGCACATTATGTAAAAGTTGAGGTCCAACACAAGCAACAGGTACAGACTATGACCTGGGAGTAAAAGAGGGTGCTGCCCAATCAGGGTTACAATCTTAGTGGTTGGGAAACAAAGTATACTAAAGGTAGGGGAGGATGAACTGGCTTTGTAGTGATGTTAGAATGAGAAGATGGGTAGGCCAAACTAAAGAGGTTGATTTTCGCCTGTTCCCACTTAGGCGATTAATCGCCTGCCAATTGCCTACACTACTTTCAATGGGCTTGATAGGATCACGCGCGATTGCGAATGGAGACGATTTGCAATCTGGCGTGCAGGCGGTCGAAAATCGCGTCCATTTATTCTCTATGGAGGCAATTTTTTTTATAATTGTGGCATTTTTTTTTAAAAATCGCCTGGTCAATCACCTGCTGGCAATTCTGCAGGCGATTAATCGGCAGCTCAGGCGATTAATCAGCAACACAGGCCGAATTGCATGTCATGTTCACATGTTCAGAATCGTCATTCCTAAGTTTGATACATTAGCATCCAGAGCCAGGCAGACACCTGCTCTGCCTGGCAACAGCACAGATCACAGTGTCCTACAGAAACCCTCACAGCATACTTTATTCTCCGGCACAGGTTGTCATAGGCTTATTCACAATGCACTTTCCCTACTCCGCACTTCCATATGTATTTTATCTGTTTTTAACTGCTGTTTATTTCTTGAGCTGATAATACCAAACAACTGATTTTCCCATCCAAAAGTACAACAGACAATTGCACATCAGGTTTAAAGGCAGGCAATAATAAGGAAATAGGGCAAGTGATTATATAAACCTTACGGAATGCCTGTCTTAGTTTTGTACCAGGCTTGGGTAGCAAAGACTACAATCATAATAACATTTCAATGAATAGCCCCCTAATACTCTCTCATTTGTTATTGACCTTTACAGAACTGCAGATACCATCAACATGAATCAAAAAACCAATTTCACTTTTGTACTAACTTCCTTTTTAGTAACAGTATATATTACTGCAGGCAACACTGCAATATTTCTTTTAACACAGTATGCAGGCCCACAATGACTTCTGCTAAGCATCTATATTGGTATTCATTAATTTATACATATATACATTAACAAATTTCACAGTGGTATTACTGGACTCTTAATGTAATGAGTGCACATACTAATGTAATAGGTAATAGGAATGAAGGAGGAATACCTTTTTTCTGTGACGGAACATGTCCATAAAGCCTGCCCTGAACTCCACGAGGTGAGATCTTGCATGGAGCTCCAGACCGAGGGAGATTGGCAGTTATTTTATAGTTCTTCCATTTGCGAATAATCGCACCAACTGTTGTCACCTTCTGACCCAGCTGCTTGGCGATGGTCTTGTAGCCCAGTCCAGCCTTGTGTAGGTCTACAATCTTGTCCCTGACTTCCTTGGACAGCTCTTTGGTCTTGGCCGTGGTGCAGCGTTTGGAATCTGGATAGATTGATTACTTCTATGGGCAGGTGTCTTTTATACAGGTAACAAGTTGAGAAGGCTCCCAATTTTAGCTTGTTACCTGAATAAAATACACCTGGGAGCCAGACATTTTGCTGATTGATAGTGAATCAATACCTTTTTATTTATGATAATCCATATTAGTTTATAACTTAGAAATGAATTTTTCTGAATTCTTTAATTTTTTTTGCCTCTCACTGTTTAAATAAACCTACCACTGAAATATTAGACTGATAATTTCTTTAGCATTGGTTCAAAAATGTTTTCCTTGACTGTATGTACAGTGGACCCTTGACTTACAAAGACTCCCTTACCTGACCTTTTCATAATAAACAATTTGCCTAGCCTACCAGAAACAAACATTTTTGAACACTCAAGCTGACATCTTTGGCTTCCAGGAAGAGAGGAAGGAAATGAAATGGAAGGTGGTTATTGCTTTAAAACAAAGTTCCCTTCCATAAGAACATCAGGAATCTGGAGATGTTGTAACGGTGGCCATATTTCCGTTTGATCGGCTTAAAATTATAGATTTTTAAGCCAATCATACGGAAATCAATTTGAGCACACCTAGTACAATCGACCACAAGTGATTAAAATTGAACATAAAATCAATCGAAAACTGATCAGACATGTTTGTAAAATGTTAGTTCATCATACAATGATGGTTTTCTAGGTATTTCCAGATTTGTATGCAATGGTATGCTATGAAACATTCACACAGGGCTAAGGAAAGGAATCGATCATGTTGAAATCAATCACCCTGCGTGATGTTGCAATCGATCAATGTTAGACTGGGGATCGATATTTAAATCGCAAAAGTCAGTTGAGACTAAGAACGATCATGCAAACGTCGAACTGTGCAAGGCTAAATTAAGGTTGGTGAGATGATCCATTTAGCAGATGTACTTATTGAGATCGGTCACATGAACTCTATTTCCTTTTTCTTTTCTATTCTGATTGCATTCTTTACCTTTTTTGGGCCATTTTGTTTCACCGCCTAAAATTAAGTCTTCAAATATGCGCATCTAGGCTCAGCTTCCGAATGCTTCTCTGACATCCCGGGTCTTTGTTTACAACCAGGAAAACAGAAACACGTTTTGGCCATAATTCTGGTTGTAAGTCAAGCATTTGGTTGTCAGAGAAAATTAAATTTTTGGTTGTAACTCAAGTTGTGTCAAGCCAATTCTAACTAAAGGCTGCCATACACAGCCCGAGTAGGTCAGACAGACCTACTCCGATATGCACTGGAGTGCAAACGTGATGACGTCATCACGTTTGCACCCCGGTGCATTATGGGGCCCCTTCAGTCGGCCGGCACCCTTTGTGTGCCGGCCATAAGCATCAATGAAGACGCCGGTCTTCATTGAAGCTTATGGCCTCGGCTCGCATCGGCCAGAGAATATCGGACATGTCCGTTCTCTGGCCGGCCGAGCTGTGGGGCGACAGGGATCTGTCGCCCCATGTGGACACATGCCGATAAGCGGCCGATTTTTAACCTGGCCGACGGCGCGAGCGTGCACGCCCGTCGGTCAGGTTAAAAATCGGCCGCTTATCGGCATGTGTATGGCAGCCTTAAGGTGTTCACAGTACATATATCAGTGTTTAATACCAATATCACTTTGTGTTCATCAAAGACTTTTAGATTAAATTATACAAGCAGTACTTACTGTGATTAAAGCAAATAATAATGTTATAATTCGATTTACAGACAGACAGTTTTAGTTCCTTTCCTTTTATGTGCTAAAAATACTTGTACTCTCTGTCTTTCGAAATGAAGATCCCTTATATCTCCTAGCTGCCATGACTCATTGAGGACAGGCAGATACTTCACTGTCTTTTTTTTCCATAAAGTGGAAATAAGGCATTACAATGTATATCTGTATTTTGTACTTGGTGAGAAATCTGTCTATGTGCTTGGATGTTGAACACATGTAGGGAACACACGTGTAGATATGGGCCATATCGATGGCCACTTTGAGTGATGTGTGCGCTCACGCCCATCTATCTGGCCCATATCATATGAGGCCATCCATGTTTTTGAGCGGGACCAATCAATCCTGCTCCAAAACAAGGATATAGGACATGACTGTAAACCACGGTCGATGTCCATTGCTTTGCATGGAGACAAGGCATTGTCGGAGCTGGAGACACAGCAGTTTGAACGTCTCCAATATCGAGCTGTTGTGTACCCTGCTGTAATGCCAAATTATCTGAGTGAGGTTCAATTCTAATCCCAGTTACAATATAACATAATATCTTAAATAATTTAGTACAACATGTTACAGTGTATAAATTGATATGTGTATTATATGCTGTACAATCAAATGCTAAGAAATAACATATATTTAAATACACCTTCGGAGTCATAACCATCACAGTTTGTAAATATATCAAAAACATCATTCTAATTTATGAGCAACTGGACGAGATACAAAGATAAAGTGTAATAATTGATCAGTGTAGAAAAAATACAGCAAATCATATTTCTTTCTACTTTTAGTTTCTCTATAACTGCCCAGTAATCCATAAATATCTGATCTAATAGCTCATTTTCAACTTTTCCTACAACCTGCAAAGAGCATTCGTATTCCTTCAATAGCTAAAAATAGCATTCTACGTGTATATATCGAATTTTTTATATTACTACCTTGCTGAGATGTAAAGATTTATTTAAGTGCCACTCCTCTAAAACATAAAACCCTGTCCAACTGCATAATGAATGGCTCATGTAATATCCACTCATACTGTCCATTTAATTTGGCTCAACGTTTTATTGAAGAGGCCCTTAGGGATGTAAAGTCTGCTACACAAAAATAAATGCCAAGAGCTACTTTATATATCCCATCTCCTTCCAAGAAATACATTTGGGAATCCCTTAAAGCCTTTATGTGTATTCAAGGACCACTTTTGGTAGGTTGAGCTTACCCTTATCACTTCAAAGCTTACCCAAATCCACTTTAGGATTTTCCTACTGGATATATCTTTATTTGTTTGTAGGTAAACTTTGTTTTAATCTTTGGCATATGTTAGAACATTTAATCTTAAACCTCATAACCTCTGATGCCTCAGTCCTAGATTTCCTACTAGGTGCCAGGACAAAACATGCAGTGCAAGTGTGGCAATATGGCCTTGATTCTATAAATAGATGTGTAAAAGATTCCAATTGGTTCAATGGAAACAAATATTGGAACCCCTGCTAATTTTGTAAGTTTGCCCACTAAAAAACAAAAGTATCAGTAGTGATACCCGAACATTGACCAGGCCCATTCGCGAAAAGACAGACTTTTAGAAAAGTCCGACATCTGCCTATTTGTGGGGAGATTATAATCCCCGTCTGTTCGCTGGGAATTTGAATCAGAAAAACATTGTACATGGAAAAACATGGTACATGGAACGCATAGTTCCTTGTTCATATTACCAGGAGTGATGTCCCTGATGTCACTTCCTGTTTTCAGAGCCGATTTTACACTAGAAGACCCGGTTCTCAACCCAGTCTTTATTGAAAAGATTCTTCCTCTGGTGGGATTTTAATGCTCCTGATCCTGCCAGTGGAAGGATAATAAGCTTTTTTTTTGCCGGCGAATGGGGCGGGTCAAACACCCGTACTGTTCCCCGGCTAGAAGGAATGCGAACATCCATGTCCGCCTTGCAGACAGTTTAACCATCACTAATTTTCAATCTATTATTTCAATGTTAGGTTCATTTGAACAGTGAGAGAGAGAACCATAACAAATTCCAGAAAAATGCATTTCAAAATTTTATAAATTACTATGCATTTTCATGAATTAAATAAGTGTTTCATCCCCTATGAGCAAGATTTCTGCCTCCCAGGTGTATTTCAGAAAGGTATCGAGCTGACATTGGGAGCCTCAGCTTGTTACCTGCATAAAAGACTAGTGATGAACAACATAGGCAATATTCAAATTAGCAATATCTAGTGAATAATTCTACTAATATTCGATTTGAAATTTGTAAATTCGAACACGATATGACCATGTATTGCGAAAGTCTTTGAAATGGTTTATTTATTTTCACAATGGCAATATGATTTTCGCAATACATGGCCATACTGTGAATATTCAAAATTGCGAATATCCGCCAACATATTTGAGATATTCGCGAATTCTTGAATTGCAGATATGCGCAAAAATATTCAACATTTGAATATTCGTGCTCCATAGAAGCAATCAATCTATCCAGATTCCAAACTTTGCACCATGGCAAATACCAAAGAGCTTTCCAAGGATGTCCAGCATTGTAGACCAACACAAAGCTAGAATGGGCTACAAGTCATTGCCATGCAAATGGTTAAGAAGGTGACGACGTTTTTGTGATAATTTACAAATGGAAGAACCATAAAATAGCTTCCAGTCTCCCTCGGTCTGGAGCTCTGCATAAGATCTCACCTCATGGAGTTTTCATAATAATAATGAGAATTATGTGTAACCAGCCCACTACTAATGAGGAGGAACTTGTCAATGATCTCAGGGTTACAGGGACCAAAGTCACTAAGAAAACAGTTGATAACGTACTACGCTGTGAAAGACTGAAACCCTGCAGATCCCAATAGGTCCATTTAAGTTTGCCACTAGTGATGGCCGAACTGCCCGCAAGGCGGACAGTTCGGCCGCGAACAAGCATGTTCGCCCTCCTTCTCGCTGGCGGACAGTACGGGTGTTCGGCCCGCCGTGTTCGCCAGCGAGAAGGATCCCTCTATTCTTCCTCCAGTGGGATCATTAGCAGCGAGATCCCGCCGCAGGAAGAATATTTCACTGAAGAGCGGGTAGAGAACCCGGTCTATCAGTGAAAATCCGGCTCGTAACCAGGAACGCATAGTTCCTGGTTACGAGCCATAAAATCCGGCTCGTAACCAGGAACTATGCGTTCCAGGTGCCGGGTGCCTAGAGGCGGGGAATTTGAATCTGTCCACGAACGGGCGGACAGCGGACTTTTTTAAAAGTCCGCTCCGCCCGTTCGCGGACGGACACGCCGAATGTTCGGCCATCACTATTTGCCACTAAACATCTAAATGATCCACAGGAGAACTATGTGAAAGTGTTGTGGTCAAATATGACCAAAATCAAGCTCTTTGGCATTAACTCAACTTGCTATGTTTGGAGGAAGACGAATGCTGCCTATGAATCCGAGTACACCATTTCCACCGTCACACATGGAGGTGGAAACATTATGCATTTTCTGCCAATGGGACAAGACAACCACATCACATCAAACAGGGAATGGATTGGGCATTTATGAATAAATCTTGGGTGAGCCTTGACCTCCGTCCCTCAGCATTGAAAATGGATCATGGGTGGGTATTCCAGCATGACAATTATCTAAAACACATGGCCAAGGCAACAAAGGATTGGCTCCAGAAGAAGCATATTAAGGTCTTGGAGTGTCCTAGTCAAACTTCAGACCTTTCAAATCTGTGGAAGGAGCTGAAGGTTTGAGTTGCCAAACATCGGTGTCACAGGTGAATCACGGGAGCAGTGGACCCACCGTGCCACCAGACAAGTACAAACCAAGGTGCAGAGTCGAAGGAACCCCCCAGTATTCACTGGAAAACCCCACATGGAGTGGTGGATTTTTTGACGGAATCGGCCGGGCACCCTTTGTGTGCCGGCCATTACCTTCAATGAAGACGCCGGTCTTCATTGAAAGTAATGACATGCTGTGGGGCGACAGGGATCTGTCGCCCCATGTGGGCACACGCCGATTGGCGGCCGATTTTGCCACCAACCGACGGCGCGAGCGCACACTCCCCTCGGTCAGTGGCAAAATCCGCCGCTAATCGGCGTGTGTATGCCACGCTTTAAAATAGGGCAATAGGAAGAAGCAGAGCATGGATAGCAGAGACTTAAAGACCTCTTTGTTCAGGCAACTCCCTGTTGCCGTAGACTTCTTTAAATAAGTGGTCTAATTGTACAGGGCTCCAGGTGTGTGATAATGAGCATTAACCAATGTCCTCCAGCAGGGGGAGCAGGAGCCACATCACATGCCACAATCTCTTCCACCAGCAGAGGGAGCTGACCTATGAAAGGTCCTGGTCTTCTGAGGTTTG
This sequence comes from Ptychadena robeensis, assembly GCA_036250615.1. NCBI lineage: Eukaryota > Metazoa > Chordata > Amphibia > Anura > Ptychadenidae > Ptychadena > Ptychadena robeensis. The sequence goes on along the minus strand of CM070034.1, from coordinate 44,583,288 downwards.
AGAAGAGACAAAGCATAACTGAGGGCACTGCTGCAGTTACAGATCGCTGGGTGACTCTGCAATCTGTGACAATCAGTCATAAAACATTATTGACTGCAACAAGAAAACCCTACGACGAGTGCCAAACTTGTGGCCATCAACAAACATGTCTGACCTCTGTGATTGTTAACAAATGTTTTGCAACCAAGAACTATAGAGCATTTTGCAAAGGGATCAAATACTAATTTGATTACAAAACCGGCCTAAGCCATATGGGCAAATCTCTCAGTGCCACACCCTAAGATAAAATGGAAATCTAGCAAACAATGAATGGGCTTTTAAGGCGCATTCAAAGATTTACTGGACTAAAGGCCCCCATACACCTTACAATCTTTCCATACAATTTCTGTACAATAAAATTTTGTTCTACCAAAACCATGTAATATGAGGACCTTTCTAATCCTTTAAATCACTATGTGTTCTATCAGGGAGGCCGCTATACTACACAGTAGTGGGCAGACTTACAAAATCGCCAGGGGTTAAAATATTTTTTTTGTCCATGACTGTAGATTACCCTAAATTTGAAAAGCTTTCAGGTAGTTACCAACAGTTGTCTAATAGGCTTAATGTGTAATAAGAATTTCTTCTAAAAAAGTTACATTCTAATAGTTACTTAATGAAAATAATTCTTGCATTAAAGGTCAGATAACAAATCCCCAGCTCACCATTCATTTCATTCGCTGATCTTTCCATAACATTATATGTTTATTATATTTCAGGCATTTTCCTGGATGTGATGTCAACAGTCTCAGCAGACCTAGCCATGTCAGTTAAGTATAGAGGAAGGGGTGGAGAAGCTAGCCAATCACAGAGAGTAATTAAATACTCTCCAGAGAGAAGTGGACTATGACGTCCAAAGAGGGGGTCGTGTTAGGAAAATTACTCCTTTAAATAAAAAACGAAATGTGCCTCCTGGTGATTTTATATTGAATGTTAATTCCATTAGTATCACAGACAACAAAGCTGACTTGTAAGTGCTGAGCTTTTGTCTTGGTTCAGACAGGTTTAGCCATGGGACAATAGGAATGGAAAGAGGTCACACAAAGGACAATTGTCTATAAACAGCAAAGAGCACTTTTAGGTATGATCACATCACCTCCTAATATCTATATAACTACAAAACCCTATACATACATGTGGTATAATGTTACTATTTATTAAGCCAAACAAATGAAATACTATTGTTTTGGTGCTAGTAACAATTAAAAGGAAGTGTCCCCCTTAAGGTCCCAACACACACGTAACGAGCGGGGACCGACAGATGAGCTGTGGAGAGCAACATGATGATGTCATCACGCTGGTCCCGATCACTCACAGTATCGGCGGGCACCCTTTGTGTGCCGGCAGTTAGTTTGAACGGGTACTCCGGTCCCCATTCAAACAAATGGCATCGGTCAGAAATTTACAGACATGTCAGTCCTCTGGCTGACTGAGCTTTGGGCACCCACCATCCATAGCTGATTGCGAACGCACATCAGTCCTCTGCAAAATCGGCAGCGGCTCGTTAAGTGTGTGGGGGACCCTAAGTTACTTTACAATTAATTTTTTTCTAAGCCTAAATTGTATTCTGCTCCAATTGTAGTTGCTCCTAGGCTAACACTATTACATATTTGTTTCTAGGCTTCTCAATTGTCTAGGCCAGGGTTGCCCAGCAGTGGATTGTGATTTATCATTTATTCGCAAAGCTAACTGGAGTAGATCATAGAGCAGTGCCTTGTTTTTTCATGTTTATTAACACAAGGCCAAGATGGCCAAATGGGGAAAAAATGGCTGAATGAATTGTATTTTGCCATACATGTTCATACTGTGATATGCAAAGTAAACAATATATTTTCTAATATACAGTATACTCAATATATTTATACAAATATATATTTGACTTTTGTCAAAATAAGCTCAAAGGCCAAAAAAGTTTGTGAATCCCTGGTCTAGGCAATATAAAACCAGCAGTATTTCATGTACATAAAAAACAGCAACAATAGATTAATCATCAATTTGATTTGGTAAATTAAAATGCACTGTTATCAATGTAATGAAATCAAGAGCATTCTGTTTAATAATATAATAAAGTATGCAACTAGAGGTGTGGGCAGGTTTCAGCACTGGACAGCTCCTTGGAAAATCAGCTTTCATAGCACAGTCAAAGTCAATTTCATGAGAGCACAATTTTGCAAATTAACTTGTTCAATTGAGAAAGGAAAGATAATGAAGGTATACCAATGATATCATGCATGGAGTAACCTACAGTAGACAATCAGACTTTGCATTACTGGTATAAAATGTAACATCCATAAACATGATTAATTTATATTAGTTTGATTTCTATCATTATTATAATTTATTTATATAGCACCAACATTTTACATAGCAATGTGTCATGAAACAAAAGCCATATGGTTTGGTTATCGTAATGAAATGTCCAGGATTCAGTTGAGGCCTAGTATTTATTTATTTTTAAATAAAATAATAACATTTGAAAAATAGACTCTAAAATATATCTTAACAAGCTACAGTTTCATTTAATTAACCAGACAATTGATGGAAATTGGCAAACACATATTAAATTAATGAGAAAAACTTGCAACCATTGTCCCAGCGGAGGGTCAGCAGAGGTGAAACATAGATGAAGCTTTGTGGGTTAATAGACAAATGACACTTACCAACATACATGACACCTTCCTTGGTCTTCTCAGCAGCCTCGGCTACCCCTTGTTTGGTCTTCTCAGCTGCAGCCACCACTCCTTCCTTGGCTTTGGACAAACCTTTCATAAACACATCCATTCTGATCTGTTGCAGTCTGCAGAGAGGGGGGAAGAGGAGGCAGCAGCTTAGAATGGTAAGCACAGGAAGCACAGTGATATCACAAGCCCCTGCAGCTCACTCTGACCTGCTTTCCAGTTATTCAGCTACCCCTACTCACATCACATTAGTACATTCCTTCCTCTGACAGAATAGGAAAGAGCAAGGGAAAATCACAGTACATAAAAACACATCCAAATTGTTCAGCATCTATTTTCATTTTCAATGGAAGACATGTTGGAATATTTGCTACCGGTATACAAGTGGTACCATTTTATTAGATCCTAGCCTAATCATTTTTGTGTGTGCTGCTACCATGATATACTATGATATATATATATATATATATATATATATACATATATAGTATTTAAATGTTCATCAAGTAGCAAATGCTTAAGAACAAGTAGCAGTTCTAGGGACAGAGTACAGGTATTTACACAGAAGCACATCTATCTATCTATCTATCTATCTATCTATCTATCTATCTATCTATCTATCTATCTATCTATCTATCTATCTATCTATCTATCTATCTATCTATCTATCTATCTATCTATCTATCTATCTATCTATCTATCTATCTATCTATCTATCTATCTATCTATCTATCTATCTATCTATCTATCTATCTATCTATCTATCTATCTAATCTATCTATCTTATTGGAAACATATATCACAGGTGAGGATAATGAAAGTTGATTCATACCAATGTTGCAGTTGGTCACAATCCACTACGATCAACACCCACCTATACGTTGATGTCAGTATACTTTTAAGTGTGAAAAATCCTTTGCAAAGATCGACATTTATCCATGTTATACATATTTATTTAAGCTGGAGAGTAGTATGAAGACCATGTCTTCTTGATTCGAAGTACCAAGACCCTCCTATTAGATATACCCATGTATATATTTATATATATTGCATACATATGTATGTTAAAGATTGCCAAATACACACCTGTGTGTAAAAGACAAGGTTACACATTACATGCATTATAAATAACCCATCAGAAGCATTAATTTATATTATTGCATCATATTGTTTGATGAGGACAGGTTTTATGTGAGTAATGATTCAAGGAACATTAACCGGTGAGCTTGGCCCCATGTCCTTGAAACCTAGACTTTTTTTTTCCTCTGCAAAAGAAAGGAGGAAGGCTATGAGGGGGAGGTGCAGCAATCCCAGCATCACCCTTTGCATTGCAGTTTCTATAAGCACAAGATGGAGATGTGATATGAAAGAAAAAGACCCCCTGACAAAGTATAGGCAGCGGGGTGTAATGACGGGTCTATGGCTTGGCCATCTTGTGGTTATCGGAGGAGAAAGGGCCCTCAAATTAGCCTCAGCTACACCCTGGTTACACATCCCTATAATTCATGTGTTTGTGAATAATACACACCGCCAGTAATTGCATTGTGTGTAGAAGCATGAAAGAAGAGGAATTAGCAGACAGACCTGGAATTGTTTCCACAGCCTTTGATGCAGATGAGAAGAGCCAATGCTCTAGCTCCCGTGACAGATGCAGCTACCCCCACTGCTGTTAATGTCCTGGGGGCACTGCAAACAGGTTTGATTTTTCTAATAATCACAATATTCATCAGAATAAGAAGATAGGAAATGAAAGAGGTGAAAACACGTACCTTCTCTTTGGCCAATACTATTCCAGGTGTCTCTTTTTGGAAATTGTCTGGCTGCTTGGAATATGAAGACAAAAAAAAACAAAAAAAGGCAGAGGAAAACGTCAGACAGATGGAGCAGCTGGGATGGAGTGTCTTATAAATGCAGCTCTTCCATAGCCCTCACCCTCCCTTACCTGGGGTTCAGAGGTGAACGGTGCTTCCTTCTTTCTCTCTGTGACAATAGGGAGAGGAGGGATCAGATATGGCTGTGTCTTGGGTCCCTCAGCAGGCAGTGTCAGTACTACAGAGCCATGAGATGTTCTCTATCAACCCTACTGCCTTTCTCTTCTCTGAGATGAGATTGCTTAAAGCTTGTGTGAGTGCTGTCTACCCCCTTGTGGCAGGAGATCCTATGAACAACCAAGTAGAGCAATTGCAGACTCCCCCCTTTCTGGTAATAAAATATGGCAGATTCTAGGCTTTACTTACCAGCCCCCTAACACACCCATTACGCTGCATGTGTAAAATAAAGAGACCTCCCTCTACTCTCCTTATGACCCTTTCTCCTTCATGCAAGGACGCTCTGTGACCTTCTTCATCCCAGGAGATATGAGGGGGTCAGAAATATGTCAGCTGCTCTCATGAACCCATGGCCAAGTCATTATATTTACAGATGAGAACATCCTCATAAATCTCCTTGGGCTTGCTTTTTGACTTGTGTATACACAATATAGCATTATGTAAATGGCTTACGATGATGAAGTGTCCTTATTGAATGCATCTATAGCAGGCTGTGTCTAGTAAAGCATGCCAAAAGGCTCAGATAACAGAAAGCCAATGTATTTACAGTAATTTTTATGGCACTGGAAATTCTACATTTTGTAGGAAATACATGTGCTGAAAGAAATGTTTCAAATTACACATAAGTAATACTTGTTATAGATGGTTTAATTAAAAAAAATACTGTGAATGATATAATGGAATCATATAAATAAATAATAAATGTGTATCATGTTATTAAAGGGACTATCCTCCATTTGTACGGACATGGCACATGGTTTATTTTAGATATAGGCTTTGCCTTTATAATTGGCAAACTGCCTGTCTCCTAGATGTATTTCTCTGCTAGTCCAAATGTATTGTCACAATCGGTATTGATTAATTACTCAAATCATGTGCTTCTATAAGGAATACTGAGCACACATTTAAGCAGCTTTTTCTCTGGTCATGATGAAAAGATAAATATAAGCAAGCTTTAAGCTGGCCATTGAATAAAGCTTAATTTTATTGTTCTTAAACAATTTTCTTACTTCTGAATTCAATCAACTAAAACCTGATCAGGCTGGAAAATGTTAGTTATATTATTATGTTTAAATTGATCTGTATCCGATCATATTATGAAACATATGCACATACTTTAATCTTCCAAACTGTAAAGGAATGGAATTCAAGGATTAGGTTATTATTAATTGATATAAGACTGACTGTTGATATTTAAATTGCAATTTAAGTTTTTTTTTAAATGAGACCCGTATAAGGTGAACTGCATTGGGAATGTTAATTAAACAGCACAAATCCAAAGTTGACATGAAATCCATATAGCCAATGTGCTAATTAGCCTCAATATGCATGTCAAAGTGAAAAAATGTATAGGTATGAATGTGACCTTTATATTTACCTACCTCTCATATAGTCTTTATACAGCCACTCCTTGTCTAGGCCTTGTGTACTGTCCATGCATGTTATCCGGAGAAAGCTGTTTGGACAGTGGACCATGCAATGATAATGTTACCATTAAAAGGCCAAAAATGGACTTCCGGTTCCGGCGCCCGATGTGAGTGGCTGCACTGCATGAGAGCTTGAGAGCTCCGTCCTCACAGACCTGTCTTAAGGTGAATCTCCAACCTAGCCGCCACATCTGCATGTCGGACACTGACTGTGCAGCTGTCATGGACAAATACCTGACAAAAACTCATCAGCAGCGGCAGGACAAGAAAAAATCCTCGGACCGCAAAAGGCGGCAAACTAAAATGGCGGCCGCGAGCCGCGCCGCTCTGCCAGAACCCGACACTGATGAGGATGTCCCCTCTTCTATCCTGCCTCGCTGGAGATTGATTACAAAAAACTCGCCTTGGAAGTGGCGGACCACCTGAAGGATGATCTGGCAGCCTCCCTCCAGGGGGTAGTGGCTTCCTCCCTTCTAGAGATCCGCTCCTCGCAGACCGATGACCTTTAGTTTCTTATGCCCCAAGTGTAACAGCACTGAGGCCACCTTGGATCACATGTGGTGATCCTGTGTGCCTATACAGCAGTTTTGGCGCGAGGCCTTTCTGGCGCTTGAGGCCATTACGGACCGTTCTCTTGCCCTTGGGCCCAGTTTGGCTCTTCTGCATGTAGGGATAGACGAGTCTGTGGGAGAAATGAGGCAGGCCCACCTTACCAGATTTGAACACTTATACCTGCTAGCGGCCAAGAAGTGTATTTTGAATGCTTGGATTAAGCCCACCTCCCCGACTGCCATGGACGTTGACAAGGTGCTTTTCCGCCTTCTGCTGACTGACAAACTGGACACGCTATCTCGCAAGGACGTAGCCACCCCTAAATTTTTTCGCACTTGGATGAAGTATTTGGTGCAGGCCCTTTCACAGGATTGCTTGACTGCGTTCATGCAGGCGTTCCCGGGAACCACGTGGTATCTTAAAGCGCAGGTGGCGGGGACCCTGGGGCCCTTGCAATGTGCCACTGTTGATTCGGGGGTGCTGGTGCATGGTGACGTTGGGCACATC
>CM070034.1:44559659-44570238 GCA_036250615.1 Ptychadena robeensis | reverse complement strand
AAAAAGTTCATCTATAAGCCTAAAGCTAGCCACACCATGTTTTCAATTGACATCAAATCGACTCATCAATTTCGATCGAAGTTTTCGGACTCATTGAAACGTATGTCGGATTGTAATTGCAAAATCGAAGTACACAACAACCACAATTGAGTATGCAATCAAAGCCCGACTTCGATTGAATTTAAATCATCGTTTTGTTAAACGGTAAGTAATGCAAACAAGCGCATTGTCACAGAGTGACTGCAGAAAAGTGACCAAATGATGGGTCACAGAGGCAATCAAAAAACCCATAGAGGTCACTATCTTTTGCATTTTAATGCCAGTACATTATAATCGTGGGCAAACGAGACACTGGGGGGGGGGGGGGCACACACTTACACTAGACGGAGATGAATTCACAGAGATCGACATCTTGCATGCTCTGTGTGTCAGTGAACAGACACACAACCATTACAATGCATGCTTGTTGTGTCAGTCGCCATTACAATCATGCAATGCTTTGTGTGTCAGTCGCCATTACAATGCATGCGCAATGTGTGTCAGCAAGCCATTACAATGCATGCTTGTGAGTCAGTGGAACCAGACACACAAGCACATTACAATTGCATGCTTGCATGGTTTTAAATGACTGTATTGGCATTTCCCTCCTCACCAGAATTTGTACACTAGTGCTCATTGATCTGATGATCGAGGATCTTCAATTGGAATCGGGGTCAACAACAACAGTACAAAAAATGAGACACATATGTGGGGAACAATCAATCACAAATTTATCCAACTGGGTCCGATCACAATTTTCGATGCTGAGCACAAATGACAATTAAAATCGAATTTCTACAACGATCGGACACATGTTGGACATGCCTTCAATGATTTCAAATCTAATCGCCCGACTAAAAAATCGATGCGATTCAACTTGATTTTGTAACAGCTCAATTGAACCATGTGTTGGCTAGCTTTAGCAAGTTACTTGATAACGGCAAAAGAGATCAAAATGCAATGAGTGACAGTGCATACACATGAGCACATAGAAGCCATCCGTGAGATCACATTTCCCGTGGGGTACACGACCCGTCACTCATAGGTTTCCAAACACCATATTCCTAACCTAAATTAATAACACTCAACTCGTGTGCACCCAACTGGGTAAACCAGGACATGGGGATGGGGGGGGTGGGGGTTCCGAGAGGTATAATCCCCGAGATCGTGAGGATTCTTTTCATTTTCTCTGTTCTCTCTGCCTACGCTACGGGAGTGAATCTCCAGTCAGGTAGCCCCTGGTCCACACCTTCAATCTGGAGAGATGTTGCAGCCCAACGTCACCATGCACCAGCACACCCCCGAATCAACAGTGGGCACATTGCAAGGGCCCCAGTGGTCCCCTCCGCCACCTGCGCTTTATAAGATACCACGTGGTTCCCGGGAAACGCCTGCAATGAACGCAGTCCAAGCAAAATCCTGTGAAAGGGCCTGCACCAAAGATACTTCATCCAAGTGCGAAAAAATTTTAGGGGTGGCTACCGATCCTTGCGAGATACCCAGATGTCCAGCTTTGTCAAGTCAGCAAGAAGGCGGAAAAGCACCTTTGGTCAACGTCCATGGCAGTCCGGGGCAGGTGGGCTTACATCCAAGTCATATTCAAAATACACTTCTTGCCGCATAAGCTAGGTAATAAGTGTTTCAATATCTGGTAAGGTGGGCCTCGCTCAATTTCTTCAAAATCCCACATGACTCGTCTATCCCTACATTGCAGAAGAGCCAAACTGGGCACACCAAGGGCACGAGAGAAACGGTCCGTAATGGCCTCAAAGCGTCCAGCAAAGGCCTCGCGAGCCAAAACTGCTGTATAGGGCAGCACAGGAATCACCACATGTGAGATATCCAAGTGTGGCCTACATGTGCTTGTTACACTTGGGGGCATAATGAAACTAAAGGTTCCATCGGTCTGCGAGGAGTCGGATCTCTCACTAGAAGGGAGGAAGCCACTTACCACCACCCCTGGATGGAGGCTGCCAGATCATCCTTCAGTGTGTCCGCGCCACTTTCCAAGGCGTCAGTTTTTTTGTAATCAATCTCTCCAGCGAGGACAGGATAGAATCGAGGGAGTGCGCAATCCTCATCAGTGTCGGGTTCTGGCAGAGCGGCGCGGCTCGGCGGCCGCCAGTTTAGTTTGACCGCTTTTGCGGTCCGAGGATTTTTTCTTGTCCTGTCCGCTGCGGACCGCTGTGATGATTTTTGTCAGGTATTTGCTCCATGACATCTGCTGACAGTTCCAGTTGTCCGACATGCAGATGTGGCGGCTGAGGTTGGAGATTCACACTTAAGAACATGGTCTTTGAGGAACTTGAGCTGCTCTCAAGCTCTTCATAGTTCAGTGCAGGCCACAATCACATCGGGGCGCCGGAACCGGAAGTCCATTTTTTGGCCTTGTTAATGGTACATTATCATTGGCATGGTCCAACTGTGTCCAAAACAGCTTTCCTTTCTCCGGATAACATGGCATGGGACAGTACACAAGTGCCTATGACACAAGGAGTGGCTGTATCAAGACTATCTGAGAGGGTAGGTAAATATAAGGTCACATTCAATACTATAACATTTTTTTTCAACTTTGCATGCATAATTGAGGCTATTAGCACATTGGCTATATTATTTTTCTGTCAAGCTTTGGATTTGTGGCTGTTTAATTAACATTCCCAAATGCAGTTCACCTTATAAACGGGTCGCATTTAAAAAAAAACTTAAATTGCAATTTAATAGCAACAGCTCTTATATCAATTAATAATACCCTAATCCTTGAATTCCATTCCTTTACAGTTTGAAGATTAAATAGGTGCATATGTTTCATAATATGATCGATACGATCATTTAACATAATAATATAACTAACATTTCCAGCCTGATCAGGTTTTTAGTTGCATTGAATTCAGAGTAAGAAAATTGTTTTAAGAACAATAAATTATGGCTTTATTCAATGGCCAGCTTAAATCTTGCTTATATTTTCTTTCATCATGACCAGAGAAAAGCTGCTAAATGTGTGCTCAGTATTCCTTATAGAACCCTGATTTTGAGTAAGTATCATACCGATTGTGACAATACATTTTGACTACAAGAATACATCTAGGAGACAGGCATTTGCCAATTATAACGGCAAAGCCGATATCTAAAATAAACCATTGCCATGGTCCGTACAAATGGAGGATAGTCCCTTAATAACATGTTACACATTTATTATTATTTATAATGATTCCATTATAATCATTCACAGTATTTTTTTTAATTAACCATCTATAAAAGTAGTACTTATGTGTAATTTGAAACATTTTCTTTCAGCACATGTATTTCCTACAAAATGTAGAATTGCCATTGCCATAAAATTCGTAAATAATACATTGGCTTTCTGTTATCTGAGCTTTTGGCTGCTTTACTAGACACCAGCTGCTTATAATTCATTCAATAAGGACCTTTCAGCATACGGAATCCATTTACATAATGCTATAATTGTGTCTACACAAGTCAAAGCAAGCCCAAGGAGATTTATGAGGATTCTCATCTGTAAATATAATGACTTGGCCATGGTTCATGAGAGCAAGCTGACATTTTCTGACCCCCTCATATCTCCTGGGATGAAGAAGGTCACAAGAGCGTCTTGCATGAAGGAGAAAAGGGTCATAAGGATAGTAGAGGGAGGTCCTTTATTTAACAACACATGCAGCCTAATGGGTGTGTTTAGGGGGGCTGGTAGTAAAGCTAGAATCTTGCCATAATTTTATTACCAGAATGGGGGGAGTCTGCAATTTTTGGAAAAAAAGAAAACACTTCTGGAAGACGTTTGCATTTTCCTATTCTCCTATCCAGTTTACCAGTATCCTATCCTTATGCTTCTCAGAATCCAGTTTGGCTTCCTACTGCCCTACCCTTACATGGATGAAGGCAAACAATTCTTCTGGCCAGGAGCAAGTTCTGCTCTTCTTACTCCTACTACACCTCCTGGCCTATGCTTCTGCACAGTGTATGCACTGCACAGAGCATCATGATGGCTTAGCACTCTTGTGGCCTATATTTATGGCGATGTCCTTTGTAGCATGACTAAAGTCCAACTATTGGCATAATCAATTTAGTGATAACAGGCACATGGATTTAAATCTTTACTTTCTTGGAATGCCGTAGAACTTACTGGACATGAGGGTACATGGTAATAAATCTCTAAATGGCTAGGTTCACCCCATGAGTCATACATGGCATGTTTGTGATTTTGCCCCAGAATAGGGCAGAATGGAAGCTAGATGTATGAGCCGAAAAGCTCCTCCCTCCCATGTTATGCAAGTTGGCCCTGTCGCTTGTCTAAACCCTTCTTTTTTGGTTTACCCCATCTTCCTCCAAAAGACCACCACTAAACAACCTGCCACCTAATCATTGAACCCCGAGATGTGCATCACTGCCTGTAACATTGTTTTCTTTCTTGGCTCCCTATGTTGTAGGTTGTTGTATGTTCATCCTCTTTCTCATACTTTTTTGTCCTTTAATATCTGATGGGAGAAAAGTTTGTGTATCAATCTGACCAAAGTCTTCCTGGTGCATAGTATCACAAAATAGAAACAATAAATCAAAAAAGAGACAATAAATAGACCAACCCTCATTAATCAGGGTGTGTTAACTGTAGCTAGGATATAAAGCAAGGCTGTGTCCTCCGATCCACTACATCATGCATATGCTTTGATTTTCTAGCACAGTGAGAATAAAAGGACATGCCCTGTCTCTGGAAGGTGCTCCTGGACACCACTTGTTTTGCAACACCCTCTCACCCTCTTGTGGATGCAGAACCTCTGCATAGTCTATTGTCTTGGGACCCCTTACACGTTACACAAGGGGTGTGGTGGTGGGGAGGGGTATACCTTACTGCATTAACTTAAATTTGCTAAAGAAATAATAGAAATGTGTTTGTATTTAGCCATTGATGGAGTTTGACACTGTCTTTAGTGGGTTAACACAATGGCAGGTTTGTTTTTCTTCTTTATATTCTTTGCAATAACTGTGCGCATATACACTACCCAACTGTACTATAAATTACTACAAAAATTATGACTGAAACAAATTTACAAACCCATATTATTGCATTAAATCAAGTCTGAGCAGGGTGAATATTTGCTGAGAAAGATTAATAAATGATGTTGCTCAGTAAGGAAATGAAAGACGAGAGCAGTATGATAGACTATGAAATATTTATTATAGGACTGCAGTTTAATTAATAACCCCCTCTGCTGCCAAAAGGTAACATATAACTAAGATAAAACATACCCCTCACAGTGTCCTCCTCCAGCTTTGTAACCTACACACTCCCCTTTTCACTCAGTTGATAGAACTGACAAGGACTACTGTGGCGTTGTAGTTTTCAGCTATAATGCTTGTATTATGCTAGGAATTAAATAACTCTACTGAAGATAATTTATCTCAAATCAAAAGAAACATTTGTGGGAGCATTTGAAGAACACACAAGTCTCCGTTGCAATAAATTCCTTCCAATTAGCAATAGCAGTGCTTAAAAAATCCTTAATTTCCACCATAAAAAATGCAAGAATGCATAAGATGTTATTGACTTGTCATGTGCATTAAATAGAACTGGTACTCTAAAGCAGGGTACACACATGTAGATATGGGCCAGATCGATGGCCACTTATGGCCATCTATCTGGCCCATATCATATGCGACCACCCCAGTTTCCGGGGAAAACAGGGATATCTGACATGACTGACATGGACATGGCCAATGTCCATTGCTTTGCATGAAAACTGTCTCTCCAGCTTCTCAGATATCCGACAGCAGTGTGATGACCAACTACAGTAGCTACAATAGTATCTCCAATGTCAAGCTTGTGTCTGGAGGCCAAATCTGTTTTTTACATTTTATTTAAGAATGCAGTTGCAGTTTAGCTGCAACTTTCATTAATCTTCAGCCAGGACATGAAAAAAAAATAGTTTCTGGTGCTGTGGCAAAGAACTAGGATGAAGCAAATAGGTTGATGGGTGAGCTGTGAGGGGAAACAGACAACCTACGGCACTGGTGGTAAGTCATTTGTACTTCCAATAGAAAGATTAAACAATACACTTGTATTGTCCACTTTAGTCCCTCAACTGATAATACTAAAAAGAACAAAAACACATATGTAAAAAAACAGGTTATAGCTGTCATTTGAAAGTGGGAGGAGTTGTGTTTTCAATATATAGTGGACCCTTGACTTACAAACTTAATTCGTGCCAAAGGGTTGGTTGTAAGTCAAAACCATTATTCCCATAGGAATGTTAAATATGTGTTCCATACAAGAAACACCAATAATATTCCTATGTTTATATTAAATAAAGTTCTTACATTTTCGTAGCCTACCAGAAACAACAATTTGAGACCCTTTCTTCTGCTCAATTGTAATTGCCCTCTTATCTCTCCTTTTTTATTTTTCCATCTGTCCTACCATTTTTGGGGCCATAATGCACTGATCATCCTCAGCAGAGAGGCAAGTTCCTAGACATCTATGGACCATTTGCTTACACCCCCGTGTATGCTCGTATATCTGAGCACAGAGGCATCTTTCTGGACACCTCTTGGGTCCTTGGGTGTAACCTATGGGCATTAGCACTTGTACTGGCTGTACAGAAGTCTATGATTTAAAGCGTCATTAACGTTTTCTGCCACAGGAGGGTGCCTGGAAAGTAGAAAAAATTCTCGTCGAAAATCAAAAATTTGGTCAGAAAAAAAAATGTTGTTTGTATCTTGAGCCAGTCATATCTCGAGGGTCCACTGTATAGTTTTACCTTATTAAGCATATTTGTGGATCTTTTCCTCAGCGAGCATTACAATGGTAATAGAAATGCTTGATTGTGTGGAGAGTTGTTTTTAACATAGTGACAGTATCAATAGCTTATTTGTAGATTTATGCATTTTATACATTTATTTGAAAAATACAAAGCCAATGTAACAGTGTGGTTTAGGATTCATCAAGATAAACCATGTGAACACATGGATTCAAGCCAGTATGTGACTCATCTTGCCATTATTTATGGAAGCAAAATAAGAAAAAAATTATGGATTGACACTTTAACATCTAAAACCTGAAAAGTTAAATGTGCCACTAGAGGCCATCATTATATAACTAATTAGTTATAAAGCTGACTGTATGTTTGTATATGTTTATATAGCTAATGATACTGAATCAGGTAATGGGATCGCTGTGTACTGGGGCAGATGGGCACACAGCAGTAATCATCCAAGAGAAGTCACAGGCTAGAAGATTAAGTTCAGCTGACAACAGCTAGTTTTACATTGCAGTGATAAAATCATAATCTCTATCAGTGTGGGGAGCCATCACCAACTGCCTTGTGGGCAGCGGGAGGTCAAAACCAGCATTGTTTTCACTTATTGTCATTACTCTAGAAAATTAGAAAAGTTGGCTCTGTACTATTAGAAGCAATAAGGCCTGTTTTTTCCTGGCTATCCTGTATTCATAGAAGGAGTTTACACTTAGGCTAAATTTACACTGGCGATTTCCGAGCTAAACCGCCAGTGCGCTCCCGCAGCCACGGGATAAATGACTCCCTGTAGTCCTCTGCACAACAGTGCAGGCGATTACAGGGCGTCTAATTAAGGACCCCATAGACTTTCTATGGGACGGCCGCCCAAAACCACCAGTGTAAACTTAGCCTTAGGCTATGTTCCCACTTAGGCGATTATCTGCCTGCACTGGCGATTAATCAGTTGAGCTGGTGATTTCCAATCAGGTGATTGACCAGGCAATTTTCATGCGATTAAAAAAAAGCCACCATTATAAAACAAAATCGCCTCTATAGAAAATGAATGTGATCACCTACACGCGCGATTGCAAATGGCCTCCATTCATGTCTATGGGCGCGATTAGAGAAAAATAATTGCGGCTGCCAATTGCCGGCCGACAGAACACGGGGAACGCCTATTGCAATTGCGCGCAATCCTATAAATGGGGACAAGACCATTGAAAGTAGTGTAGGTGATTGGCACGTGATTCTGCCGGCGATTGAAAATCGCAAGCGCAGGCGATTAATAGCCTAAGTGGGAACATAGCCTTACGACTAGTCTGCAAGGCAAACATGGAATTTCCTTCTCCCGGAGAACAGTACGGGTGTTTGACCCGCCCCGTTCACTGGCTAGAAGAAGTTTATTATTCTTATGCCAGATAATTCTGCGCCTGATCCGGCAGGCAGAAGAATATTAAATAGGAGGAAGAATTGTTTCCACTTTAAAAACTGGAAGTAACGTCATGTTCAGTAATCGGAATGTGGAACTGTGCGTTCGCATGTGCGTCGTTGATGTCACTTCTGCATTTTCTGATTCAAATTCCTCGTGAGCAGGCAGACATCGAACTTTTCTAAAAGTCCAATCCACCTGAGTTCAGTAAAATCTGAAAATGTTGACATAGTTATAAAATTTTCCATACATCAAAAGTACGATGAGGGTTTCTTTCTGTCAACTGGCGTTTGTTATCAGTTAACAGTTGCAAAGGTGATTTGTGGCAGAAACAGCTGTTACTTAGCCTTAATATTTTGCATTTTTAAAATAAAAGAGAAAGTAATAATAATAAAAAATCAAACATTATAAAAAAACATACAAGCATATAGAAAAGGTGATACCCTCCAGTCTGGGACTTTAATGTTGTCCTCTGGATAAAATTGATACATACAGTTTGTTTCATTTTTATTTAGATATCAACAGAGCCTAATGTGTTCCCAAACCTGGAAGGAAGAAGAGCTCTGTTGAGATCCACCACACTTAACCTCCCTAGCGCTATGTCTGAAGCCCGTTTGGGCAAATGGACGCTGCAACTATTGATGCGCCCAAACTGGCTTCGGGCACGGCGTGGGAGCTCACCTGGTCCGGCTGCCACCTCCAGCGACGCCCTCGCCGGATTCTCCCGGGTCCCCAAGTGACGTCATGAAGGCGAGACCCGGTCATAAAGAAAAAAATTTTTTTTCGTTTTTTAAATATTTTTTTTTACTTTTGAACTGGATCAGATAAATGTCTTTCTCTGATCTAGTTCAATAGTGGATTCAGCTAGCAGAAACACTCCCGCTGAGAAACACTCTGCTAGCTGGATCTACCTCCGGCTGAACCCGAGTGTCTCCGGAAATAGCCGATCTCTCCGGCTATTTCCGGATCGGCACTCGTGTGCCGATGATGTCACAGCCCGGGCGGGAGATTTAAAATGTAAAGAATTTAAAGAAATTTTTTTTTCATGTACCTCTAAAGCGGCCATAGCGCTTCAATCTGTGGCCGACTTTGCGAATGATCACCATGCGCATTCGGGGTGATCGCTTGGTGATCAATCGCAAAACGAACGCAAGTACAGGCGCAGTTTGATCATTAATCCAACTCTGCCCATGCCGGAATTGGGTGCAACAACTGGCTCTCTGTGTGCCTGCAGCATTTCTACAGAACTGCAGGCACACAGAGCCTTTCCGCCCCCATCGGTGTCATCGGTAAGATAAGATAAGAAAACAAATGCATGCTAATGGACAAAAATCAACTTAAGGGTAACGGGTCTTGAGTCCGAACTTTGACGAGAACAGGGAACCAGCTGGACACAACCAAATAATATTAAAGGTCTGCAGACCAGGCACCCAAGGTCTGGAAGTATGAAAAATAAAAATTTAAGGCCACTCATACTCACAAACAACCATAGACTTTACATGCACTGGCATAACAATATATAGCATAATACACTCTCCTGGCATGTGTTCAGAGCTTACCCTGTATATCAGAAGGCCTTCTTGTTTTTATCCTGTAGGGGTTCACACACACCTAAACTTGATTACTTGACCCCTCTTCTGATCCTGGTCCTGATGAAGCCCTAACATTGGGTGAAAATGTTGCCTGTATACAACTACACCACACCATCTAATACAAACTGGGCATTGCCTGTAATGTGTAAAAATAGGGTCTCTAAAAAGGAACCCTTTTCTTAGCCTTCCCTTTTTGTGTTGTTTGTTGAAAAATATAGAAATTTTAATCAAAGCTGTATGTATAGATTTTATCGGGGGGACCACCTTAAAGTGCCAGTAAGTCCCAGTTCCCCAGTGGGGAACCCAGATAAATGCTCTCTTCAAAAAAAACAATTTGTTCAGTCTGCCATGTTACTCTAGATAGAAAAAAAGAGAAAGTTTCCAAGTGTAGGAATTATGAAGTTTACTATTAAACTGCATACACACACTTTACAAAAACAAGGACACTCCTCACTAAAAAGGAAGTATACTACCTTTAGAATTTCTTTTACACAGATTAGTGACTCACATTATGGAACACTTGTTAAGTATTGCCTCCAGCTATACAACAATGGTCACTCCATTCCTGTTGGTTTCTTTTATTCATGGTCTTATTCCAAATCTGAAGTCTTTGGCCACCTTGATGGGACAAGGTTTTGATTGAATGGGCCGCCTTGATGGGACAAGGATTTGATTTGATGCAATTCTCAGTATATAAAAAAGTTACAGAAGGACAAAGTAAAGCCTCCCATACACCACATACAATTACCATGCAATTTCTGTACAATCAACTTTTC
>CM070034.1:44522863-44535743 GCA_036250615.1 Ptychadena robeensis | reverse complement strand
CATCCAGAGTTTGTTCTTCACACAAATTCTGGACGAGATGGGCTCGTCATGAACACTAAGGAGGTTAAGTTAATTTGCAAAGCCCCTGAACATGGTATTGTCACCAAACTTGCTGGAGATGTAGAGCAGGGTTGGGGGTATACTAGAAAGAAAAAAGTATGGCTCTAACACAAAGGACTTTTGCATAAGTTCAACGTCAGGTCAACGTCAATGTTTCTACTTCTCCAGCTATTTTGGTGATGATACCATTGTCAGAAACTTTGCAATCTGCTTACAAAGTCAGCTAGTCGAAAATTCGACCATGTCTACCATTCAGCAAGCTTAATGTCCATTTTCCCCACCCTCTTCCTAAAGCTGAACTTTTTGTGGTATTTGCAGGTTTAACTATGCAGATTAAGTTGATGGGTGGAAACCCTAATGAGGGAATATTTTGTTAATCCTTACTGCAAAGGATTTATTATGTCTCCTTACAAATTTCTTTTTGAAAAAATGGTTTTGATTTGATGAGAGGACTAAAGCTAGCCACACACGGGTAGATTCCCGTGCAATCGACCACCAATCAATCACAGCGTGGTGACGTCACCACGCTGTGATTGATTGGTGGTCGATTGAACGTAAATCAATGTGCACCACATGGGCACATCGATTACCGTTCAATAAAGAAGTCCGGCTAGCTAGAGTTCTCTTCGGCTTCCAGCATGTAAATCATTCTGAAAGCTGAAGGAGAAATCCAGCCAGCTTCTCCCTGCTCTCCACGGCTGCAGTAAGGAATGCTGACTCCGCCCCCCTTCACACAGAGCTGCGCTCCGAGCTGTCAGTTCTATGTGATGATGTCGGCTTTCCTTTCCCTGCACTCAACATGAAAACATTTCATGTTGAGTGTTGGTGATTGATTGAATGTGGTTTTTCAACATGTTGGAAACCCCTTCAATCGAGGTACTTCGAGGGGGCTCTATTGAAACCCCTCGAAGGACAGCACACACAGGAAGGATTGTAAGCAGATTCGAGTACAATCAATCACCGTGACCGCGCACGTTGATTGATTGTACTCGAATCGTTTTTCAAATCTATCTGTGTGTGCCTAGCTTAACTGATACAGACTCCTCAAATTGTAATTTAATCATTATTTGTATGTTGAATTGCGACCAGAATGTGGTATTTTTGTTTTCCAGACGCGTGTATAAGGAGAGACTGGGCCTCTCATCCAAAGTAGTCATTGGTTATCAAGCGCATGCGGATACAGCTACAAAGAGCAGTTCTCTCACAAAGAACAAATTTGTGGTTTGAAAACTCTGCCGCACAGATCTTAATTGTACGCTGCAAACATTTTCGTTTTTCTTTCTAGTGGATAAAACGAGGATCGTGAATATTTAATTTATATGAGAAAATAAATAAAAAAACAAAACACTTTTTTGTGTCGTTCTTCCTTTTTATTTTCCCAAACAAAGTTATGAACCTACCTGCACAGCCTTTGCTTACGTACACAAATGCAATTTATTTATAATGCAACCAAATCTTGGAGTCTTCACATAGCTCATGAAACGTCGGTTTAGTTATCTTCTCCATCTATCCTGCTCTGTGAATGGTTCCTTAGCTTCTTCTCTCTAACATGTAAAGTCATAGGTGAGCTATGAATGCCATTTGGAGTACTGAAAGTGGTTTAGGGATCAGGAGCCATGTAGCTTTTTAGGAAGGGAGGTAGCACAGTAATGCAGGGAACGCATGGCTTGATATAGGAGCTGTTTCAGGTTCCCTGCAGCAGCGCAATGATGTCATTGCGTTGCAGCCCGATGTCGGAGACGCTGGAGACGCAGCACTGCTGTGTCTCCAGCTCCAACAATGCTTTGCATGAAGACACCACGGTCTCCATGCAAAGCAATGGACTTTGCTCGAAAACAGTGACACACTCGAAAACAGGGATGGCTGCATTAGATAGGCATAGGGCCAGATAGATGGTCGTGAGCACACACTGCACTTGAAGCGGCCATGAAACTGGCACATATCTTTACATGTGTTCTCAGCTTAACACTTTTTTATTTTTTATCTTCCTTGACATAAAGTTAAATTTACACTGTCGTTTCAGCCTGGAAGCAAGCAGTCTCTCTAGCAGCAGCTGGAGAAGGCGACCTGTCACAAGCAAACTGCCTGCAAACTTGTGCGGGCGCTAGGGTCATTAAGAAAATGACTGTTGGAGGAAGGCTCAAAAAATAACCAGCAGACACCTAATGTCGTCACCGGGTCATTCTTTAAACAGTGTAAATAGACTCTAAATTTGGTTAGGAGGGAAGAAAAACTTTAATATTAAAACTGTGTAGTGCAGAAGTCCTTTTACCCATCAATACATCTTCAACCTGTGTTTTTTTTTTTTTGTTTGTTATTTGGCTAGTTGTCCCTTTTTTACACTATTCTGTAATAGTAGAGTGTTGTACCCATACACGTTGCGATTTTTCGGGGACCGATACGATACTCGATTTCGACGCCTGATTTTTTTTGCTTTAGTGCTATTTTTAAGTCGGTCGGATGCCCGACTTTTCGTCCCCGATTAGTCACCAACCGATCGGCTGCTTGGATTGGGAATCTTTTAAAATTGAACGACCGACCGAAAATTACAGGCATCCTCATTTTGGGACCCGACCGACTTTTCGGCCGATTTTTCTAAAAACAGCATCGGTCGGACTACATTTGCATGTTAGGAATCCCGAACGATCGATCTACCCGACTGACCGGATCGGTCGGAAGGGCTAAAATCGCACGAAAAATCGCAACGTGTATGGGTACCTTTTTAGCCATTGATAAATACAGAGAGTTTGGAGTTATCACTTCAACTCTCTACTCTATTCTGTGTAACTGAATCTTTGCTAGCAAGATTAACCACTGGGCGGTGTCAGGTTGTGAATACAAGATAAGCACAGAAACTATGGCTGAATCACTGCAGATAAAAGTGAACATCCTGTTGTTTTTATGGACAAAGCATTTTAATGTGACCAATAACAAAAGTTGCTAACTTTCAATTATTATGTTTTTGTATATTTATTTTTACAACTGGCCATCAGTCAATAGGAAATAAAACAAGATTATTTATTAGATTTTCCTAGATGGTTGATATATATATATATATATATATATATATATATATATATATATATATTTTTTTTTTTTTGTTTAATTCGACTAGCTGATTTAGTGAGTAAATTGCAATGCAACTGAACAAGGTACCATCACCAGAATGTGGAGGAGGGTTGTGGGAACATTACGAAAAAGAACAGTTAAGTCAAAACTTAACTTGTGCAAAAACGAGTTTTTTTTTCTTCAGTATTTTTACGACCCTTCTCTATATCTAGAATCTTTGTGATTATTTCATATCATGGGGCTTTGCAATTCACTCATAAAGTTAGTAAGAATATTTGAACAAATCTGTCAAATATTTGTTATAGAAACAAAGATGATGCTATGCCAGACATGGGCAAACTGTGCCCCATGGGCCATAACAGACATGTTTAGTCTGTTAATCTAGCTCGTAGTCATCTTGGCTCCACATGGTCTTGCCAACAAGTAATTGTTAGGACCCCCATACACCTTTTTAGATGTCTGTCAGATTTCCTTTGGATCTCCCCTTTTTTTTTTTTTTTACCAAAACCATCTAATATGAGGGACTTTCTAAACCATCAAGTCTGCCTGTGTTCAATCACAGAGGACCCGGCACTACATAGTTGTTGGTAGATCTAAAGAATATCTGACAGAGAAATCTAAAGGTGTGTGGTCAGCCTTATGGTCTCCTTTCAAAGGCCGTAGCTTGCCCATGCCTGCAATAAAATGTTTAGGTTTACAATAGTTTTATATCCTCCTTGGTAGTAGGATTGTTCTTTTTGCTGTATGGAAAATGTATCAATGTAATTGGTTAACATTTCCCACCCAGGCTGGGAGGACTTGGGTCCAAGCCAGTTCTTTGTCCAGCCACTCTGTTAAATTTAAAGACCATTGTGGCCCACAAGTCAAAAACTTTGCCCATCCCTGTACTATGCCATCTTTAATATGGAGATAATCTTTTAGTGTCGCAGTGGGGCATTTTTATGCAAGGCAATAAATGCATTTGTTAATGATCTCTTTATGAATAGTGGCACGCCTGATCTCCATTCCTGGATATAGACAATGGTGTCAAAATCCAATTCCAATTTACTGCAAAACAGCTTCTGTAATGAAACAGTGTGTCTTGTGATTCCTCAATGAAAATAACATGATGGTTCTTTCAGATTCTCTGGATTGTGGGGAACTTCATATACAGTATTTTTTAAATTCTAGTGTGCTTTACTTCAGTGTTTAAAATGTTTGCATTAGAGTGTACAGGTAGCCATACATGGGCCGATTTCCACCGGATTTTTTTTTTTATTTTTTTTTTTTGCTGACCGGACGCTGTGTGCGTTCCGCTTGGCTGCAAATCTGGCATCCTCTTTCAAAAAAAATGGCTGGCACACAGGTAAACCCGCAAAACGCACTTTTTTACAGTGTTCCCTGATCCTCTAGGCATCCAGCTGTGGAGTGATTATGTCATCATGCTGCAATCAGTCTCCCAAGAACCCCACAGCAATGATAACCTTAAAAGCCCCCAATACACCTTACAATTTTACCATACAATTTCTGTACAATCAACTTTTCTTCTGCCAAAACCATGTAATATGAGCACCTTTCTAAAAGTCCCCATACACGTCTAGATTTTCCTTTCAATCGACTTAAAAAGATAATTTTTTGGGGGGGGGGGGGGGAATCGGTGATTCATTGTAATCTATGTCAACTGTAGTAACAGATATTTGATTGCATTTTTTTTAGATCAACTAAAGGTTCAACTAAGGTTCAATTTTAAATACAACCAATTAAAATTTTCCAGCATGTCCGATCATTTTTCAAATTTTATTCATTTTAGGTTGATCTAACCCTGTGGGCTGCCGTATATTTTTTAGTCAATCAACCAAAAAATTAATTGAATTAGGCTGATTGAACAAAAAATCGAGACGTGTATGGGGCTCCTAAACCGTCCAATCACTATGTATTCTATCAGGGAGGACTGGGCACAACATAGCTGTTGGTAGATCTAAAGGAAATTGTATGGGGGTCTTAAGAGTGTATTTATTATTTTATATTACACATTTATACCATGTTTCTCTGAAAATAAGGGTCTTATATTAATATTTGCTCCCAAAGATGCCCCACATTTTGGGGGATGTCTTATTTTTCCATAAGGAAGAATATGGCACTGGGGTATCAGGGTGGTGGCATCACTTAAAATGACACGGGGGATCAGGGGGGGGGGGGTCAAAATGGCTCAGGAGACTCAGAAGGGGGGATTACCATTTTAGTAACCCCTTCTAATCCTTGTGTGTCATTTTGATTGCCCCCTCTGATCCAGAGTTAAAGTACTGTATCTTCGGGGGTGTCTTATTTTCGGGGGATGCCTTATATTTCAGCATGAGGCAAAAATGTAAGGGTGCCATATTTTCGGAGGATGCCTTATTTTAGGGGAAACAGGGTAGGAACAGTATAAATACACAGTTGTTAATAGGAAGAGTTTGAAGTTCAGGAACAGGACTGGAGCCTATGAGCAGAGCACACAGCAGTACCCCACTGTGGGCGCTATACTCTAGTGTGACCACAAGATGTCGCTGTGGGAGTCCCGCCCCTGGCAGGGAGGAGTTGCACTGAGCACTGCATAAAGCAGGACAAGGCTGTAGAGCAGACATGGCTATCCCGTGCCTGGGATCCCGGGAACAGCGCGAACAATAGCCCGGTCTCCGTGTGTTACCGCACCTTCCCAATGCCAGCGCTCCCGGCTTCGCGGGTGTCGTCGTACATCGCCCTTCAGTGTAGCCTGGCCCGCAGCTCGCCTGTCATCCGTGGCCGCCGTGTGTGACTGGATTGCTGCTGTCCTGCTGGTGTGTGGAGACAAGCCATGTCTGGCAAACACCAGCATTTCAAGGGACCCGAAGTCAGCTGCTGTGTCAAGTATTTCTTGTTCGGCTTCAACATAGTGTTTTGGGTGAGTTTGGTGCAGCTCGGCGACTTTGGTGTAATGGGGGAGGGGGGTGAGGCTTTGTCTGCTGCCTGGGGGTAGTCAGAGGGGGTGAGCTGGCCTTTCTCTGTGGCACTTTCCATTGTTTGTCACTGCTTGGAGTAATGATCTGAGAGGAAAGCCATTATTATCCGTCAGACACCTCAGTCAGGGCAGCCTCCCACCATCACTGCCAATGGGATGCTGTGCCAGTCCTCTCCCCTCACAGAGGTGTCCCCAGAGGGGGACAAGCCCTGTCCTGTAGTCTCTGCTGACTTGGAAGGCAATGGCCAGGATCTGGTTAAGTTGTACAGGATGTATGTTGTGTGGGTGGCAGTGTTTTCATTTCCCAGCCATCAATCGATACTAATAGCACAGCGGTGCTTTCTGCCCATGTGCCGGGCACAGATCTCATACTGCCATCCTTACCCAGGTTCATAGGATGGCACATTGGTGGCACATTGGAAAAGGACGCTTCTGAGGTCATTCACAACTGTACACAATGGTCATTATTTACACATCCATATTTACTTCTATTATGGGTGACACTGCCAGGTCTCATACTGCCATCCTTACCCAGGTTCATAGGATGGCACATTGGTGGCACATTGGAAAGGTGCTGTGTTCTGGGATCATTCACTACAATACACAATGGTCATTATTTACACATCCATATTTACTTCTATTATAGAAAATGCTGGCAGATCTCCTACTGCCATCCTTACCCAGGGTCATAGGCTGGTATATTGGTGGCACATTGTGAGCGGTGCTGTGTTCTGGGCATCACTCACTACTATACACAATGGTCATTTATACATCCTTTATCACTTCTATTATGGCTAATGCTGCCAGGTCTCCCACTGCCAGTCTTACCCAGGTTCATAGGCTGGTATATTGGTGGCACATTGTGAGAGGTGCTGTGTTCTGGGATCATTCACTACTGTACACAATGGTCATTGTTTACACATCCATAATCGCTCCTATTATGGGTAACGCTGCCAGGTCTCCTAGTGCCATCCTTACCCAGTTTCATAGGATGGCATATTAGTGGCACATTGTGAATGACGCTGTGTTCTGGGATCATTCACTACTGTACTACTGTACACAATGGTCATTGTTTACACATCCATAATTGCTTCTATTATGGGAAACGCGGCCATAATCTAGTCCGGGGTCATTGTTTGCTGCCTCGCTGATGCTAGAAAGCTGGACAAACAATTGTGCGTCTGTATGCAGTGCCGAGACCACCCATTTTATTATAGACATCCCATAATATATATCTGGACAAACGGACAACTCTGGTAATGTTTTTTTTTTTGTTTTTTTTTTGGGTAGCTCATGAATCCATCCTTAGACCCCTAACTACACAAGGGGGGACAAAGCAATCTGGGTTGTAAATCGTAACCATGAGCATTTTTTTGTTTTATATGTAAACAAACTTGTGTGACCTGGGCTGTCACTTGTGTCCTCTGGAAAATGCTCATTGCCTGACTCCTTACTGGTTCATATAAGTGAATTCAACTTGGGATATGCATGTGTCTTCTGAAACTAAAAATCAACTAGTGTTTTGTCTTGTTTGGAGCCTCCCCATATACAGATGTTTTGTGACTATAAATGTGTATTTTTGAGAAGGGTTACTTGTTGCTGTACTATGGTATAATCCACAATCGTTTTATTTCATTAATGATGGCTCTATAATGAACCTTGTTCATATGAAAAAGTATTTATACCTCCTAAAATGAATATCCTGCAGTGTGACCATCTGTAATGTGATGGCTGCATTTGTTTTTTGCCCCTGCGAGTAAACCACTGCCTAGCCTATGTAAGCTTGGCTCTGCTTCTGTATGGACGGGGTCATGACTGTAACCCAGACAGGACATAAAACATGTCTGGTCTTGTTTACTACAGAGAATATGGTGGCAGTAATAACCTGCTCAAATGAAGAGCGCCTCTGTGTCAAACTCTACACATTTCTGGCAGGATCAATGGACATACCTATAGAATACTTCCCCATGCCACTCTTTCCCTGCCCACATCGCTGGCATCATGGACACACTGGCATTTTGTAGAGGGAGGGTGGGAAATCACTAGAGTACTCTGCTTTAATTGCCAGTATCAATGGCGCCATATGGGCAAACCGCTTGGGAGGTTAGGCTTCGTGGTGGCGGTGGACTGTCCACTACCATAAAAACGACTGTGTAAATCGCACCACTCTTGTTCACCTGCTGACTCTGCTTGACACATGGGAAGTGTTCAGGTCTCCAAACATGCTGCAATGGGCGCTCCATAGATGACCCAGGCGCCTGTCGATTGGACAAGAATCAAGGCACACCACTTTAGGTGCCCAATTCCTGATCAATCCTTTGGATGGGGTCCAAAGGCATAACATTCAATCAGGATTTACAGACATGTCCATTACCTCTTAGACAGACCTGTCTTCGAGCAGGATCAGTTTGAAGACAGAGATGGGCTCTAGAAAGGTGGCCATGCATGGTATGACGTCAATGCTCGAAGAGCCCATCGATCTAGCACAAATATATGTGTATATGGGCACCTTTTTAAATGTACATTTATAGGATATTTGTTGTAGACAGGCTGTTTTGGATATAATGACTCCCCCATCCCCCCCATCTGTACATATGGTCTTGCGTAAAAAGTTTCCGTTTGCGACCATGCATGTAGTATGAATCCCCAAAGAACAGAACACGACTTCCTCTCAGACTCGGTTGAAGGAACTCCTCTCCAAAGCCTCTCCTATATAGTATGTCAATATATAGACACTCCACATGAAAAATCTCTACGAATAAGCCCCCCAGTTGGGGTGAAAGGTGTCAGAGGAGACCCCCAGGGGATTCTGTGTTGTACTGTGTTTGCCCATTATTTCAATAAAGCCTGCCACACACCCACCAAGTTGGGTGCCGACAGACTAGTCCTGATGAGCTCTGGAATGGACGAGTTGCCTGCATCGTCGGCGGCGGCTGTGTGCCTGCTGTTACCTTCAATGAAGACGTCGGTCTTCATTCAAAGTAACAGCATCGGCTGGCATTGGCCAGAGAACATCGGACATGTCTGTTCTCTGGCCGGCCGAGCTGTGGGGTGTCAGGGATCTGTCGCTCCTTGTGGGCACACACCGATTGGGGGCCGATTTTGCCGCCGACCGTCGGAGCGAGCGCACACTCCCATCGGTTAGCGGCAAAATCGGCCGCTAATCAGTGTGTGTATGGCAGGCTTAAAGGAGTTTGGATTTGTATCTGGAGTGCGAAGTGTCCATACAGTATAGATCCACCAGAGGTCTTGAGATCTATGGTAATTACAGTGTTCTATACATATAATAATAATAATATGGAGGTCTACAAACCTGAATGACCACTCAGAGTTCTAGTTCCTTTGCTGGCCTTTGACATTTGGCACGGTGCCATGGATACAAATACTAAAGTAAATGTTTACCTTGTTGGCACACTGGTTCCTGCACTTGATGCGGACAGATTTTTAACTTTGGTTGTTTTTCACTTGAGGTTATAAATTGACTTGTACGGACAGGGTACATGTGCACCGTGTGGGAAACCATAGCAACAAGGCGTCAATGATTTACTACTCGCTCTATACTGACAGCAGGTAAAACAAACGCTGGTAATGCTCATCGGACATATAAAACCTCTGTGCCCGGTGTATGAAGCTGTTGTTCCCAAGTCATCCCTGTTCCCCACAGCCAAGGATGCCTCCATGATGTAGACGCTTCCAGTTGGCTGCCCAGCAGCAGGGCATACACAGTTTGATTTTTTTCGTTTAATTGCCTTAAATTATGCTTTTTAGCTGAATCGTTTGACCAAAGTTGTTCCAAATTGATCAAGCATGTTGGTACATCTAACAAATTGGTTGGACATGTTTGTAAATTTTATTCAATCGTTCAAGTGTCTGATTGGCGTGGAAATGGTGTGTATGCCCAGCTTTAGCTTCTGCTGATACCATGTGAATGGTGGAGAATACCACTCGAAGACAGGTCCATGGACAGGTAACGGACATGTCCGTAGATCCTGATCGAAAGTCATTCCTTTGGATCGTCCAAGCTTAGTGACGTCACCACGCTGTGCTTGAACGGGTCATCTATCGAGCGACTGTCGCCGCATGCATGGAGCCCTTTAGGCATGCTATTCAAATGTCCAAACAAGATTATTTTATGTTGAAAGGTCTTTTACACACAAAATCTTTTGTTCGGGTTTTAAAGGCACTGAACCTTATAAAAATGTCCAGCTTATACTTCTATTATACTATTTTCCATGCATAGGTAAGGGTGTGGCACCTTGTTTCTTAGATTACATTCAAACCAGTGGCTCACATAGCTGATATTTGTTTCAGTGCCAGGAGAGTGGTACCGGTCAGCCTAGGCATTGCTTTGCTGGGTTGCCAACCTCTGTTCTGTTCTTGGAAAGGGTCCTAAGAGTAAGGAAAGCATTGCAAGCTTTACACAAAAGTGTAGGTGTGTTTTGTGGGCGTTTATGTACAGGTGGCACTGATGCGTTTGACTATCATTATTGATCTTGGCAGAGTTTTTGTAGCGTGACTTCCTATTATTTATTTTTTTATATATAGAAGAGTAGGAAGTGGGAACGGACAACATGTCATTGTTGGGTCATCTTTGTCAGTTTCTCATAGTGAGAAGGTAGTGGAGTAACTTTCATAATAAAGTACATTTTTCTCATGGTCTTTGTCTGTAAAGCTAGCCGTACACATATCGACTTTTGCACAATCCTAGTTTCGAACGTGTTGTGTGTCAGTCCCCCCCCCCCCCATACATCTATAAGCTGGGTACACACGTGTAGATATGGGCTAGATTGATGGCTGCTTCGAGCGCCGTTCACGCTATCTATCTGCCAAATATCAAATGCAGCCATCCCTGTTTCAGAGATATAAGACATGATCGTAAACCATGGTTGATGTCCGTTGCTTTGCATGGAGACCACAAGGTGCTGTGCCTCCAGCTCCTCCGACGTCATTGCACTGCTGCAGGGAACCACGCAGTGTATAAAACATGATCCATTCCTGATCGTACTAAAGCTAGGCATACACAGTTTGATTTTAGCATGACCGTTCTTCAATTTGATTTTAGATCTTGATCTTTTCATCGAACACCAATCGTAATAGAATCCAAAGTAGTACCACATGAAAGGTTACATCGCAATACGACCAAAATCAGCGTTAAGCCCCCCATACAGCACGTACAATTACCATGCATTTTCGGTACAACCAACTTTTCTTCTACCAAAACTATGTAATATGAGGACCTTTCTACACCTTCCAATAACTATATATTCTATCAGGGAGGACACTATACTACACAGTTGTTGGTAGGTCTCATGGAAGTTGTATGGAAGAATCTAAAGGTGTATGGGGGGCTTTAGATTCAATCAAAGACAGGATTAATATGTATATTTGTTCATCAAATACAATCAACCCGACCAACAAACAAAATGCTGCGATTTTAGGTCGATCGTTTTCCAACATTTACGATCACTTTTTTAATCAATGTTTTTATTGTTATCGACCAATTTTTGCCAATCAAACCATGTGTGCAGTATATGATTTAAGGCCGATTGATGTAAACTGTGATCGTTTTAAGTCCATTGAACGCTAAAATCTAATCGAGCCTAGCTTAAGGAGTGCATGCATAGTACGATTGTAAGTACGTTGGTAGTTTAGACTCCAAAAACGATTAGAATTATGATTACAAATTCGGTCGGAATTACGATGGTAAAGACGACTGTAATAAATCCAAATGCCTAGAAAACCTGTCAGATATTTGTATGATCAACTGAAATTTACCAACATGTCCGATCAATTTTAAATCACTTTTGGTGGATTGTACCAGTTGGGCAGGAATCTATTTTCATTAGATTGACTTAAAAATTGAGCAGTTTATGTTGACCGACTGGAAATACTGATCTGTGCAGGTTAAGGGTGAAAGTAAGGCAGAATCGTAATTTGAGTAGTCGCCAATTACTAAGAGATTCCGCAAAATGTATTTAATGGGGGCTTCTTGTTTGACAACAGAATCTTTTAAATTCTGGGGGCACAGAAAGCAAACCCTTTACAGAGATTTTATCCAATCTCTACACCTGGTTCCCAACCTTTGCCTAAGTTATGGCAAAACCTAACATCGGACCTGCCATCGCATTGAGATGCTAAAATGTCTGTGCAGTCTCGCAAGTTGTGCGGTTATTTCTCCTACCCTAACCTGGTTATATTTGTGTATACGGTGTATGCCTGCACCATGCAGTAGTTCTAATCGCTCAGACTGACTTGGCATTGTATATATTGTTTCTGCATCCACCAGTGATCAGAGAAGCGGGCCAAATCTGTGACAAACACAATAACGAAAATCTGAATTTAGTAGAACCAAATTGGATGGCAATGCGGGCTAGTGACCCTCCTGCAGTTTAGATGGCATCACCGATTGCAGCGTTGGGTACTTTTTGCTGCAACTATTCTAGGGGCTCCCAATCCTCTACTGCAACCTTATTGCTCCATGGAAGTAAGCTTCTTAGATATGGTCTTGGCCTGATAGATGTTTGTGTTCTTGTTTTGGGGAAGAGGTGGTAGCAGGGTACCCTGATGGAGGCAGGCAGTGTAATTATTTGGGAACTCTTTGTTCTGGCATTAATGTCATGTGCCATTAAAATGTGTTTTTGGGTATGTATAAGCCTTCATGGCAGCTTTAATTTTATGCATTGTTAGGGTGGTCGACCATGCGTGTTTTGCAATGCATTCACGTTAATTTTCCTTTTCAATATGATGAACTGCAACCGCCCCTGATCGCAGCCATAGAGAATGTGTGTGTGTGTG
>CM070034.1:44501727-44520774 GCA_036250615.1 Ptychadena robeensis | reverse complement strand
TCTTCTGAACCTGTTTTCATAGGGAGGGATGGCTCGAAAATGTTCTAATACAAAGGGGGGGGGGGGGCCCCTGCAAGGAAAGTTTAGGAACCACTATGATTAAGCTGACTACACGTTTACTTTTATTTTTCATCTGGCAATCACTTGTAGTTAAATGGACTTGCCTCGATAATTTTGTTATTTTAATTTATGGTCCAAACCCAGTGGTTGCCTCTTTGGTTGTGAAAGGTGTAATATCCAACCACTTTGTCTTAAGGGAATTTGAGGGGAACCTATAGCTTTTGTTTCAGTTGAAGAACAATTGGTGTAATTTAGGGTTGCTTTAACTTTCTTCCTCTGTCCTTCCCTTTTTGTTATGCTTCTGTGTAGCTGGTGCCATGACGAGGCTTGTGGAAAGAACCTTTTGTCATCTACGGGATTGCAGAATTATTATGCAAGTGGTATGTTTGAGTCTAATTTTATTATTAACAACAACCATGTCTCAGTGAACCCAAAAACTGCAATATCAAGCTGAATATTTTTGGGAATTCCGTTTTAGTTTGTTTTTAGTTTTAGCTATTTTAGGGGGATATCTGTTTGGGCAGGTTGAGCTATTACTTGTGCATATTATTACGGCTGCCATCACGCACGATCCATCGACCGGATCCGCCGGCCGTGCAAGTGGGGCTCCACGATCGGATTCCCGAATTGGCGGCGGATCGGTCTCACCTTGGATGCGGCAGAATCGCCGAAGATCGGGCTGAACTCGATCAGCCAGGGAATCCGTGCAGTGTTGGCTCAGCTTAGGCCAACTTAACAAAAAACACATGTATTAACCCGATTTCAGATTTTTATTTTTACCATTGAACCAATTACATCTCAACATTCTCAAATATATACATTTCTTGACATTCAACAAAACCAAACATCATGACCAATATAGCCCCCTTTTCCTTTGCACGGACCTCAAAAGCCCTGCCATCCCAGGATTCTTCACTGTGTTTGATCTTTTCACCATCACATTCGTGCCAGCAGCACCACAACAGCCCAGCCTCCCAGACACTGTTAAGAGAGGTGTACTGTTTGCCCGTCCTTGTAAATCACCATTTGATGATGGACCACTCAAGGGTTCAGATCAGGTGGAACAAGGCGGCCATGTCTTAGTTTTTTTCTTCTTTTATACCCTTCTGCCAGCACGCTGTTGATACTGGGACGCGTGTGATGGAGCATTGTCCTGCTGAAAATCATGTTTTGCTTGGGAAGGATGCAGGACTTCTTCCTGAACCAACTGCTTAAAGAAGGTGTCTTCCGAAACTGTCAGTAGGACTGGGAGTGAGCTTGGACTCCATCCTAACCCGACAAGGGCCCCACAAGCTCATCTTGATGATCCACCCAAACCAGTACTCCACCTCCACCTGCCTGGCGTCTGACGGGAGCTCTCTGCCCCTTTACCACATCCAGCACGTGCCCCATCCATCTGGCCCATCAGACTCACTCTCATTTCATCAGTCATAAAACAACCTTAAAAAATCAGCCCTTGGATTATTTCTGGCCCAGTCTTCACGTTTCAGCTTGTGTGTCTTGTTCAGTGGTGGTCGTGCTTCAGCCTTTCTGGTCTCTGAGTATGCACACCTTGTGCTTTTTGTCACTTCAGTGATGTTGCATCGCTGAATCTGGCCAAACTGGTGCAATGGCATCTGGCGCTGCGAACGCTTGACTTTTTTCTCAGTTCAATGTGTCAGTTATTTTTGGCCCCTTTGTTGTAATCCACGCTTCTTTCTTGATGATAAACCATGGACTATTTTTTGAATAACGCTGGATTGTTGATGATCACGCTTCAGAGACTTTGTTGCAATTTTAAGATGCTGCATCCCTCTAGCAAGTACTCACTATTTTTTGATTTTCTAAGCCTGTCAAGTCCTTCTTTTGAAACCCATTTTGCCAGGAAAGAAAGTTGCCTAATAATTATGGCACACCTAATGGTGCAGTGTTTATCCTTAGAACCACCCCCTTCTCATTACAGAGATGGGCACATCACCTAATAGCTTAATTGTAGTAGGCTTTCGAGCCCTATACTCTTGGATAAGACCTTATAAGAGGATGAATGTGGTCAAAATACTCATTTGGCTTAATAATTCTGCACTCGTGGGAACCCCCACAACCCCCTGTAACTAGTGCTTTTCGCAATTTTAGGAAATATCCCGCTTAAACCAATCACACAAAGGATAAATGGTCAGTGATTAAGAATCCTATTTTTTTAATTTAGCTAAAGCCATTTGCAGAGATTAGGTTATTACATCACTTTGGATGTGGTAGGCTAGTTACCCTTTAAACCAACCTGCGGGTTGCAAGGTTCGCGCATTCCCTGTAAAAGTAATCAGGAGTTTGGTGCTAATAAGCACAAGCACAATAAGCGCAAACAGGTGGGAAGTTAGGGAGAGAGTAATGCCCCTCACTCTAACGAAGGGAGAGGTAAGCGGTAAGCCCCAGACACATTTCAAAGTAAGCAACGCAATCTAACTTTACCGGACATGTCCTTAGGTATCAGATCGATTTGTGGTCATATTATGGCCGATTTAGGTTGTCTTGACATTCCAATTTGCGCGATTAGTGGCAGATCGAATCAAGCGTGTATGGTGGGAATTTACTCTCTCTCTTCTAACTTCCATAACGCACATCGTCTCAAGTGGGGTGGGAACGTAGGAGAGGACATTCACTTATCTGGTGACGGAAGTGATGTCAAGGGGTGTCAGACTGTACTTTCCTTGTTGGAAATACTGAAATTGAGAAGTCGTGATGTCACTTTTGGGGTCGCAGCTCTAAAAAGGATGGAGGAACCAACTCTTTTGAAATCTTCTGTTAGGCGTGATTCATTGTCCTTTTCCCTGCATTTAGTATCCTGCCGATCGCAGGAAAAAGGTCACTGCCGCCCATTCAGAATTGGGGCTATGGCTCCGCCTGTACACACAGGCTGAACTACAAAATCAGTGAGGGTTGTCAAATAATTATTTCCTCCACTGTACACTACTTTTTTTTGAATGGGCACCTACCTACATGTGTGGCTTAATCGCCATGCACGATCACAGGTGAGTGAAGAAGACCGCCACTACAGTTGTTGCACGTTTCGGCATAAATGTGTATTGAATCCCTATCTAGCTTGTTTGTTTTTTTTTTTTTTTCTTTGCCTGACCTAGAATTTCCATGTGAAAGTGACATGGGCAAAGCCTGCGATTGGGCTGTGTTACCCATGCGTTTTAATATGGCTGCATAAGAGGTCAGAGCCCCACCCCCCCCCTTGAAGCCCTTGCTCAATTATTTCCTTTTTCTACCTACATTAGAATGTATAGTCCCATTTACAATGCAATAAAAACTAAAAACAAAAAGTGCAATGTGTCTAACCAATACATACATATGTTGATTCTTATGATGTTATTAAAGGATGGCTCCCATTCACAAGCCAAATGAATCTTTCCCACCATGGCAGCATCTCTGCATCAAGAGATTATATTTGTCTCTCTTGTTGCGTGAAACTTCTACTGATTATGTGTTGGGAAATCAAGGCATTATGTTGAGATACCAAAAAGCTTGTGTGTTTTCTTTTTTTTTCTTTGTTTTCCCCTCTGACTTCCATGCTGATTGTAGATATAAAGTCATCCTTTTCCATTGGCTGCACCTCTTCTTCCTCTTCATTTCCCGCTATTTGTCGGGAAGATTCCATATTTTCTGGGTGGGCTTCCTGTATGAACCATCAGGTACACAGCCAACTGGTGTGTATGTTGATCAGCGCGGTCATCAACTGTAGACTAGTATCACAACCCTCCTACACTTCATTGTGAGTGGGATTTTGGGAAGAAATCAAACTGTGGGTGAAGAGGATAGCCGAATGGCAAGATCTATACAAGCAATCCTTTTACCCAAATTACACTATTAATAATATTTTATTTATTTTCAGTAAACAAGTGTCACATGTGGCGTACTTGCTGCATAAGAAAGGTTCCAGTGTTAATCAAGTGGCGCGTACACATAGAAGCGTCTGCAGCGCTTATTGTCTAATTCATTTTTTATGGGCTTGCCGCGAGTTGCCCACATCAATTGAAATGCATTTGACCCATCCATTGCATTTTTTTTCCTCGTGTACAGTGCCACATACTAAATTAAAGAAGCGAATGAAGAAAAGCGTGAAACCTGCTGCGATTTGATATATATGCGGTGCAATGCGATACCTTGATGCTCCACTGAAGCCAGTGGTGACTGGTCTTCTGAAGCATTGGGTTCCAATTGTTGTTCAAGCGTGTGGCCATAGGCCTAGACCTCGATACATGTTTACCTGGTCAATGCTCCCTAGGCACTGGTCATTCTGACCCTGACAATCGGTATTGTGTCATAACAATGGTGCAGAAGTCGTACAAACCTTGCCACAGCTAGGTGCTGTCAATGATCTATGATGGAGCCCAACAGAGCATAAGTTTCCATTTTTTTTTTTACCGATTTGCTTTGAGTTTTGGGATGTACACAAGTCATTTAAGAATCTGGAGTATGATGATAGCTTAAAGCCGGGGCATTCTGTTGTGATTCCCCTGCAATAAAGGTGAAAATAACAAAACGACGCCGTGCAACACCACCTTTGGAAACACCTCCTCTGATCATTTGATCGGATGAGGGTCCCATCCTAAAGTTCTGGCCAGCAAAAAACCACTGGTTTTTTGATCGACTTTTTGGCTCGGTTCCTGGTTATCGTACAGGTGGGCTGCATAGTATTCCTTAAGGATCAGCGCAATGCGCATGTGATTAATCGTTTTGGGGACAACAAAAAGATCGAGCCTTGTATAGCCAGCTTTCCTCTGGGCTGCTTTTATATAAGTAGGTTTGTTTGATTCATATTTAGCTTCTTCCATTTCAAACACTTTTCCATCTACGCCTTCGTTATTCTTCCTAAAAAGATTAAGTGGTTAGCTAACGCACAACTTTCACTTGGTTTTGCATCCATTCAGAAACCACTACTCACTGCTACCCGTGTGTTATGATGTGTACGCCGGGCCAGAAATGAAATGCTTATGGTGACTTATTTGCCTTGAATCTGGGGTAATGTTCAGCGTAATGTTGTCCTCTTGGTTCGGAGGTTAATGTCATCATTTTCAGTAAAACAGAGAAGCCTGGCTTTTCCATTTTTTTTAATTGGAACAGATGTGTGCGATAATTACTGATTCTGGCTTTCAGTACGAGTTGTGTACGTCATGAAAACATGCTAGCTCATCAACCTCTCTCCTCGCTGAAGGGCCAATTGTCAGTCGGAGCCCAGCTGGCACTTTAAAAGTCAATTAAATTTATTTGTTCTGGATTTGTATTTGGCATACCTTTTTGCTGTATTCATTGGTAACGTAACCTATTTTGTGCACTACTAACCCCGCGCCATTCACATAAAGCATGTTCAAGCAAAGTAGGCAGGTTAATGGACCATGCAGTAGTTCTCTATATTCCTCCCCACCAAAGCCAAAAGTCCATTGTCGGGAGGGGGACCAAAAAAAAAAGGTCTTAGATCCAACAGAGCAGTGTGCACAGGGCGGAATTTACTGTATTTCTATACACTACCGCGACAAATACAACAACCGTTCCCTTCTCTAATCCTCCTGACCAACTCATGGAGAGACACTTTTACAATCCCTCACACTAACCTTCCGCTATGTTGCCATATGGGAGAAGAGGAGTTTGTTGGGCTAATTTTTTTATGATTTTTTTTTTTTTTAATTCTAAAGTAAGATGTACATGTAAATACACAACTTGTGATCTCAAAATGGCATCCGTTCCACACGCCGCTATCACCAGTTGTTGTCAAATGGGAGGAATTTTATTTAAAACCAGATTGATCTCATACATAAGATTTTGTACGCACATTTAAGATATGGCCATATCCGATGGCCGCTTGAAGCCCCATGCACGCTCACGGCCATATATCTAGCCCATATATGCAGCTATCCCTGTTGCTCTGGCAGGACCAATCATCTGCTCAAAAACATGCGAGTCTGATATTACTGTGAACCCACGGTCATGTCTCTTGCTTTGCGATGGAGACCGCTGAGCTGAAGAGGAGAGCATGCTGTCCCTCCGCTTCTCCGATATCTGAGCAGCATTCCTCTGCTGCCGGAACCTCGAAGCTCCTTCGAGCCGTGTGTTCCCTTCTTACTATCTAAGTAATTGATTCGTTAAGCATCACTATTTATATAGCGCCAACATATTACCAGGCTGTACAAGAAATGTTCTGCAAAGCATGAGTTCTGTCTTTACATGAATATTCTGTTTGCAGGAAAATAAAATGATGTGACATCGACTAATCTCCCCTCCTCACGATATGGAACTGCTTCTCATGGTAAGTTGGTTTGTGGCCAGTTGTTGTGAATAGGTCTCTCTTTATAATTGCTTAGTGTGTTTCAGATAATCTAAATGGAGGCAAGGACTGGAAGATAAGATCAGATTACGATGACTACATAGGATTATGTAAAGGTTTGGTTTTAAAGGGGGGCATACGCGGGGTCCCATTCTCCCTCGAGAATGAGCTACTGATGCAGGCATGATGATTCATCACGCTGCACCGATGCTCAAGGATCGGCGGGCACCCTTTCGGACATTACTTTGGATGGGGTTGCGCGTTCAGTCAATAATTTACATCGGGATGAGCAATTTTATATTTCCTGTGTTTGCATTTGTACGCAGTATTTGTTGCTTTAAAGTAAGTGCCTTGAGGAGCCCCTCTTAGTATAGATGTACATATTGTTATAGACACACATCCCCTAGGCTGAGCCTTCGTAATAAAACAACCAACCAAGTAATAAGGGGAATTAGCCGTCAGCCATGTGATTTCTGCAAACTTCCTCAGATGAAGTTGTGATATGTAATGTGGTTTTCTCTGACGCCTTTTCGCGTCAAGTTCCGGATTGTCTGTGAATTTTCCTTCACGTTCTATTCTACAGAGGGGCGTCGTTGATATCGGATATTGTGATATCCCAGAATACAATTTGGTAAAGGCGAGCTGCTTAAATAAGTTTGCACTGGATGCGTGAATCAAAATTGTTGGCTGAGGTGAGGGATGCAGATCAAGGCGAGATGACGAATTCAGTAGAAAGGGGATAATAACTGTTACAATGGGCATGAAAAAATGTCACAGGGTGGAGTGTCACGGTGGTACCGGGATATGTTATTATGCAAATGTGTATGAAAAAGAATACAAGACACCATAACTACCCCCCATATACAGTCTATCGCTGTCAGGCATTTCGCAGACGCAGCAGTCACAAGCATATGTCATGGCAGCCAGCTTTTGTTTGGCGTGTGTGGCTTAACTGATTTACCTCTCCCAATGTAATGAGGCAGAGAGAGGAATGATCGCTGAGCAGTGGCACGGCTCTGATCAATGAAGCTTAACTGCTCGCGATCTTCTTCCTTTTCTTCTGCCACCAGCCGGCATGAGTAACTAAAAGCTATGCCATACACGTGTAGATTCCCATGGCCATTGATCACTCATCCAATTGATTCCGGCGTCTCAGCGGTAATGGTAGCTTGCGGATCAATCTGCCAATTAAGAGTAATCCGTTCGCTGCAACAACCACCTTGGTCCATTGACACGTCCAATTGATCGGGGCTCAGAATTGGATCCGACAGAGACTCCGCATCGGCCCTGAATCAATATGATTCAGGGCCGATCGGGCAGTTCTTTGTCGATCAATTACGAGCCCCCATCAATTGGACCCGTGATCAATTGACACGGTGGTGTGCAGCGAACGATACGGTGCCACACAGCCCACAGCCAAAAGCTGGCACACGGTTTGCTCTTGGGTCGGACGCTCCCTTCTTCTGCTCCCACCTACTCAAAAGGAATGATTCGACAAAGAGCAGAACCACTAATAACCTCCTTAAAAAACAAAAATAAAACATACATGGTGTGTTGTGCTGACCCCCCGCCCCCCCCATAGTGTCTCTGGTTGCATGCAACTACTTTAAATCCCTACATTTTTATGTTTAGTGTTCTGTCAAATCCCTCCCCATTTAAGCCATTTCAAATGATTAAAATGTTCCAAAAAGTTCTTTCCATCATGTGGCGGGAGTGGTCCTCGCGTGTTTATGGCATGTGGCCCAAAAATGGTGGCCACAACACAGGTCGAATTTTTAAATGGATTCCCACACAATCTATGCCATGCACGGTAAGTTTGTTTTCTCAAATAGTCTTCTGTAATGCAATCGAGCAAGCCATTCTAACTTGGAAGCCAACACGTTTGATAACCCTGTTTGTTTGCACAATCGATCCCCTTTGTTTGTGGATTGGATGCGCGTGTCCCTATCCACATTAATGACAAAGTGCTGCTCACGATTCTCCGTCAAACGTCATCAGCCGCTCAAGGTTTTATGCATTGTAGGAAACTCTAACCATGTAGCCCACCTTTTACTTGACGTGGAAATAATTTGAGCTCCAAACTTCTGGTCCTGACATGGGGGTTTTCCTTTTTCTTCCGCTATGTCAGCAAGGAAGCCATCACCTTTAAATTGTGCGGGGCTTCCTAGCCGGTAGGGATAAGTTGGTACAGACGACAGGGGTCCAGTGCTGAGTTTGCATGGAATAGGTTTGTGACTTAGTACTTGATTTCCCTGTGTCCTCATGGTTCCTGCTAGATGGAAAGTCAGAAAATAAGACGCCCATCATCTATCAAGCCTGTCACAACCATAATATCCTGCCCTTTGGAGGCAAAAGATCTATTGTGGCAAAAAAGAAACACCAGGTGTGTGTAGGTAAAAAGTCAGTGCGTCCTCTGAGTGATGACTGCGATAAAAAGATTGCCTGGAGCGGACGGTTTACATTAC
The DNA here is from genome assembly GCA_036250615.1 of Ptychadena robeensis. NCBI lineage: Eukaryota > Metazoa > Chordata > Amphibia > Anura > Ptychadenidae > Ptychadena > Ptychadena robeensis. The sequence continues at coordinate 44,511,948 of CM070034.1, read as the reverse complement.
GGTTATCTGAGGAAGCTATCTAAAGCTGTGTTACATCTTCAAGTATTTCCCGTTCTCTTGACTAAAGCCATTGATCGCATGTTATGGACATTATTCAGGTTGTCAAGCGCCACAGCAAAATGGCGTTCCCAGTTCATGACTATCGTTTAAGGGACTGTAAAAGCGCATAGCGCCGTCTCGAAGTTTGTCACCAGGTTTTCTTTAAATTTTTAGTTTGAATACATATTTTTCAGAACCATACGACGTCACTTTTCAACAATTGGGGCATAAAGTGCCTGCGTCTTTATGGTCCGAATGGCGCAAACCCCCGCACCACTCAGCCACCAGTGCAAATAGTAAAACCTCGATTCTGCTCTTTCTACCTGCAAATTGGGCTGATTGTGGGTTGATCTCACGGGTATCGCTTTGGTATGCACCTAGCTCAGGCAAGGATTCACACACTGTTGCAGTGCTGTGTGGCCATATTTAAAAAACCCCCATTCCTGGCCATATCGGGCAGTTGCCAGAAAAAAGTTTTTTGGGGGGGGGGGGATCGGGATGCACCTCAGTCATGTCCGCGTCTTCCTGCTTTATAACTTTTTAAATACCTGTGTGTAACGTCACTCGCCGACCGAGTGCTGAAATGGAAAAAATGACAAGGCCCAATCAGAATTTGACACCTGGTATCTTTTGTATAGCAGGAAGGGCAGTTAGGTACAGGATGTGCTTTGCCACAAAAACTATATAACCAGTCCAAAGTATTGCACATATAGAGCGCGGTTACTGTTTAAGAGTCAGAGACTACCCCAAATACTGTGCCATCCTGCGGATTGTCTGAGGTACCACGAAACGCGCTTGAGTGCTTCTCCAATCATGAATCTTGTTTTATTTACAGTGCCTCCAGACAATCTTATAGTTCCACATATTGTTCGATGATCTGTATAGTGGATGGGGACCCTCTTATGAACCTTTTAGAGTGCCTTAACTGAAACCCAAACCCCACTTATCATCCTCAACGTGCCAGCAATGGCATAAACCTGAATTACCCACCCACACACACACGTACACACACACACACACACCACACACACACAACACACATGTACCACACACTCTACTTTCATTATATTATCGAGTGATGAAAGGGTGCTTTGTGCAATCAGAAGGAGGGGAAAAGAACTTACAGAATTGGGGCCAATAGGCCCCTGTTCATTCTCTTCTCTTTGCTTGCTGCCAGAGGTGGTGATGCATTTCTCCAAGTGCCACCTCTGGCATGGGTGCCAAAGGTTTGCCATCTAAACATGTCTGCTTTAATATGGTTGAACTTTCTGTGTGGTGGGCTTTCTAGTGCCGTGAGCTTGCACGTAGCTGCAAACCATTAAAACGGAACAACCTGTCTGAGATAATGTGTAACCTAGATCTTCCTGGTCAGCTTTTGGTTCATGTCACTGTTCGTTGAGAATTTGGCTGGCAGGACAGATCTCTAAATGACCAACCTGCTCCTAGTGGGGGATACAGGCAGCGCCTGCATTACATCATCCTTCTCCATAGAACAAAGGCTAAGTTCCCCACGATTTCTAAACTTTTTTGAACCAGCAGGATATTTGTGGGGTATCTCCATGATCATAAAATGTAAGCAAATGCAATGGAATCGATTCCATTCACACCATTGCATCTTATCACACACACATTGTACTACCACAACTTGAGGGTCAGTTGTGTTTAGATGGGTGATGTGAAATACCGGGGTAACTTAGCCAGTGTGATGCATTTCTCCTGTATACTGATATCCTAATTTATATTATGATTGATTGTTAGCATCATTTATTTTATATAGCACCAACATATTACGCAGCCGCTGTACAATACATGAAGTATAGATGCAACAAGGTAGTACCCACATGAACAGGTTATGACACAGGAGGAAAGAGACCCTGACTGATATCATGCTTACAATCTAATAGGTTTAAGGAACAAAGTATACAGTATAGGTCTGTTTACCTTAAACCAGCTAAGCCAACTGCTTTTGAATGTCCTTGTGATTGGTACCAGGTACATACATATTATAATTATAAAAGAAGCCCTGCTGGAACCGTTTTTATCAGTGAATTGTAATGGTGAGGGAGCTGGCCAGAGTCTGAAGCTCTTCAAACAGATGTGCGGGCTATGGGTGGGTGGAACGCTGGATCTATACACTACACCCACCTTATAATAAGAGATTTGAGGGACTGACAGGAGATGGGAGGACATTGTGTGTCTATGGTTACTGAACTAGAATCGCTGTGGAAATCTCTTTACCACACCCCCCAGCTCTGAACTTTCCCTTGTGTGAAGCATTCTTTGGTATATAGCTGTCCATGTCACCCCCTCCCTCCTACGAACAATAGCTAAGCGGCAGGGTTTTCACATGAAGTTCCCCCTTCCTCCTCCATGCATCATTGCTTTCCCTGCTCCATCCTCATATCTATTCCTAGAAGAAAGAAGACTTTCAGTTTACAAAACTGGGAGCTTGTAGACGCCACTGCTAAATATATCTTTACCAAATAATACAAAAGGATTATGTTAACAGAACTTGACAAAATGAAGTCTGAAAACCCTCACTCAAATGGTCTCAATAAATAGAGACCCCTGTCTTATGTTTCCCATCTTTTTGACATGAAAAAACTTGTTTTCCGCGGTGTTGGAACCACCGTCTTTGAGACGCACAGAAAACATGGGAAGTTTTGACACTTCATATATGCACCAATTGCTTTCAATAGCTGGATCACAGACTTTTCATCATTGTGTCACCATACCATTGTTGGACACTTCCCTTGAATTACAGTGTGAATGCATCAAAAAAGCAAACCATTTGCATTGTTGCCATAGGACTGCATTGGTCGTATTGATTGTGTTAACATGGTCCTTAAGCATAAGGCCACTAGGCAACTAGAACAGTGACTGTTCCCTTTTTTGGTAAATGCTATTAAATTTGCATAACGAAATTACCACACTTCCCCGGCAGGTACCCGCCAACATCCCAAAGGCAATTTTACAAAAAAGAGGTTGATGGTGAGAGACTAGAAGGTCCCAATCCTACCCACCGATCAGAGTTTCCCCTACCGAAGTAGGACAAGGGTACTTTCTCGAGGTCCTACTTAAGCAACATGAAAACCCCCAGTGGGGAGTTACTATAGATAGTAGGTGTTTGGTGAACGGCAATCAGCATGTTCAAAGTAGCAACACATCTATAATGACATAAAAAGTGAATTGAGGTCCAAATGATGTTTCCTTGTTAACAACAAACCGTCTTTAATCTTCGCATAGAAAGAAACAGGTGTCAAAAATTCCTCGGCTAGGATGTAAAAATATTGTCCATTCATCTTTTATATATTGTGTCCGCATCCCCCCGTATTAAATTGTGTTAACATGTCATGAGCATAATGCCATCAGGCACTAGAACATTGACTGTTCCTTTTTTTGTAAATTGCTATTAAACCTTTTTGGTAAAAAAAAAAAAAAACTCGTATCCATATAGTGTACACTGTAAAGTACTTTCTAAATGGTTGGGGTCATTGAACTGTCACTTACCTCTCATTTTAGGGGTTACTCCATACTTCCAATACCTTATATACTGGAATTAAGCCGAATTTCCTACCTAAAATTTGTTCAAAAAAGTAAATTTGCTTATCTTTGAGTCGAAAATAAAAATTGCCGCATATTGTTGTGGAATTTATGAGTGAATTACAAAGCCCATGAACATGTATCGCTCCCAAATTTGCTGGAGATATGAGAGGAACATTATATTCGGCTTATATTTGGGGCGGCTTATACTTTATATATATGGTACTTGCCTTGTGCCCATAATGAACATTTCCATGGCTAAGTGGCAACCCTAACCCTTAAAGGTAATGTGATAAAACTACAACCTGTACCTACATCCAATCACCCTATACATGTGTATTAGGCTTCATTCTGATATGCAAAAATGTCTGAAAATCCAAACCGCATACAACTGCATCCCATACAAAAACAGAGGACTGGACAGAGTACAGTTGATATATACAGGACAGTATTTTTGGTCATCTCAGAGCGTTTTTGATTGGATTCCTGGGGAACTGTAACATTTTCTGTTTTAGTTATAGATGTGGTGGTATCCAACAGGTTTAATAGTTGTAGGGAACTTTCTTTTTAGCAGCAGTCTGTGTCCTGGTTTGTGGCTATCACACGTCCTCTTTCCTAGCCAGGTGTCACGTGGGAGGAGGGGTTGACCTCTCCCCATTTGGGGATTAACCTACCTCGCTCTTCAGACTGAAGACAGAAAGGAAAACACATGGCCTGATACTGGACAGAGTTTCCTGAACGATTTTCACTGCTACACCATCTTGCGGAGCAAATGTTAGGGCCGTGGGCAGATAATCCATTTGCAAGATCATGTTGAGCTTACGGCTTTGTGTATCTGTAAACTTAACTTTAATTTTCAGACATAGTAAGGAACATTCAGGTGGGTTACACTGTAGATTTTTTTTGTTCGAGGTATCATCGAAGAATGAGCGTGTTTTTTTGGTTGATTGAACGAACATCTAGAATAGGCAATTTGTTTGGAGGATTAAACTAGTTCTACCCCAAACAAAAATGGGTTGAAGTCATTGAGACATGTTGGTAAATGGTTTATTGTCGTGTGTAATTTCGAATGCATTTTCATTCGATTATCTGTGATGATGAAAAAAACTCTAATGGTTCATTTGATTAAATGAACGAATGATGTTCCACAACGACCCTCAAAAAAAAATCTAGATTGATTGAAACAAAAATCTACACGTGTAAACCCCTTTAACCCTTAAGCATTGAACACACGGCTTGGTATTGTACCGTTTGAGGTTCCCTGCAGCACGTGATGAGTCATCACGCCGCTCCTGATATCGAGGAGCTGAAGGTGCAGCACTGCTGTGTCCTCTGTGGTCCCATGCCAGCAATGTCGCATTAACCGTGGTTTTGGCTGCTACTGCATAGACGCATAAGAATAGACGTAAATCATACCATCTAATTCCCGGCTAAACCATCAAAGTCTACTGTTTTAATTGCAGAGTACCCGGCCTACATAGTTTTGGTAGACTAAGGATAATCTGAGCAGAGATCTAACGGTGTATGGCCATCTTTTACACCTGCTTTTAAAAGTCCATCCCTAGCACGTGTTACTACAGAGTGAGGAATCACCTTTTCGGGCATGTAGTCTTTGACCTTTTTTGAAACTTCCGCTGTGTATCTAGACAGGAAGTGAGGAGAATTTGTTTCATGCTTTCAACAGCCACCGTATACTGCCCAGTGACATTCTGTTCCTACACACAAAAACCAACAAATTTTTTTTTTGTTTTTGATTTATATTCGTGTGTTGGCCTCATAGTAGACACAACGCTTAATTACTTGATTTTTGGGGAGTCTGTTTTCTGGATTGGTTAACTCTTTCTGGAGGAGCTGATAAGATCCCGCCATGTGTTCTTTGTTCGTTCTTTTCTCTTCAGTATTTGTAGGACAAACAGGAAAGCAAGATCTTTAGAATGTTGATAGTTGTTGTGGGAGTCAATTCCTTTGTGCAAGCGCTGAATATTGTAACTGTGAGAAGAGAACTATTGGCCTTTGTTCGGAAAGGTCGGCTTTTTACAGCGTGCTTTTCTTTAGCCTTTCAATGTAACCGGCACCAACATTTTCAAAATGTGTTTTTGGTTTTCTGTGCTTTTCTTTAATAGGTAACTATCATTGTGATGATCTGTTTGAAAATTGCTCTTGCCTGGCTATCTCTGGTTCCGACAGGGAACCAGTGAGGAGCTGGAAGGACCTCCTAACTCCTGTTCTGCGTACTTGTTTTCGCGGGCAAGTTTCTCACGTACAGATCCTTTTAATCGGCCTAACAGCCAGCTGCTGGAAGAGTTGAGCCGCTTAATATTTTACAGGTTCCTTTTAAAGCTTAACTTCTGGCAGATATTGGGGGTTTTTCAGATGATCTTATTTGAAATAGGCCCGCATTCTTCTCAGTCGAGTCTATAGTGGCTTTTCTCACCTTGGGTATTGTTCAAGTAGGGATACCCGCTTCGAATTTAGCACGATCGCTCTTTAAATGATTTTAAGGTAGCCATAGCACAGGTCGATTTGTCAGCGATCATTGCTGATCGATTGCTGCTCCAATCTTTCCAGGCCCCCGCCATACTTGGCAATTTGATCGCTCGGTAATGTGAGCAACACTACCTTGTGAATCCGATTTGTGGCTGATTGGACAATGACCGTTCTCAAAGGCCGATTTTACAATTCCATCATCGAATGGCTGCTGCATATGCTCTGAGTCCATAAATGTTCCCCGATGTCCAAACATCGACCAAAAAAACCAACATGTCGGGTTCAATGTCCGATCCGATATTTTTAGTCGATTCCGTTTTTTTTGGGTCGATCGGGCCGGGTGAGGCAAACCCTTATGATTGCTGATTGAACGCGCGCAGTGATCGATTGGTCAAAAATGTAGTGGAAAATCGACCTGTGGATGGTTACTTTACATCTTGATGTTTTCATCGGACACCGATCATAATCGAATCCAGTATTTACCATGTGAATGTTCAATCGTAAATACTGTTTTATTTTATTATTTAGAGTCCATATACATGTTTCATTGGGAATACCATCCACCCGACCAAACAAACACAATTGCTACGACACTTTAGTTAGATTCATTGACACTCGGCCTAAATGTTTAAACATGTCCAATGACTTTTCGATCAACTGTTTTGATCGGTATCAAAATTTTCGTCACTTGAACCATGTGTGGCAGTATAAGTTTTAAGAGTTTGATTGCTCTAAACGTAAACGTTTTTTGAGTCGTCATCAGCACTAAAATCGACCGCGTTTAGCCTAGTTTTAACATGGTGTCTCTTACTGCACCACAGTGGGTCATCATGTGAACAATCCACAGAAATATTAGATTCGATGCTTTTGTGTGCGTTCGCACGCCCCCCCCCCCCCCACACTCTCCGTCAGCCAAGGTTACTGGTGAATGTAGGCCAAATTTGAAACTTGGACAAGTCGCGCTCAACCTATAGGGCCCTTTACACTATATGTATTGCGTTTTACTAAATGTGGTTTTTTTTCTCATAGAAAAACCAATTTACCCTTCCACACTCGAGGTTTGTTAGACTCCCTTCTTGCCTGCCTTTTGCATTGCCTTTGTTAAAAACGCCGATGTATTTCCAAAATGCTGTGTTTTTGTATATAATGCGCAAGCGCATGCCTTTAATCGCCTGGGTGTTGAGCCTTCCCTCCAGAAGACCCAAGACACATGCCAGCGTCACTGGGACCCCTGGAGGTGTGTGTGTCCTAAAAAAAATAGACCCCCCCCCCTCCATAAAATTGGTCAATTCGTGCCGCCTACAGGCCTCTCCTGTTTGGCAGATCTGGCGTCATCGTACGACATAGAAGCATCGTCCGTATGATGATGCACAGAATCGCCGGGGGATTAGGTACCAACACATTCGATTCGATTTGTTGCGATCATTGCCAGTCAATCTTTCCATGCGATCAGAATCAGCAATTGATCGGATCGGAATCTATGCATTCCACAAATTCCACAAAATCTAGATCGGAAAGGCTGCTGCATAGGGCTATCGGCCCACACTCGATTGCCACAACGCTTAACCAAAAAAACAAACATGTCGGTCATGTTCGATCTGATTTTTAGTCTCTTTTTTGGGGGTCAATCGGCAGGGTGGGCAAAAAATGATGTGCCAATCAATCTCGTACGGCGCAGTGATCGATCTGTCAAATTAATGGAAAATTGACCTGTGTATGGCGAAGAAAGTAACTTTTTTATTCTTACTCAATGTTGTGGAAATTGCGTTTTGGTAAGATGATGGCACTTTGGGCATTTTAGTGCTATATCCTGACCTTGCTGTCCTTTCTTTATGTCTAGTTGCTGGAGCGGCTTTCCTTGCTATTGGATCTGGGCATGGGCAGAAAGTCAAGTCTTGTGTTTTGTTTGGTTTTTTTCTTTGAATCGTGTAGTGCGACTGTCTAAAGATGTATTTGTGTGTTGCTCAGATTTCTCTATGAAATAAGACATTATTTTTTGAATGTTTTATGTACTCTTTTTTAATCGATCTTTCCTCCCGCATACACCGATACTATATAACGGCATGTTTGCACAAGCAATTATTAGGCAATTATTGTGAAAGTTTTTTCTCTTCGGAAAGGTTAACCAATACACCAGTGTCTTCTTATTCCTGTGCTGGTGACGCCAGTACTGGTTGAACTTTGCACCTAGGAGTTGTTTGATGAGTGTGGTAACAGGCCACTATGGTCTGACAAACCGTCCCACATGTTTTGGCTTAGCTACCAGCCAGGGAAGCTGACAAGACACAAACAAATAGGGGTGTCTGCAGTATTTTAATACGTAGTTCTTCTTTCCCTCCTTTTTGATAACCGTCAGGACTAAAGAATAAAGTTATAAAAAGGGTCCGAGATACCATGAGACCCGATCTCAAAGCATTCAAAGAATGGAAGTGGCTGGAGGCAATCCAAAACTTACTTTCCATGATCTTAGTCCAAACCACAATGATATGCCCATGATGTCCTGAGAAAGACAAGTCGTGCTGTTTCCAATGAAACAAAATAATCCATAACTTGTTTTTAGAAATGGTGTGTTTAATCTAAGTTTCATATCTTTGTGATGTAATGTATGGAGGTTCTTTTTTTCTTTTGATCTATTTCCCATTGAATTCTTCTCATCTATAGATACAATGGAATCTTCAATGGTGACCCTGGGCATGTTTCCACTTTGTGATGGCCGCGATCACTTGAGTTTTACTCACTGTGATTTTAAGGGTGCCCTATTCATTTCTATCAGGGGCGATCGCTAGTGATCACAGCACCGTGATTAGAATAACAGGCCTAATGCTGGCCATAACACATGCCGATAAACGGCCGGATTTTAATCTGAGACCGCGGGCGTGCGCTCTTGCCGTCGGTCAGGTTAAATCCGCCGTTTTATCGGCATGTCCCCACATGGGCGACAGATCCCTTTCTCCCCACTTCTCGGCCGGCCAGAGAATCCGACATGTCGAAAAATCCTGAGCTGATGGAGCCGATGCCATAAGCTGACAATGAAGCGGCCGCTCATTTGTATTTACGGCCGGGCACACACAGGGTGCCCAGCCGACTGAAGGGGCCCCCAGAATGCAATGGGAGGTTGTAAACGTGATGACATCATCCGTTTACAATCCGGAAGAAATCGGGGCAGATGTCGGCGATGTTCGCCACTTGTATGCCTGGCATAAGTCCCAGGTTCCCACCCTGGGGCATTCTTCGGCTGCTCCCCTTAGTCCGCCACTTGCAGCCCCCCAAACCTAACTATTTCCAGCAATGAATGGAGGGTGATTTAATAAGTATATATATATATACTGTGATTAGAGCACACAACCTTTGATAATATAGATGACACAACATGGGCCGTACCATACTACTATAACTCCCTAATGCTTGAACAAGTTTGTTATTTAAAATTCAAAAGAATGTCTTCACTTACCTGCTATCCACTATTCAATTAAACACTGCCTTTTACAAGTCAGTATTTATAGAAAATATTATGTTGACCCTTTAGTCCTGCAAGGAAAGTTTAGGAACCACTATGTTAAGCTGACTACACATTTTACAATTTATTTTTCATCTGGCATCAGCTTTGTAGTTAAATGGACTTGACTCGATAATTTTTTATTTTTAATTTATGTCAAACCCAAGTGTATGGCCATCTTTGGTCTGTGAAAGGGGTAATATCCAACCACTTTGTATTAAGGGAAATTTGAGGGGAACCTATACAGCTTGTGTTTCAGTTGAAGAACAAGTGGTGTCAGTTATGTGCTTTAACTTTCTGTCCTTCCCTTTTTGTTATGCTTCTTGTGTGCTGGTGCCATGACAGAGGCTGGTGGAAAGAACCTTTTGTCATCTACAGGGAGTGCAGAATTATTAGGCAAGTGGTATTTTTGAGGAATAATTTTATTATTGAACAACAACCATGTTCTCAATGAACCCAAAAAACTCAATATCAAAGCTGAATATTTTTGGAAGTCGTTTTTAGTTTGTTTTTAGTTTTAGCTATTTTAGGGGGATATCTGTGTGTGCAGGTGACTATTACTGTGCATAATTATTACGGCTGCCATACACGGCACGGATCCATCGGACACGGATCCGGCCGTGCAAGGTGGGCTGCCACGATCGGATTCCCTAATT
>CM070034.1:44481346-44495990 GCA_036250615.1 Ptychadena robeensis | reverse complement strand
CCCCCCCCCCCCCCATATTTTTTCTCGTGCATGCAACTACTTTAAATCCCTACATTTTTATGTTTAGTGTTCATGTCAAACCCTCCCCCATTTAAGCCAATTTCAAAGGATTTAAAATGTTCAAAAAGTTCTGCCATTCATGTGGCGGGAGTGGTCCTCGCTTGTTTAGGCATTTGGCCCAGAAAATAGGTGGCCACATACACAGGTCGATTTTTAAATGGATTCCCACACAATCTATCGCCATGCACGGTAATTTGTTGTTCTCAAATAGTCTTTCTGTATGCAATCGATGCAAGCTCAGTCGAACTGGAAGCCAACACTTTGATAAACCCTGTTTGTTTGCACAATCGATCCCCTTTGATATTGTGGATGGGGATGCTCTGTCCCTATCCAAAGTAATGACAAAGTGCTGCTCATCGATTCTCCGGTCAAACGTCATCATGCAGCTCAAGGGTTTATGCATTGTAGGAAAATCGAACCATGTATGCCCACCTTTACTTGACCGATTGAGCTCCCAAACTTCTGGTCCTGACATGTTGTGGTCTCCTTTTCTTCCCTATGCAGCAAGAAGCCATCACCTTTACATTGTGCGGGGGCTTCCTTAGCCGGTAAGGGATAAAGTTGTACAGAATACAGGGGTCCAGTGCTGAGTTTGCAGTGGAATAGGTTGTGACTTAGTACTTGATTTCCCTGTGTCTCATGTTACCTGCTAGATGAAAAGTCAGAAAATAAGACGCCCATCATCTTAGAAGACCTGTCACAACCATAATATCCTGCCCTTTGAGGCAAAAGAATCTATTGTGGCAAAAAAAGAAAATCCAGGTGTGTGTAGGTAAAAAGTCAGTGCGCCTCTGAGTGATGACTGCTATGAAAAAGATTGCCTGGAGCGGACGGTTTACATTACGGTTATCTGAGGAAGCTATCTAAAGCTGTGTTACATCTTCAAGGTATTTCCCAGGTCTCTTGACTAAAGGCCATTGATCTCATGTTATGGAAATGTATTCAGGTTGTCAGCACAGAAAAATGGCGTTCCCAGTTCATGAGCTATCGTTTAAGGGACATGGTAAAAGCAGCATAGCGCTCTTCTCGAAGTTGTCCCAGGTTGCTTTAAATTTTAATGTTTGGAATTACCATATTTTTCAGACCATAAGACGCACTTTTTCAAAAATTGGGGGCATAAAGTGCCTGCGTCTTATGGTCCGAATGCGCAACCCCCGCAGCCACTCAGCCACCAGTGCAAATAGTACACCTCGATTCCTGCTCTTTCGACCTGCAAATTGGGCTGATTGTGGGTTGATCTCACGGGTATCGATTTGTGTATGCCTAGCTCAGGGCAGGATTCACACAATGTGCAGGTGCTTGTGGCATATTTAAAGAAACCCCCATTCTGGCCATATCGGGCAGTTGCCAGAAAAGTGATCGGGATGCACCTCATGTCATGTCGCGTCTTCCTGGCTTTATAACTTTTTTAAATACCTGTGTGAACGTCAACTCGCACACCGATTTGGCTGAAATGGAAAAACTGACAAGGCCCAATCAGAATTTGACACCTTGGTATATGTATGTATAAGCAGGAAGGGCAGGTTAGGTACAGGATGTGCTTGCCACAAAGAACTATATGACCAGTCCAAAGTAGTTGCACATATAGGAGCGCGGTTTACTGTTTAAGAGGCAGGAGACTACCCAAATACTGTGCCATCCTGAGGAAGTGGTCTGAGGTACCACGAAACGCGCTGATGCTTCTCCAATATGAATCTTGTTTATTTACAGGTGCCTCCAACATTCTTATAGTTCCACATATTGTTCGATGAGTCTGTATAGTGATGGGGAACCTCTTAGAGAACCTTTTAGAGTGCCTTAACTGAAACCCAAACCCCACTTATTTATCTCAAAGTGCCAGCATGGCAATATAACCTGAATTACACACACACACACACACGTACACACACACACACACACACACACACACACACACACACCATGTAAACACACACTCTACTTTCTTATATGATAGAGTATGAAAGGGTGCTTTGTGCAATCAGAAGGGAGGGGAAAAGAACTGACAGAATTGGGGGCCAATAGGCTGCAGTTCTCTTCTCTGTGCTTGCTGCCAGAGGTGGTGATGCATTTCTCCAAGTGCCACCTCTGGCATGGGTGCCAAAGGTTTGCCATCTAAACAGTGTCTGTCTGTAATATGTTGAACTGTTGCTGTGTGGTGGCTTTCTAGTGGCCGTGAGCTTTGCACAGTAGCTGCAAACCATTAAAAAGGAACAACTGCTAGATAATTGTAACCTGAGAATCTGTCATGGTCATCTTGGGTTAATGTCATCTGTTCTGTTTAGAAGTTTGGCTGGCAGGACAGATCTCTAAATGACCAACCTGCTCCTATGTGGGAGGATACAGGCGAGCGCCGCATGTACATCATCCCTTCTCCATAGAACAAGGGCTGAAAGTTCCCCACGATTTCTAACTTTTTGAACCAGCAGGATAGATTTGTGGGGTATCTCCATGATCAGAAAATGTAAGCAAGATGCAATGTGGACATCTGATGTCCATTCACACATTGCATCTTATCACACACACATGTGTACTACCACAACTTTAGGGTCAGTTGTGTGTTAGATGGGTGATGTGAGAATACCGGGGTAACTTAGCCAGTGGTGATGCATTTCTCCTGTGATACTGATATCCTAATGTGAATATTATTATATGATTGTTATCATCATTTATTTATATAGCACCAACATATTACGCAGCGCTGTACAATACATTAGAGTAGAGATGCAACAAAGGATAGTACACACAGGAACAGGTTATGACACAGGAGGAGAAGAGGACCCTGACCGATCAGGCTTACAATCTAATAGGTTAAGGAACAAAGTATACAGTATATGGTCTGTTTACCTGGAAAACCTAGCTAAGCCAATGCTTTTGAATGTCCTTGTGATGGTACCAGGGTACATACATATTATAATATATAAAAGAAGCCCTGCTGGATAACCGTTTTATCAGTGAATTGTAGATGGTGAGGGAGCTGGCCAGAGTCTGAAGCTCTTCAGAACATATGTGCTGGCTATGGGTGGGTGGAACGCTGGATCTATACACTACACCCACCTTATATAAGAGATTGGAGGGACTGAGCAGGATGGGGAGGACAGTGTGTTTCTATGGTTACTGACTAGAATCGCTGTGGGAAATCTCTTGTACAACCCCCCCCAGCTCTGACTTTCCCTGGTGTGAAGCATTCTTGGTATATAGCTTGTCAATGTTCACCCCTCCTCCTACTAACACATAGCTAAGCGCAGGGTTTCACATGAAGTCCCCCTTCCTCCTCATGCATCATTGCTTTCCCTGCTCCAGCCTCAGATCTATGTCCTAGAAGAAAGGAAGACTTCAGTTTACAAAACTGGGGAGATGTGTATGAACGCCACTGCCTAAATATATCTTTACAAAATAATACAAAAGTATGTATGTTAACAGAACTTGACAAAATGAAATCTGAAATCAAATGGTCTCAATAAATAGGAGACCCCTGTCTATATGTTTCCCATCTTTAGACATGAAAAAATGGTTTTCCGCTGTGTTGGAACCACCGCCTTTGACGCACAGAAAACATGGGAATTTTGACACTTCATAGATGCACCAATTGCTTTTCAATAGCTGGATACACAGACTTGTCAGCATTGTGTCAACCATTACCAGTGTTGACACTTCCATTGAAATTACAGTGGATGCATCAAAAAAGGCAACCATTGCATTGTTGCCATAGGACTGCATTGGTCGTATTAAAATTGTGTTAACATGTCCTGAAGCATAAGGCCACTAGGCACTAGAACAGTGACTGTTCCTTTTTTGGTAAATTGCTATTAAAACCATTTTTGGTAAAAAAAAAAAAAAATCTATGCCAATATAGTGTACACTGTAAAAGTACTTTCTAAATGGTTGGGGGTCATTTGAACTTCAATTACCTGCTTCATTTTAGGGGTTACTTCCATACTTCCAATACCTTATATACTGGAATATAAGCCGAATTTTTCACTACCTAAAATTTGTTCAAAAAAAGTAAATTTGGCTTATATTTGAGTCGAGAAATAAAAATTGCCGCATATTGTTGGTGGAATTTATGAGTGAATTACAAAGCCCATGAACATGTGATCGCTCCCAAATTTGCTGGAGATATAGAGAAGGGAACATTATATTCGGCTTATATTTGGGGCGGCTTATACTTGAGTATATATGGTACTTGCCTTGTGCCCATAATGAACATTTCCATGGCTAAGTGGCAACCCTAACCCTAGTATTGGTGATAAAACTACAACCTGTACCTACATACAAGCACCCTATACATGTGTATCTAGGCTTCATTCTGTATATGCAAAAATGTCTGAAAATCCAAAACCCATACAACTGCATCCCATACAAAAAGCAGAGAATGGACAGAGTACAGTTGATAGATACAGGACAGTATTTTTGGCATCTTCAGAGCGTTTTGATTGGATCCTGGGGACTGTAACATTTTCTGTTTTAGGTATAGATGTGGGGGTATCCAGTACAGGTTTTATAGTTGTAGGAACTTTCTTTTACAGCAGTCTGTGTCCTGTTTGTGGCTATCACACTTCCTCCTTTCCTATGCCAGGTGTCACGTGGAGGAGGGGGTTGACCTCTCCCCATTTGGGGATTAACACTACCTCGCTCTTCAAGACTGAAGACAGAAAGGAAAACAAATGGCCTGATACTGGGACAGAGTTTCTGAACGATTTCACTGCTACACCATACTTTAGGGAGCAAATGGTTAGGGACCGTGGGCAATATAATCCATTTGCAAGATCATGTTGAGCTTTACGGCTTTGTGTATCTGTAAACTTAACTTTAATTTTCAGACAGATTAAGGAACAGTTCAGGTGGGTTTACACATGTAGATTTTTTTTGTTCGATCATCGAAGAATGAGCGGTTTTTTTTTTGGTTGATTGAACAAAAATCTAGAATAGGCAATTTGTTTGATGGATAAACTTAGTTCGACCCCAAACAAAAAATGGTTCGAAAGGTCATTGAACATGTTGGTAAATGGTTATCTGTCGTTGTAATTTCGAATGCATTTTCATTCGATATCTGTGATGAATGAACAAAAAATCTAATGTTGCATTTGATTAAATGAACGAATGATGTTCCACAACGACCTCAAACAAAAAAATCTAATTGATTGAAACAAAAATCTACACGTGTAAACCCACCTTTAACCCTTAAGCAGTGAACACACGGCTTGGTATTGTAGCCGTTTGAGGTTCCCTGCAGCAGCGTGATGACGTCATCACGCTGCTGCCTGATATCGGAGGAGCTGAAGGTGCAGCACTGCTGTGTCTCTGTGGTCCCCATGCACAGCAATGGACATTAACCGTGGTTTATGGCTGCTACTGCATAGAATCGCATAAGGAATAGACGGTAAATCATACCATCTATTCCCGGCTTAAACCATCAAGTCTACCTGTGTTTAATTGCAGAGGACCCGGCACTACATAGTTGTTGGTAGATCTAAAGGATATCTGACAGAGATCTAAAGGTGTATGGCCAGCTTTACACCTGCTTTTTAAAAGTCATCCCTAGCACTTGTTACTACAGAGTGAGGAAATCACCTTTTCGGGGCATGGTAGTCTTTGACCTTTTTTGAAGACTTCCTGCTGTGTATCTAGGACAGGAAGTGAAGGAGAATTTGTTCATGCGTTCACAGACCACCGTATACTGCCCAGGACATTTCCTGTTCCTACACACAAAAACAAACAATTTGATTTTATATTCGTGTTGTTGGCCTCATAGTTAGACACAAACGCTTATTACTTGATTTTTGGGGGAGTCATGTTTACTGATTGGATTAACTCTTTCTGTACGGAGCTGATAAGATCCCGACAATGTGTTCTTTGTTCGTTCTTTTCTCTTCAGTAATTGTGTAGGACAAAAAGGGAAAGCAAGATCTTTAGAATGTGATAGTGTTGTGGGAGTAAATTCTTTGTGCAGCGCTGAATATTGTACTGTGAGAAGAGAACTATGGCCTTTTGTTCTGGAAAGGTCGGCTTTTAGCGTGCTTTTCTTTATCCGTTCAATTAACCGGCACACAACATTTTCAAAATGTGTTTTGGTTTTCTGTGCTTTCTTTTAATAAGGTAACTATCATTTGATGATCTGTTTGAAAATGCTACTTGCCTGGCTATCTCTGGTTCCTGACATGGAACAAGTGAGGAGCTTGGAAGGACCTCCTAACTCCTGGTCTGCGTACTTGTTTCAGCGGCAAGTTTCTCACGTACAGAATCCTTTTAATCGGCCTAACAGCCAGCTGCTGGAAGAGTTGAGCCGCTTTAATATTTTACAAGGTTCCTTTTAAAGCTGAACTTCTGGCAGATATTGGGGGTTTTCAGATGATCTATATTTGAAAGATGCCGCATGTCTTCTCAGTCGAGTCTATAGTGCTTTTCTACACCTTGGGTATTGTCAAGTTAGGCATACACGCTTCGAATTTAGCACGATCGATCTTTAAATGATTTTAAGGTAGCCATACACAGGTCGATTTGTCAGCGATCAATTGCTGATCGATTGCTGATCCAATCTTTCCAGGCGCTCAGGAATTGGCAATTGATCGGCTCGGGAATTGATGCAACACTACCTTGTGAATCCGATTTGTGGCTGATTTGGACATGAGCCGGTCTCCAAAATGGCCGATTTTACAAATTCCATCAATCGGAATGGCTGCTGCATAATGCTCTGGGTCCATAAATGTACTCCGATTGCCAAACAATCGACCAAAAAACCAACATGTCGGTTCAATGTCCGATCCGATATTTTTAGTCGATTCCGTTTTTTTGGGTCGATCGGGCAGGGTGAGCAAAACCTGATTGATTGCTGATTTAACGCGCGCAGTGATCGATTGGTCAAAAATGTAGTGGAAAATCGACCTGTGTATGGTTACCTTTACATCTTGATGTTTTCATCGGACACCGATCATAATCGAATCCAAAGTAGTACCATGTGAAGGGTTCAATCGTAATACGGTTTTAGTTTATTATTTAGAGTCCTATATAAATGTGTTCATCGAATACAATCCACCCGACCAACAAACACAATGCTACGACTTTAGTTAGATCATTGTACAATCGGCTAAATGTTTAAACATGTCCAATGACTTTTCGATCAATGTTTTGATCGGTATCAAAAATTTTCGTCACTTGAACCATGTGTGCAGTATAAGATTTTAAGTTTGATTGCTCTAAACTGTAAACGTTTTAAGTCGATCATCAAGCACTAAAATCGAACCGTGTATGCCTAGTTTTACATGGTTGTCTCTGACTGAACCACAGTGGTCAGCAGTGTGAACAATCCACAGAAATATTAAGTTAGATGCTTTGTGTTGCGTTCGCACGCCCCCCCCCCCCCCCCCCCCCCCCCCCCCCCCACAGCTCTCAGGTCAGCCATAGGTTACTGGTGAATGTAGGGCCAAATTTGAAAACTTGGACAAAGTCGCGGCTCAACCTTATAGGGCCCTTTCACACTATATGTATTGCGTTTTTATAAATGTGTTTTTTTTCTCATAGAAAACCAATGTTACCCTTCACACTGCATGTGTTTTTTTAGAACTCCCTGCTGCATGCATTTTGCATTGCCTTGTTAAAAACGCAGATGTAATGTCCAAAATGCATGTGTTTTTGTATATATGCGCAAGCGCATGCCTTTAATCTCCTGGGTGTTGAGCCTTCCCTCCAGAAGACCCAAGACACATGCCCAGCGTCACTGGGGACCCCTGAGGTGTGTGTGGTCTAAAAAAAAGAGACACCCCCCCCCCTCCATAAAATGGCGGTCAATTGTGCCGCCTACAGGGGGCCTCTCCTGTGTCATATCTGCCGTCATCGTGACGGACATAGAAGCATCGTCCGGTATGATGATGCACAGAATCGCCGGGGGATTAGGTAGCCAAACACATTCGATTCGATTTGTTAGCGATCAATTGCCGATCCGATCTTTCCAGGCGATCAGGAATCAGCAATTGATCGGATCGGGAATCTATGCATTCCACAAAATTCCACAAAATCCATAGATCGGAAAGGCTGCTGCATAGGGCTATGGGCCCATCAACTCCGATTGCCAAACGCTTAACCAAAAAAACAAACATGTCGGTTCAATGTTCGATCTGATTTTTAGTCTATTTTTTGGGGGGGTCAATCGGGCAGGGTGAGCAAAAAATGATTGATTGCCAATCAATCTCGTGAACGTGCGCAGTGATCGATCGGTCAAAAATCTAATGGAAAATTGACCTGTGTATGGCTACCTTTAGAATGAGGGGGGTCCGTCCACCAGTTTGAGAACCACGGCCTTGGAGCATCTCGTATCTCGCCAAAAGACCAGCGATCACCATACAGGATCCACGTTTCATGCGGATCCTCCACATTTCCAAGATTTTGCTCATTCGAGATCGACCAGTTCAAACTTTTTATTTCATTCACAGAGAATTAACTTTTTTATTCTTACTCATGTTTGGAAATTGCGTTTTGTGTAGATGAGTGCACTTTGTGGCATTTGTAGTGCTATATACTGACCTGCTTGTCCTTTCTTATTTTCTAGTTGCTGGGAGCGGCTTTCCTGGCTATTGGATTCTGGGCATGGGCAGAAAAGGCAAGTTGTGTTTTTGTTTGGTTTTTTTCTTTGGAATCGTGTATGCTGACCTAAAGATTGTATTTGTGTTTGCTCAGATTTCTATGAAATAAGACATTATTTTTGAATGGTTTATGTACTATTTTTATATAGATCTTCTCCTGCATACACCTATACTATATACGGCATGTTTGAACAAGCAATTATTATGCATTATGGTGAAAGTTTTTCTCTTCAAAGGTATACCAATACAAACCAGTGTCTGCTTATTCCTGTGCTGGTGACGCCAGTCTGGTTTGAACATTTGCACCTCAGGAGGTTGTTTGATGATTGTGGTAACATTCCTACTATTGTCTGACAAACCGTTCCCACATTTGGCTAGCTACCATCCAGGGAAGACTACAATACACAAACAAAATATTTTGTCTGCATGTATTTTAATACGTAGTTCTTCTTTCCCCTCCTGTTATATAACCGGTCAGGACTAAAGAATAAAGTTATAAAAAGGGTCAGAGAGACCATGAGACCCTATCTCAAAGCATTCAAAAGAATAGGAAGTGGCTGGAGGCAATCCAAAAACTTACTTTCCATAGATCTTAGTCCAAAACCAACAATGTAGATGCAGACATGATGTCCTGAAAGGAACAAGTCGTGCTGTTTCCAATGATAACAAAAATAATCCATAACTTTTTTGTAGAAATGTGTGTTTAATCTTAAGTTCATATCTTGTGATGGTAATGTATGGAGGTTCTTTTTTTCTTTTGATCTGATTTCCATTGGAATTCTTCTCATGTCTATAGATACAAAGGGAATCTGCAATGGTGACTCTGGGCATGTTTCCACTTTAGTGATGGGCCGCGATCACTTGAGGTTTTACTCACTGTGATTTTTAAAGGTGCCCTATTCATTTTCTATCAGGGGCGATCGCTAGTGATCACAGCACCGTGATTAGAAATAACAGGCCTAATGCTGGCCATACACATGCCGATAAACGGCCGGATTTTAATCTGACCGACGGGCGTGCGCTCTTGCCGTCGGTCAGGTTAAAATCCGGCCGTTTATCGGCATGTCCCCACATGGGGCGACAGATCCCTGTCTCCCCACTTCTCGGCCGGCCAGAGATCCGACATGTCGGAAAATCTGAGCTGATGGGAGCCGATGCCATAAGCTACAATGAAGCGGCCGCTTCATTGTAGCTTACGGCCGGCACACAAAGGGTGCCCAGCCGACTGAAGGGGCCCCAGAATGCAATGGGATTGTAAACGTGATGACATCATCACGTTTACAATCCCGGAAGAAATCGGGGCAGATGTCGGCGATGGTCGCCACGTGTATGCCTGGCATAAGTCCCAGGTTCCCAACCCGGGGGCATTCTTCGGCGGCTCCCCTTAGTCCTCCACTTGCAGCCCCCAAAACCTAACTATTCCAGCAATGAATGGAGGGTGATTTTAATAAGTATATATATATATACCTGTGAGTAGGAGCACACAACCTTTGATAATATATATGACACAACATGTGCATTACCATACTACTAATACTCCCTAATGCTTGAACAAAAGGTTTGTTATTTAAAAATTCAAAAGAATGTCTTCTAGCTATACCTGCTATCCACTATTCATTAAACAATGCCTTTTACAAGTCAGTATATATAGAAAATATTATGTGTGACCCTTTAGTGATGCTGAGGGCCGCACTTGTGGCCCTTCAAATCAACTCCGTTGGCCACCACTGGCCTAAGTGGAAACATAGCCAATCGAATGCTTACTGGTAACGGGTAGGTCTAATCTTTTGTCCCTTCCCTATCTGATGCAACTGGCTTCCATTGTGTACGGTCTAGCATGACCTGAACAGACGGTAGAATGATGATTTGATCTCCATGTCAATTTGCATGTTCGTGTTTCAACAGTGCGAATAATAAAAAAAAAAATCGAACGTCGAAGATTACATTCGACATATATCACAGCTATTTTTAATCGTTATTTGTATATAATTGAACTCCCTGATAGGCAGACTGTAATCCTGGCGTTATAAACTAAAGATAACCCTGATGGAATATGGCCGAGGTTCACATTTATATCCTAGTTTCTCTTGCACCCCCTCCAACAATGAATTTAGAGATGCTTCCCATTTCTCCTGATTCTAGCACATTCCCATCACACTCTGACCGTTCAGTCTCTGCCTAATATACCCCATCCTTCACAGACGCCGTGGTAATGAGATCATCAATAGTATGCACTTAACCAGTTGTCGGGTTTTAATGTTACAGCTGATCTGTGTAAAACATGAAAAGAGCCTACATTGGGGGTGTCCGTTCTCTGGCCGACCGAGCTTTGGGGCAACAGGGATGCAATCCTCGGCCGATTTTTGCAGACGGTAAAATTGGTCGCAGCTCGTTGTGGGTTTTTTTTTTCCAAATGCAAGCTGCAAAAACTTCCTTAAATGAAAAGAGGGGTTTGCACTCATAATTACCCTCCCAATTACTGTTAAAGTGATGATGTTGTATTTGGCAATTCTTCTGCAATATGATTAAAGCCCCCCACCCCATACACCTTTTAGATCACTCCATACAATTTCCTTTAGATTTAGTCGGTCGGGAGATCAATCGATCGGGAGATTAGTCGGATGTGGAATTCTGTACCCGACTGATCCCAATTTCTCAAAATCGGCCGAAAAATCGGGACCACTTCGGACCTGTTTTGGTCGATCTGTTGTTAATAAATCATGTTGTGCCAATCGATCAGTGATAATTCTAATTCCGATTTTTCATGTCAGCTGACCGACCATAACATTTTAGGTGAAAATCGGGTGACACGATCGGACGAAAAATCGGTCGGGAGAAAAATCGGAACGTGTATGGGGGGCTTTACATAGTTGATGTGTAGCCTAAAGCCCCACATACACCTTACAACCTTACCATACAATTTCTGTACAATCCACTTCTACCAAAACCATGTGATATGAGGACCTTCCAATCATTATGTATTCTATCAAGGGGGACTCAGCACTACATAGTTGTTGGTAGATTTAAATGGAATGTATGGAGTGAACTGAAGGTGTATGGGGGGCTTAACAGTAAAATAAGGTGTACTTTCTCTTTCTCAGGTCTGTATAAAGTCAATAAACTAGACTGGTCTTTGAAATAATGCGCTGGTATATTTGTTATCACCTTTTAACAGATTACAGATAAAGATCTAGTCTTTGACAAACACTTTCTATAAGGTGGTTTCTTGGTTATACGTGTGTGTGTGTTATTAACTCGTATCTCTGTTCTGTTCACAGGGGGTCCTTTCCAACATCTCCTCCATCACAGACCTGGGTGGCTTTGATCCTGTATGGCTTTTCATGGTCACTGGGGCTATAATGTTTGTGCTGGGCTTTGCAGGCTGCATTGGAGCTCTGCGGGAGAACACCACACTACTGAAGTTTGTATGTAATATACAATATCCTTTCTTTTTTGTTCTCCTGCTCATGCTTCCCATGATGTGCTGTGTAAGAATAGAATTGTTTTATGCTGGCCATAGTGTCTAGCTAGAAGCCATAATCTTATTTGTTTGAATAACAAAATGGTGTCTCTTTGTCTTGGCAACAATACACATTCTGTACTATGTTATCCTTGTTTGTGTCATTACATGTAGTTCTGACATCCTAAGCTGCTCCTGACTTCTTACTATGAACTATACAAAGCTTAATGTGGACCTATACTAGGAATGAAGAAAATAATTCTACCTAAACAAACATGATGATGTAGAACAGTAGTTCTCAATCTATTTAGATCCGCGCTCTGCAAACCCATGCACAGATCGATTCCCGAATGGATCCCATGCACAGATCGATTCCCGAATGGATCCCATGCACAGATCGATTCCCGAATGGATCCCATGTACAGATCGATTCCCAAATGGCGATAAAACATTTGGGAATCCAGCGCTGCCCACCTTGAACGCTCAAGCCCGCTCGCATAAAATGTCGATTGAACAGGGATTCAACATGTTGGCAAATCCCTGTTCCATCACTGTTACTTTTGATGGGGACCCCATCCAAAGTATCGACAAGGGATCGAGCAACCAAAGTGGTGCACATTGATTCCCCAGACAATCATTCGTTCATCAGTTGCAGCATAAGCACTCCATGATCATACAATGATCGTTCTCGTATCTATGCGTGTGTGGCCAGCTTAAGTTCTTTTTCCATCTTGACAAGTTAAAGCGGAGCTACCACCAGAAATCCATGTTTTCATGAATGCCACTAGAAGTGATAATAATAGGGAGGAATGCAGTGAAAAAAAAAACTTTACCTTACCTGTAATGACCAACATTACTTACCTGTAATGACCAATTTAATAAGATAATCAGGCAGCTCTTCTCACTTCCTGGTTAATTGTCGGCAGAAATCGGCAGTACGTTACGGGAAGCTTGGATTTCTCAGTGATCTGCTTTGAAAATTCCCATAGAAGATCACTGAACGCCCCCCAGTGGCCACCCAAATTATTGCACCCCCAGTTTCATGTGTTGCCTTCAGCGAACCAGGAAGTGAGGATAGCTGTGGGGTTATCTTCTTAAATTGGTCATCACAGGTAAGTTTTTTTTTTTGTTGTTTTTTTTTTCACTGCATTCCTCCCTATTATTGGCTATTCTAGTGCCATTCATAAAAACAGAGATTTCTGGTGGTAGGTCCACTTTTATGCATTATCCATTGTCCTGAAGCTCTCCTTATGGTCACTGATTAACTAGTAGGGATTATAGGAGGGGCATCTCTGGCTATGAAATTACTATATAAAAAGCTTTTATCAAAACTTATACTATACAAATTCCACCCACAAGAATCTGCACCTACTGAGTGTTTGTTGGTCTGGTGTGGTCCCGGCTAGGACCACGCTATGGGGTGGCTAGCTCATTGTACAAATATGGAGTAGTGAACTTGCCAAATTAAGCCAGTATTGGCATTGCTCTAAGCTAACTTTTTAAAATCATACTTGCATTCAAGATGTGGTAGAAGGGCATTTCATTGTAGGGAGGGGAAGGCATGTCCATTAAGTTCATAAACACATTTTTGTAACCCTGCAATTGCACCCTAAATCCTCATCTTTTAATAAATGCATGGAAAAGGAAATCCTTATCTGTCGGGGACAATCATGTGTTATTTCTTATATTGTCTGTATTTAGAAAAGCATCCAGTCCTCACGTGGGTGTGGTTAAGGATTCAAAATCTTTGTTATACGGTTTCAAAGGAACAAAACTGTCACAAATCCTTTTGATAAACGACTCGTCCTGGCTTACATTAGATGGTGAAATACTTCAGTAACTGTTTCCATGTTGGCTCCCATTAACCAGTCAGGCCCCTTCCTCCCTCTATATGAAGTGAAACTTGACTTTGAATTGAATTTATATGTAAACTACATGTGACGTGATTGTCCCAGAGAGGGAGATGCCTCTGCCCTATTGGAAAGGAGAGTGTAAACAATTTAAAACCCTGTTGAAGAAAATAAAACTGTGGGGCACGAACGGTTTTATAAGGCAAGGAAAACCTGGACCTTGGAAAAGGAAACCAATATATGCAAAAAAATAAAGGTGCCCACAAACGTTTATGCCTGGCAGATCGACAGCTCCCGGCCGTGCGTGACTAAGTCCTCGTGCACGGCCGGGAGTGCCCTGAATCAGCTGGACACCCTTTTGTGTGCCAGCCATTACTTTGGATGGAGACGCTGCCCTCCATCCTAAGTAATGGGATCGCCCGGGAATTTACAGACATGTCTGTTTCCTGGCTGATCGAGAATTCTGCCCACATGGATCGGTTGATTCATGTAGACAGCCGCAAGCACGCACGCACGCTGATCGGCTGCAGATCGCAGTATGTATGGGGACCTTAAACCAATCAATGCTTGTCTAAGGCCTGCGCAAACCGGAAATGCTCAACCTAGTCAGGAAAAAAACAATTAAATTTGCACCCATACATTGTACTCTCTGTGGCTATGTATTTTGAGAAGAATGACAAGAGCAAGAATGAGGGCCT
>CM070034.1:44436808-44471116 GCA_036250615.1 Ptychadena robeensis | reverse complement strand
ATTGATTGTACTCGAATCGTTTTACAAATCTACCCGTGTGTGGCTAGCTATAGAATGGAGTCCGCACTCCAGTGTCCAGTTTGTTTAAAATCCAATAGTCTTTATTGTGAACACATAATGGATCAGATATATATTATCACCACACAACGGACATGTGTTGTTTCTCCCTACATGTCAGGGGTTTAGTCATAGGGATAAAAAGGAATTTGAGACGTAGCACATATATACCATCACCAATCAACACTATTAACACATTACACGCCAATCAAAATGGCCCTTACTAAATGTACACATCTAAAACCACATCTGTTAAGACCCCCACACACCTCACAATCTTCCCATACAATTTCTGTACAATCCACTTTTGTTCTACCAAAACCACGTAATATGAGGACCTTTCTAACCCAATCACTGTGTATTCTATGAGGGAGGACCCGGCACTACATAGTTATTGGTAGATCTATGTTCTTTTAAGTTATCCATATATCCTACCCCATATATGTACATCGGACAATGTTTTCTCTCTCATCCATATAGGCAGATGTCTCCGTATGGTTACAATATAAATCCAGAGGTAATGCAGCTCTAAAGACCATATGTCTTGACTTGCTATTGCCTTTTTTTTTTAGCAGTTTAACCTCCCTAGCGGTTGAGACGAACCCTGTTCGTTCGCTGAACAGGGTCCTCTCAACCGCAGGGGAAGCCGGTGGCGGGGAGACCCTATGCCTCCCCGGAAAGCTGCAGCGATTGTCTTCATCGCTGCAGCATTTCTGGGTTTGCCATAGACCTCCATGTTAATGGAGGAGTGCCGGCTTTCTCTCTCACGCAGCTGTTGTCAGTAATGACAACAGCTGCGTGTAGAGCTCCGGCGAGATGCTGGAAATGACACGCAGTGTACTCTGTACACTGCCTCGATCGCCCGCGGTGCGCTAGGAAGGTTAATTCAACAAAATATAAGTTTGTTTGTTTTTTTTCTATGTATTTAGCTCTGCTGAATCCAGAAATTACATACGTTTCCCTTTGACTCTAGTACTTGTGATACAGGACTTGGAAGGGGTACAACTAAGGGCGGACATACACTATCTCCATTGCCATTTGCAAACATTTCCATAAAACCTTACTGAATTTTCATGTTTCTTACTGAAATTGCAAAGGGAAAGGTTCCATTAAGATATAAAGGCGATGGGTATCAGGCTGATGGCATAGACACAACAGACCATGTAATAGGAGGATCTTTCTACACCTTCCAATCACTATGTATTCTATCACGGAGGACACTATACTACATAGTTGTTGGTTGAACTAATGGAGATTGTATGGAGGAATCTAAAGGTGTATGGGGGGCTTTACTTGTGACATTTCCTTTCTTATAATATTTCCAGGATCACCTGCTCATTTATTACAATGAAGTGGGGAAAGCATCTTTTAGAATTTTACCAGTGTGTGGACATTTTAAAAACCGGGTTGTACACACAGCACCACATTGCATTTGGCACACACAAACCTAGACTCCTTTTTTCACAAAGCATGGTTTTGGTGCAGACGTGGCATAGTTGTGTGGGATTTGTCTGTTATTTGATTGGCCCAACAATTCATCTGATGAGAGTACTGCTCACAGGGCCACTGCTGTAATGTGTATTCCTGGCGACTTATCACTAGGGGGCGGTATGAGACAATATATACATTTGTTCGACCATGAACAAAAAATTATTTGAGAGGTCATCGAACAAGTTAGTAAATTTTTATCTGTCGTAATTTCAAATATAATTTCATTCCGTATCGGCGATGAATGAACAAAAAATCTAATGTTACATTTGATAAATGAACGAGCGATGTTCGACAACGACAGCCAGTTGATTGAAGGAAAAATCTACACGTGTAAACCCACCTTAAGGCCCAGAGCCAGATTCAACACATTGTCAACTTATTGAAAAGGCACTCTGGCTTTCCTCCACTTACCTGCAATGAGAATATAGAAGACCTAGAGGCATCCAAATATTGCAATGGGGGTTATGCGGTCCTCTAGGAATTATCTCTGCTCCTTGCAGTGAATGAGCATTTGCTGGTGATAAATATATATATATATATAAATATAATTTTTTCTTTGAAAGCGGTACAAGAAAAGTAAAAGGATTCCAATGTTTCTGCCGTGCATCCCCCCGGAATCATTACACCTAGACTGGGCAGCTGTTACAGGCTTATGATCTGGCCCCTCTGTCAAATTGAAGAACTCATTGTGGCCCACCAGTCAAAAAGTTTGCCCAACCCCTACTCTATACCAAGTGCAGAGTTGACTTACCTCTTAGCTGGTATGAATGTGACATGGTGCTTCACAATCCTAAAAAAAAACTGCTTACCTGCTGTCCCCTGGAATCAATATCTTTATTTGCCAGGCTTCCGGGTGCGTTTATAATGTGGTTTTCTATGGGAAAGTATTTGCTTTCATGCAGAACTGTGATTAGAGATGTACCCATCATTCGCTGCACTGTGTTTTGCTTGCGGCACGAGCCAGGAAGAGAAGGGCTGCGGGGGATCTTCTTAAATTACTCCTTACAGGTAATCTTTTTGTTTTTATGAATTCCCCCCACTTATAGGCACTTCTAGTGCCATTCATGTAATGAAGAACTTTAGGTGGTAGGTCCGCTTTAATTGAAAGCACTGAATGATCAAAGCATTCCAAGTAAATCTGGCTGAGACTCCCCTGCTGTGACCCTTATGTCACTTAAGATATTGTTTGGGGTAGCCAAAATATTTGTTTGGCCCGGGGTTATTAATGACTTTCTTGTATCAATAACCAGTGTTATAACTCCTGTAGATTCAACTACTAAGGAAGTGAGGTAGGTTTTCAATTTATTCTGGGTCCACCTCCCTTATTGGGAAAATTCTACTTGAGATGGAAACTCTTACTAAGGTTAGGTCTACACAAAGCCACCCCAGCAACCCGGGGGGGTTATGGGTACATCGGCCTGTGTGTGCCCATAGCACCGCCCGCTGTTTGGGAGCCGTTTAGGGCATCCTATACATACTAAACTACTATTGGCAAACCGCACCTGAAAACACATCGGGCCCATTTTGCGCGTGTCACACCGCACCTATTGTTTCCAAATGGGCACGTGTCTCCGGTGCGGCCACGGTATGCCCATGGATCCCCAACCAGCGGACAGGCGTTGTGAATCCGCTGCCACGCCGCCCCCAATTACTGGCAGGTAATTCCCCATAGGGTTTAACGGGGTGGCTGCACTCTGCGGTTTTCTGTAGTGCAGCCTAAGGATCACCCGTAATTCTAATGTAAGTCCTTGATTGCGGCCATAGACGTGAATGGCGGCGTTTAAACGCACTCCTATTCATTCTCTATAGGCATGATCGGTGCAATGGGGCGCGGTTCCTGTCTGCCCCAATCGCGTCGCAAAAACGCGGCCAAGAAAAATCGAAAAATTGCGGGAGATCGCTAGAATGGGGACATAGCCTAATATAGCAGAACTGTGCAAATAGTGGCACCTTGGCCTCCATATGCAGGGGCTAGGCTTAAAAAGCAGTCATGAGCCTCCACTGGTTCTATACATAGAGAATATAAAAAATACAAATAAATAATCTGCGTCTGTAGTAATTGGCAAATGCAGTTAATTTGTAGTGGCACAGAAAGTGCCCTTGGTTGGGAATCTAACTTGTATTGCTCTGAGCTCAGAAAGTTTATTGATTCCACAGAAATGTTTTGTAGTAAGTACACTTAACATTTTTTCTTAATCTGAATTCAATTTTCATTTTATTACTTACAATTATGCTAATTGTATACCCTGCTGAGAGCACTGTGACTGACTTCGGCAACAAATACATATTTCAAGCCTTTCCTGGTTGGTGGGCATTTGCCTCGGAGTTCATACATTGCAAGAAAGACAAATTACCAGTCGGCGTTGGGCATCTTGTTGTTTTTTTTTTACACAGTTTTTGTAATTTTTTTTTTGTAGACCTTCTGGTATTCCGAAAATAGCTTGTTTGTGCTTTACTTGAAAAAAATTATGACGTTTCCTGTTGTGTAGATTTAATTTGCACTGGTCCATCAATCTATTTATCATGAGCTATTGCAACTGGCATTATACAGTCATGGTCGGAATTGGCACGCCAGAAATTTTTCCAGAAACTCAAGTATTTCCTCACAGAAAAGTACTGCAGTAACACATGTTTTGCTATACACATGTTTATTCCCTTTGCGTGTATTGGAACAAAACCAAGGGAGGATGTCACACAATACTCCAAAAATGGTCTGGACACATATATTGGCACCCTTACAAAATTGGGAATAAATAAGATTGTTTCAAGCATGTGATGCTCCTTTAAACTCACCTGAAGCAAGTAAGGCTATGTTCCCACTTAGGCGATTAATCGCCTGCACTGGCCATTAATCGCTGGCGGGCGATTTTCTCAGCGATAAAAAAAAAAATAAAAAAATGCCACATTATAATAGAAATAAAACACCTTCATAGAGAATGAATGGAAGAGATTTTTGATCGCCCCCACGCGCGATCGCCTCCATTCATGTCTATGGGCTTGATCTGAGGAAAATAATCGCGACCGCTGGCGGACAGAACGCAGGGAGCCGTAATTTGATCGCGGCCCCAATCGCAACCGCGCGCGTTCTATCAATGGTGACAAGCCCATTAAACTAGTGGGCGGGCAATTCTACCAGCGATTGAAAATAGCCTAAAGCTGGCCATACACCTTCAGATTTCTCTGTCAGATTTCCTTCAGATCAGATCTACCAACAACCATGTAGTATAGTGTCCTCCCTAATAGAATACATAGTGATTGGAAGGTGTAGAAAGGTCCTCATATTACATGGTTTTGGTAAAACAAAATCTGATCTGAAGGAAATCTGACAGAGAAATCTGAAGGTGTATGGCCAGCTTAAGGCTTAGTATACACAGGGAGAAACGACTCCCTGTGATCGTCTGCAAAATAGTGCAGGCGTTCACAGGTCATCTAGCCAAGGACCCCATAGAGGTCCTATCAGGCGGCAGCCCAAAAACTGACCGGCAGACGTCTAATGTTGCGTCATCCTGTAGGTCACGTTAAAGGGTCGTTTACCTGTCAACTAAAAACCGCCAGTGTAAATGGACCCTTTGTCTATGTTCCAGAATTGGCAACAGGTGATTGACCAGGTGATTTTTACAGACAATAATTTTTTTTAAACGCCAACATTATAAAAAAGAATCGCCTTCATAGAGAATGAATGGACGCGATTTTTGGATCGCCTGCACGCACAATCGCAAATCGCATCCATTCATGCCTACGGGCACGATTAGAGGAAAATAATAGTGGCTGCCGACCACCGGATGCCGGAACACGGGGAGCCGCGACTTGATGGCAGCCCCAATCACAATCATGCACGATCCTATGAATAGGGACAAGCCCAGTGAAAGTAGTGTAGGCAATCGGCAGACGATTCTGCCAGTGATTGATTGATTGAAGTTTGCAACCCATAGCACTGTAGCTAATCTGTCTCCATGGACAGAAGAGAAAAATTATGAAAGGTGTCAGCACAGGAAAGTCCGCATGGTGGGTAAGCAGTCTCAAACCAGTTCCAAAAAGATTCAAGCTGTCCTGCAGGCTCAGTGAGCATCAGTGTCAGCGTGAATGATCTGTTGTCATTTAAATGAAATATAACGCTAGGGAAGGAGACCCTATGCAAAGTTATTGCACGGGGCCCCCTGATGCTGAATTGCTAAGCAGGGGGTGCTATGTGAACGGGGGCCCTATGCGAGAGAAACGACCTGGTTATATGTGCTCCTCCGTCACATGAAAACAAAGTTTGGTGGTGGCCAACCCATGAACTCTGCTTTGGTTTAAGCATAAAACTCAATAATAGATTTAGTTTCTCTAGAATTCAGTGGAAGACTCATTTACTTTTAGGTTTGTTTAAAAAGAAATAAAACCACCATCCGTGTCACAGAGATGCCCTTCTAACTTGTCTTCTGCTTCTGTGGAAACTAGTGATTCCTATTGATCACGCCAGACATTCTTGATAACCAGACTGTCTCTCAGTGTAGTGAATGCAGAAGAAATGGCCTTTTCTACCTGGTTGGCAGTGTTACATTAGGTTTTAAAGTGATACATACAGACATATATGAAGTTTTTGTACTAAACATTGATATATATTTTTCAGAATTGTGTAGCATAAATGATTGAAGAAGAAAAGGCTACCTACTATATTAATGTATGTATTGCTGCACAATGCTGATTGACAGGTTAGAGACGAGGTACTTGATGTAGGAGTGAAGCAAGCCATACACCTTTTAGGGTCCCCATACACCTTTAGATTTCTCTGTCAGATTTCTTTTAGATCTCTTTTTGTTTTACCAAAACCATATAATATGAGGGACTTTCTACACCATCAAGTCTACCTGTGTTCAATAGCAGAGGACCCTATACTACAGAGTTGTTGGTGGATCTTAAGGATATCTGACAGAGATCTAAAGGTGTATGGCCAGCTTTAGATCTCTGTCAAATATCCAACATGTAGTATAGGGTCGACTGAACACAGGTAGACTTGATGGTTTAGAAAGTCCCTCATATTAAATGGTTTTGGTAAAACAAGAGATCTAAAGGAAATCTAAAGATGTATGGGGACCCTGACTGTATCTAGGCAACAAAAGGCTGCTATTTATCACAGTTACTATGACCTCTGCTTAAGATCCTATTGGACAATGTCCAAAATTCTATAAGATCCAGAGGACTTGGCACTAAAATAGAAAAAGCAGGTACAGTAAGATCTGTAAAACTATAGTTTTGTCCTGAAGCCATGTTGGACTATGTGATTTGAAAAGATCCAAGCACTGCAGGTAACGGTTCGATATTTTGAGATATTAAAACGTGTATGGCTACCTTTGGTCAGTCGTACTGAAATCGTTTCCCACACACCTGGTACAATGAACCAAATTCATTCGTACAAGTATCTGACGGTTTTTCTAGGTATTTATATGTAATCATACTATTGAGCATGTGCACCATGATAAGATAGTGAATCGATTGTGCTTAAATCGGTCACAGTGTGTGGTGGTACAATGGATTGATGTTAGACCACCGATCGATATAAAAATCGCACAAAACAATCGAATCTTAGATCGATCCTGCAGAAGTTGATTAGTGAATAGCTAGCCTACCACCAATTCAGGGGGGTGGTAAGTCGGTTCTAAATTAACATTTCCATGGACCACCAGTTTACTGAGGTTGGAGATTACAACCATTGACTGGGAAAGTAAATTTGTGCCACTGACTGCATTATTTAAAGTTATTGCTTCCACCTACGCTGATGGTGGGGGCAATTCTTGCATTACCAAATACCGATTCTTTGGGCTATGCATTAACCTAGCAGCGACCAGCATACTAAATACTAATCCCAACCCAACCTGAGATATTATATTACCAAGTGTCGCGAGCCAGTATAGAAATGCCACTCCTCGTACTGATCTTGGTGATTCTGTGGTCAGAAGTAAAACCTATCCAGGGACAAATGGATTACCGTATTTTTTGGCTATTAAGATGCTTGGGTATATAGGACGCACCCTACACAGCGGAGCATCTCATCCTGGTAAAAAAAATTCCCGGTAACTGCAATTCTACTGGTTCGAGCGCCTTGCTTCAACTGGAAAAGCTAGAGTTAAACGAAGCGGAGAAGCTGTCCGTGGCTTCCCTGCCTCCTGGTCCTGTGCTGCAGAGCTGTATGGGACTAGAGCAGCTGCTCACATACAGTGGTCGGCAGAGGGACGATCCATCCGGTTTGCAGATCTGTGTGTAAGCTGCATGCTCACTTACAGCTCTGGACAGGGAATGATTCCCCCGCTGGCAGATCATCCCTGCTTCTGTATGCGATAAGCTGCAGCTGCCTGCTTACATACAGTTCTGCAGAAGGATGATCCGTCCATGGATGGATCGTCCCTCTGCAGGGCTGTGCATGTGAGCAGCAGCTGACATCCACTCACATACAGAGTTGTGACAGCAGCAGTGGATTGATGGACAGATCATCATCCATCTGCAGGTCTCTGTATATGAGCAGGCTATCTGGTCCGCTCTCATACAGAGCTGTGACAACTTCCCAGCCATGGGTGGTCGCGCATTTGGAATATAAGACACACTCAATTTTTTCCTCCAAATTTAAAGGGGGAAAAGTGCATCTTATAGTTAAAAAAATATGGTACTTCTTTTTGAGGCCATAGGCAATGCAATATAAACGACCTATTTCAGGACCCTTTCTGAAAACAGTAACATAGGGACAGCTTCTGTCAGGACTAATCAGATTCCTCCTTTCATAAGCATAAACCTGGTTAATGAATACTGGCATCAGTTTTTCCATCTTCTTTATTTAATGTCTGTTTGAGTATTATTCACTGTAAGTGATTTTTAAAAAGGTGCCACTCCAGAGCAGATGTTTCATGCTGCTTGTGCTGATTAAAACTGTGATACAAACATGGACTAGTAGCTGTGACATAATTCAATTGTTGTACCTGGGAATCCAGAGATGTTCAACTGAGCAGATCAACAATTGCTCAGCCAATCATGATAGTGATTACATGTAACAAAGGGAGAGGCTATAATGGTAGCATATGGAATATTTATATATATAAGTATCACTTTATACTGTCTGACATTATGATACTTTTCGTGGCAAAAGCATTTAAAAGGCTTGTAAAGGGAACCTGAATGACCTCTTGATAGTATGTGTGAAAGGCTGTTACAGTCGCAGCGTTTTCTTAAGAGAGCAGAGGATCATTTAGGAAAATTTGGGATTACCTCATTACAAGTAAAGATCTTTTTAAATCATCAGATATTCATAGGGCGTTTGCCATTGAGGGACATAAAGTAGATACATTTTGGTGCTCTTTAACTGGGGGGATCACCAACAGATCTTTAAATGGACAACTTTTACAATAGAGTGTACCGGTTTATAGGCCTTGGTTACAAAAATAAACTGATTTGATGGAGCCTAGAGACAAATG
Organism: Ptychadena robeensis; assembly: GCA_036250615.1. Lineage (NCBI taxonomy): Eukaryota > Metazoa > Chordata > Amphibia > Anura > Ptychadenidae > Ptychadena > Ptychadena robeensis. The sequence continues at coordinate 44,462,126 of CM070034.1, read as the reverse complement.
TTGGAAAGTTGAGGATAAAGAGATATTGCAGGAACTGGAAAACGGTTGAGTATAGGTGAGAAAGGGATTGGAGGAATAAATGGAACCTTTAAATCGAAGGCATGAATAATATTGAAGGGGGCATTCACTGACATCACTTCCGTTTTTTGGAGCCGACTTTTCACTAGAAGATTGGGTTCTCTACCCAGTCTTCTAGTGAAAAGATTCTTCCTCCGGCATGATCTCGCTGCTCCTGATTCTGCTGGGGGAAGAATAGTAAGCTCCTTCACCGGCGAACGGGGCGGGTCAAACACCTGTACAGCCGGCTAGAAGGAGGGCGAACATATATGTTCCTGGCTGAACTGTTGGCCTTGCAGAAAGTTTGGCCATCACTAGTTGAGAACCACTGGTTTAGATTTGTAGTGTTGTGCGAGTGTAAAGTTTTTAAAGTACTTCCGACACCAGGTTCTTTAAGGTTGGATGTCCTTTGTCCACTGTCCAGGTTCTGTTCACACCCCAATAAATGAAGGTCCACGCACGCCAGTAGGGGCTATTTACAGTTTACACATGTAGCTCCGACTCCTGGGGGCAGAGAAGGGGTTCAAACGTGGGAAATCTGTTACTGCGCCGCGACCATGGTGCTGGAACCATTCGGCTGGGTAATTGTTGGGACTGTCTGCTGGGTCCAAAGCTGAAGCTGTGGTACTCCAGGGAGATGTAGAAGAGCAGATGACAGAAGCCAGAAAGAGCCCAGAACATTCTGAGGTATGCCTATTTATGTCCTCAGACAGGGGCTGGCATAAGGCCTGTTACTGGACAGTAGTAACTCTGCTACTTTTTGGAGGGAAAACTAGAGAGTAAACACCCAGCCATGACTTATGGTTCAAGCAGCACATACACAGCAGGTGCAACCCTTAAGGAGACACACCAAGCAAATATGCAAGTAATAAGCATATATTACAGCAATATAAGACACATATAAGCATAGTTATGTGGCCCTTTCTCAGGTCACTACAGATTCTTACACAAACTCCCCCCTGTACCAACACAAAAATAGGGTCTTCATGATCATTAAGAACAATGTGAGTTTACATGACACATACCACACAGAAACAAAAAGGGATTTAATGTGGTTTTTATATCCAATTCATGAGATAGTGGAGAAAATATACCTAATAATGTAGCTTTCATCATTTATCTCGACTGATTAGTGCCAAGGGGCTGGCATAAAGCCTGTTACTGGACAGGAGTAACTCTGCTACTTTTTGGAGGGAAAAGTACAAGTAAACACCCAGCCATGACTCATGGTTCAAGCATCACTTACACAGCAGGTGCTACCCTTAAGGGGACACACCAAGCAAATAAGCAAGTAATGAGCATATATTACAGCAATATTAGACACATATAAGCATAGTTATGTGGCCCTTTCTCAGGTCACTACAGATTCTTACACAACCCCCCCCCCCCCCCCCCCCCCCCCCCCCCCCCCCCTATGTACCAACACAAAAATAGGGTCTTCACGATCATTAAAAACAATGTGAGTTTACATGACACATACCACACAGAAACAAAAAGGGATTTTATATCTAATTCATGAGATAGTGGAGAAAATATACCTAATAATGTAGCTTTCATCATTGATTAGCGCCAAAGAGCATTCTAAATGCTAACGCTAAGGGGCCCATATTGCAACAACTAAGGAAATGTTGGCACATTCATTTACAAGGTCACCAAAAGAGTAGGGCGGTAATGGGTTTTTATACGTATAAAGGAAATATTTGGAAGGAAAGTTCAACTGCTGTTATGTTCACATTGAAGAGCGGGTCGGGTACAAAATGTCTGGTTTTCAAATGGCTGGATGGCATTTAAAATGTATTAAAGTGGTTTGAACATCACTTGAATATATTCAGCTTCTGTGCTCAGGCTGTATGCTGGGCATCGTTACATTTACTGAGATCCAGTCAGCTCTAGTTTGTTCATTTTCTACTCTGAAACATCAGGAACTAGGTTTTTAGATCATTTTTATAATATGCAGATAATATTTTTTATGTATTTACATTTTTGTACTGGCAAATGCTTTTCGAGCAGTGAAAGGGGAAGAAGTAATAGTGATTTAAAAAACAGGAAACTCTTTTGCTTTTATCTACGAATAATTTTAATGTTCACCTTCATTTTGTAGAGTTAAGTCTTGGAATTAATATGGGTTGCACTGGATTTTTCTATTCTACATACTAAAGTTGTAGGACAATAGGACACACTTTTGTTCTTTTCAAATCAATGGGGAAATGTCTCTTGAGATCCGAATAAACATCCTGGTAGTAAAAGCTCTGCCAAGCTTTAAGGCCACTGCCAAAAATTAGACCTTAGCTGTATTAGCACTAGCAGTACCCATTCTCTAAACACACTGCTCAACTTATGGAGAGACACATTTTACAATCTGGCGCCAACCCATAAGCAGCTATTTATTATGGGAGGAGAGGAGTCTGTGTCAAAAAATTTTTTTTTCTGCAATGCAGAATGTTATGTAAATATACAACTCAGTAAATACACAATGTAATGAATACTGCATGGCCAAGGCTTGCTTACTTTGCTGGAACATACTGTATATTCAGGGGTGCACATAACTTTTTAGTGAGCGCCTCAGATGAGTACCAGGAGATGGTGTTTGGTACGCATCCCATATGTAGAGTGGTCTCCCTCACTGTCCTCTGCTTCAGCCTCCTGCCTGGTAGATTCTGCTGCAGATGGACCTCCCTGTTTCTGATTAATCCTCCGATTAGCTGTCTCCATCCACAGGTCACCAGCTGGCTTTGGGTCAAATGTAAGTCTCACAGTACAACACCGTTTGAACCCCCAGATATCATACCTCAGTAGTGCAACCCTGAGATTTTCTGGGTCAGTAACTAACCCCTAAGACTACCTGCACTCCATATGTGAACCTTTTGTAGTCATATTCCAACTGCCACACAGTGTTTTTCTCTTGTCAGATTGTACCCATACATATGCCTACTGTGACATTCAACCCCCAGAACACCCTAAGAAGACCACTCTTTTTATTTTGGATTGGTAATTCCCAATTTGACACCCCTAACTGCAACCTCTCATAGTTATTATGCTTACCTGAGGTTATCCAAGTGACATAAATTGTATATATTTAACAATAAAAGTGCGGGTACGAAATGTCTGGTTTTTAAATGGCTGGATGGCATTTAAAATGTATTAAAGTGGTTTGAACATCACTTGAGTATATTCAGCTTCTGTGCTTATGTTGTATGCTGGGCATCGTTACATTTACTGAGATCCAGTTCGTTCTAGTTTGTTCATTTTATACTCTGAATAAAATTGTATATATTTAACAATAAAAACTAAAAGAATTTTGCCAATCTAAAAAAATTTACTTTTACAGTAGTGTATACATGATAAAGTGAAGTTGTTTGTACAGCTATTTAATGTGGGAGGGATGGCGATTGTGCTGCTGATCTCTCTCTCCTATGGCTGATATGGTCCCACAGACACGGAGTGCCTCCAAGTTGTTAGTATGCATATGAGTTTTGTAACAATAATACAGGTACGCATAGGTAGTTTTTGCCTTTTTTTTTGAGTGCCAGAGTACCACTTATGTGCACCCCTGTGTATATTCACATAATAAGTGAATGAGTGAAAAAAAATTCCTATTTTTTTTTTCTCCAAAACTGTGGGGTGTGTCTTATGGTCCTGTGCATCTTAAAGTGCAAAAAATGAAGTCCATACATATTAGCCCATAAGGCTAAATCAGAAAACAATCGTAACTCAAGCACAGCTAACGTTGTATATTCAGCACAAGTAATGCAACAAAGGACCAAAACAACTTTATATGGCATAAAATGGGGGAAGGGAGGGGTATACTTTGGACTCTTCCTATGTTTAAATGTTAGGGAAATTGGATTGAGGTTCTTGAAATGCACATTAAAGTCAAATAGTACAACTGGTTTACTAGATGCAGGGAAGATGGCGTCTACATAAAGTTGGACCAACCAGTTTCATTGTTTGTTACCTTGTTATAATCTTTACCCCAGAAATGAAACACATTTTCACTTTTTAGCATGAAATATTACTGCACACAGAGTTCCTGACACCAAGAAAGCAGATCTGCAACAAGAACAGAGAGGTTACACAACTTTCACACACCCCCTTCCATTCTCTATATATGGCTGCACACATTACATGGTGATATGATTGAGCGGCTACCTGCATGGAAATAAGTTCCCCAAACCTATTGAGACTGAAGAATGGCCTTAGATGTTACTTTAACATTGAACATTGAAAATAAGTGTAGTTTGTGAAATTATGATTATTCTGAAATTCCCCAGAAAGCACTTGGCAATGCTCAGATCACATTTATGGTGTTTTTCTCATTGATACGATTTATAATGTTCAGCCATGTCATTTGACAGGCTATTATTGAATCCACTGTTTTCAGGCCCGTGGCATGCGATATCTGACCAAAGAGCTGTCAGTAGCCTTAGCCCAAAAAGCATATTTATAATTCTATTAAAATTGAAGGTCTGAATCGTCTTTTTGGATTCCCTTCCCAAATAACCTATTCGCTGGATTTAAATGTACCTGTACTGAAAGGATGTTCATTTTGTAAAATGGAAGTGGGCACTGCATCTGTGGGAGACAAATTATAACTTGCCCAAACCATAAATCATTTTATTTAGCCAGTAGATAGTAAGCTAAAGACAAGTCTTCACTCTCATGTTATTGTCTATGGTAAATGTAACTATAAAGGTTTTGTTTTTAGATAATATTTTGTGTAGCCTCTCTACTATGCACATCAGCCTCCCTCATTGCTGGACAAGAGAAACCCCATGGCTTGGCTGGGCAAGAGAAGGTGGAAAAACAAGCAGGAAGGGGGCTGCAGATCTGTGCCCCACTTGAGCAGGCCCAATGCTATACCTCAACATGGGGGGTAAGGGATTCCATATGCATTCCACTAAAGAATGAAATAAAACTGTAGATATAAAACCCAAACAATATAAAAAAATACAATAAAGATATAACACCTATACTTACCGTTTTGTTACACAATAGGATGCACCTGACCATTAGACATACAACTACAGAACAGAAATGGGCAAACAAGGGTTCCCGTTTTATATATTAACTTGCAGGCATCGGTTATTTACATGCAGAGACTCTGAGCCTCTCCAAGCTCTCACAATTTCTCTGTGGAGGAGGGGCAGTGCTGAGAGACCAGCGACTTATACAGACTCACACAGAAACTTACTCTGGGCTCTCAACACTGCCCTTCTCAGTGCCCAATGCTGTAACTCCCTGCCAACGTCCTTCTGCTTAGCATTTGCTGACTGCCCACTGAAAAATTACTATCAATTCCTCTGGTCTTTTTATAAATAAAGAATTAAATGAAGGGAATTTGCTGAAGCACACACATAAGTAGACAAAATTCCAGAGTATGGTCCGGGGTACATTTTTGCTCCAAAAACGGTAACCCTGACCCACTCATGGGGCAGCTTACCGGCCCAGGCCATCCTGCGGCATTGTGCATTGCTTGTTCTTGGGACCTGTATTATTAGGCGCAGGCAGGCCTGATGTCCCCAATTGTCGTCCTTGTACTTGAATGAGGATCCGAGATCATAGAATTACCCAGCAATCCCAATGTTCAGAGATCTCCGATGGCCAGGCCAGGAAGTGAGGGGGGCAGCGGGGGATCTTCTTAAATTACTCATTACAGGGGGGGGGGGGTTCATGCTTTCCTCCTTATTATCGACACTTCTAGTGCCATTCAAGAAATAATCATTTAATTCTGTTGGTAGGTACGCTTTAATAATTCTAAAATGTGAACAGTGAACAGCTAAAGTTCAATGCAGTACTACTAGGACGATTCTAAAGGTCACCACACATCTTTCAATCTTACAACAACTTCTGTAGAATGTACTTTTCTTTTTACCAAAACCATGTAATATGAGGACCTTTCTCAACCTCCTAATCACTATGTATTCTATCAGTGAGGACCCGGCACTATATAGTTGCTGGTAGATCTAAAGGAAATTGTACAGAGTGATCTAAAGGTGTATGGGGGGCTTTTAATAGTAGAATCAAATTCCTTACTCAAAATGGTTATTCAGCCTAATCACTGAATGAAACAATTACATTTGTTGATTTTCAGTACACAATATAATTTCAGGATAGAACCCCCAAGTTTCCCAATATGCCTGTTGTCATTTTGTCATTATAAATGCTTATACAAGCCAGTATAGATTGAAAATATTATGTGCGGCCCTCTAGTGATGGCGAGGGCCGCACTTGTGGCCCTCCATATCAACTCAGTTGCCCACCACTGATATAAACAGTAGAACAGTTAGCGTCCATCACCCTTGTTGTGTTCTGTAACATAGATGTTATATCAGGGGATCTGAATACACAAGGTCTGTGGCCTGTTACAGCCCTGGACCCTCATCCACAACCTAACCACCATTTACTCCTGATCATCTTTGTATATCTGGACACGCGGACATTGTTCACAATGAATGTCAGGCCATTTCATGGAGTGTATGAGACGCTGCAATGGCCAGTGGAGGCAGTCATGTATCACTATCCAGAAAAGATGAAGCAGCCGAAAGGAGAAAAAAGACCAAGGCAGAAAACATGCTTCTACTCAGCGTGGAAGAAGGATCCCAGCACAGATCTGCGACCTTCTAGACTTTTTTTTCATCTTCCATTTTTTTTCCTCCATTTTGCAATTAACGAATGTGGAGAATTTTAGCACGTTGCATCTGTTCCCCTCTCTGCTCCTGACACTGCAACACCCAGCTGACTCAGGCTCACATATATTAGCGCTGCTAATAATTACAGCTGCTTAATATTCACAGACCAAGCTTCCTAACTCCGGAGCTATGAACAAAAGCTACAGACTGCAGCAAAGCCGAAGATTCTGTATGTACAGTATGTGTGTAGCGAAACAGGGCTTCACACTTCATCGACACATCTCCTTATTTTTACATTTGACACTAACATCTAATAAAGAACATTTGGAGAGTCTGTTAACCCAAAACAACCAATCAGCGGCTGTGGTTTATTGGCTCTGGGCCTAGCTGCTATAGATTATGTATAGTGTACCTCTGTCCTAATCAATAGGAGACAAAGACTGGTTGTATTTGAATGAGAAGCTGTGAATGTTTCTCTGAAGATCATCATTGCTCTTTGCACTGCCTTATTAAACAGGCCCATGTGTATGTATGAGAAATCGCAGTCTGCCAGCGTCATCGCGACATTTCCGAGTGTCTCAGATGTGGATTTATTACACTTGTAACACTGCCATGTACAAGAGGAGTGTTATAAAGATTATTTGCATATAACCTCCTTCGCCTTTACACAAGTACATACTCTACGAGACGGTTGTTTTCTTCCGAAGCGGTGTAGCTGGATCGCTGCTCTGATTTATATCTCTGCAGCAAGGAAAGCTAGACAAAAACATTCATCTACAGGAACGTGGCGCTGACGTTCCGCTGAGCTGCTGCTGTATCTATCTACGTCCTGGCTTTAGCGAGTGAGCTGTCTGTGTACGTGAGGCAATGATACCGTCCTGCGACGCGGGGGCCCTTCGGTCCTCAAAACCAGGGCTCTATCCCTTTATTCCTTGTTTTATTATACTCTATTGTATGGTGGTACTCTTTGTTCTACCCTTTAACATAAAAAGGCCTATATGAAAAGCTGAATCCTAGCCAAACATCTAAATCAGGGATGTCCAAACTTTTTGCAAAGAGGGCCAGGTTATGTGAAGTGAAATGTGTCGGGAGCCGACCATTCAGCCTGACATTGTTTGAACCGATAACATGAAATTGTAAATGAAGGATACAATGTGGCAGATCTCTTCCTTCACACATACTTTATCTATTGTAAAGCATTAGCCACTCACTGCCATAACACTGATAAAGACACCCCCTAGGTTTGCTGGGATATGCAGTTCTTCCAGCTGTCCAGTCATATTTCACCTAACCCAAAAAGTCCTGACCATTCCTCTATCTATGGAGAACCAGTGAGACGATTCACCAGCACTGTTCACTTTAATGCTGCATCCTGCTGCCATAGACAGGCACAGCATGGTGTAAACCCCTGACTGTACCATTCACAGTGGGGCGGGGGTTTCAGCTCTGGCTCTTGAGTGAAATGGGAGTCCTTTTGCTGCACTTGAAGCAAGCCCTTAAAACATGTGCTCAATGCACTGTTGGGAAGTTTGGTGTCACCCCTCCACTAGTAGTGAAATGATGTCACCCCAGTGCGGATTGCCTCTGCATATCAGTGGTTTTATGACTGAGGCTTTAGTCATTGGAAACTTTAGGGCATGCCTGATCTAAATTCACAGATGACATGCATAAAGTTTATCAGGATGTTTAAGTAAAGGTCTTGCTGCAGTAAAGGTCTTGCTCCTCCCTCAGATTGTAACTGGGCACTAAAAGAAGAAGCAGCAGACTAATGTGTTTACCATTACCCTTATTAAAGCACACCTAAACGTATTTTATGTACTTTATGTCTCTTGCTGTTAAACACCCATTATTGAGATGATCTGTCAAAAAAAAAAGATAAAAAATACTTACCTGTAATGAGATCATTTTGAATTATTTGTAGCCCCCCCCCCCCTCTTCTCACTAAACACCACTACTTGTACAGTGACAGTACAATATAGAAGTCTATAAAGCAAAACTACACGTTACTGCAACTATTAACCACCAGAAGGCTGGAAGCCACACAGGAATAAACATGGCCATGTGTTGCTTATCCACTCCACCATCTTCAGTCTGAGGTATGCTGTACAGGAAATGTGAAAGGCTGATACCAGTTTAATTTCACTTCTTGCATGGAAAACTATAATAATTTTTTTAGAGCTACATTGATTTGTCTTTTCTGTACCGCCTGGGGTTCAGCTTTAACATATTCAGTATATTGGTCAGTATTACAAGGCTATAGAGATGGGTGCACACATACCAAACACCCTTTAGTTCCCAGAGCGATGCTGACTTCTAATGAGCCAATTGATATGTTCTGCACACTAATCTAATCAGATGTGATATGATGCCAACAAACAACGTACAGTACTCTCCAGAAAGTGGATACATACATAATGCAGTGTGCATTTCAGAAAAGGGTGAAAAATATATATTTATATATATTATGTGGGGCGTTTTTCTTTGTATTATACATTTTTTTAAGGGAAACTGTATACTGGGGTGGAGTAATTTTTTTTATATAAAATCCTATGTTATAGAAGGTTAGCCTCTAGCATTGGTTAAATATTATTTTTGTCTAGGATCATGATAAAATAAAGCTTTACTTTACACTATGAGCTGCCCATAATTACAGCAATCACTGCCCCCGACTGTGCCCCTGTAGCTGTATGACGTCACGCTTTCCCAGTCCCTTAGGATCACAGCTGCGGGACTTTCTGACAGGTCAGCAGTCAGCAGTGAGTCAGCAGTGATAAGATGTGCTCCTCCAGAGACTACTGCAACCACAACCACCCCTCTCCTACAGCGGAGAGTGACACTGGTCTCCAGATGAGTGCTGAGGGTCATCCCCCCAGGTGTCCGGTGGGGACGGGTTGTAGCCGATATGTAACCCACAACCCCCCTGCTCTACAGTGGGTATTTTGGGGGATGCGGTCTGCACCCACCCTCCAGCTCTCAGGGAAGGCATGGGGATGTTAGCTCAGGGTACTGATTGGCATAGGCCTCTGCTGGGGAGGGGGATCTAGTACTGGTGAAACAAATGGGCAGGATTGGCTTTGGTTTGCCAGTAATCAGCATGCTTGCTCCGGAATGAGGATAGTAAGTATGTTTTTGTGTAGCAGTTTTCCCTGATTAAAACTGCTGACAGGTAAGTAATATGTCTATGTAATCTATGCGTCTGCTCTAAGTGAATTACTAACCAAATTCTGCAATTCCGCAGCAGTTGATACGGTCAAAAGCTACCCGGAAGGGGGCAGGGCCTTGGCATTCTCACTTAGGACCTATGGTGAGTTGGAGGAGTAGATTTGGCAATAGAGAGGCTTTACATGAGGAAAGAAGCTTGTGGTAATGATTTTATGTTATTATTATTCCTCAAAACAAGCAGCACAAAGAGAAACTCACTGCAAGCATAACTTGTTTAGATGCAAATTGATTTATTTTTATCAAGCATACAATGAGCTGCCCATGGATGAGCATGGGTACCTTTTATGCACCATTGGATGCCAGACAAGCATACCTAAATAATATGAAAAAGGCTCCCATTTGGAACATTAACGCTTTAAAATCATTTAGCATGGAAAGAGGATTGTTACATCTGCTTTCCCCTTACTTGTATAGAAGGGCATGCTGCTCATCACTAATCATTTGTATCTTGACTAGTGATGGCCAAACATTGGCCAGGTCTGTCCGCGAATGGGCAGATCGGACTTTTAAAGAAGTCCGCCAACCACCTATTCGCAGACTGATTCAAATTCCCCACCTCTAGGCTCTAGGTCCCTGGAACGCATAGTTCCTGGTTAAGGGAGCCGGATGTGACGTCACTGACATCACTTCCTGTCCCCGAGCCTGTTTTTTACTAGAAGACCGGCTTCATGCCCGGTCTTCTAGTGAAAAGATTCTTCCTCCGGCATGATCTCGCTGCTTCTGATCCTGCCGGAGGAAGAATAGAGATCTTCTTCTCACCGGTGAATTGGGCGGGTCGAACACCCGCACTGCTCGCCGGCGAGAAGGAGGGCGAACATCCATGTTCGCCGCCGAACTGTCCGCCTTGCAGGCAGTTCGGCCATCACTAATCTTGACCCTTCTATTCCAGTTATAGACCAACACAGGAAAAGCAGATGCAACAATCCTTTCAGGCAACATTCATATTCTCAAAATATTCTCAAAAAGTTTTTCACCTAATAATCCCAATGAATTTGCAAATCCAAATTTATGATCTTAAGTCATTATTACCTTCATTGCACAAATTGGCACTTGTACATGTACTTATCGCCAACGCAATGCACAGTTCTGGGTACTGAAAAAAAAAATTCTAGTATTCACAATTGTGAAGATATAGCACTATATTTGAGATGAATTTTCGGAGTGCCAATATTCACAATAAAAATTTGCGATCAACACTACCAATGATGTCCAACTCTACACGATATCTGCATGCTAATGTATTGCATACATGCTTAGTTGGGGTCCGGTATTTTTGTAATCCACATTTTTTGTAATGCTATACGTGCTTTTCGTGGTTTAAATATTACATGTGACAGGTGATGCCCACTACAAAGATAACTGCTGAAAATGGTAAGCAACATTACTCATAGCCAACAGATGCACAACAATAAACATGTCTGAATGATGTAAACCTCACATATTGATGTAACATTTATACCTTCCCTCTATTACATGTGGCTTCCTCTTCTGAAATGACATTCAATATATGGGCTAGATTTAGATTTTATGATAGGAAATCTAAACTTGGAGAACAAGGTAGACTAAATTCATTGATATCTCATGCATATTGTAGTTGCCTTCCTGTCATACTGTATCTCTGGCTTCCATGGTCACCATATCTGTCAAGTTTTCCCTTACCTTATAAGGGAAAACTTACAGGAAGTGACGTCGCCGAGTGTTACTTACGATATTTGGGATGAGAAAGTGCTGAGGTTGAGTGCTACTTCAAATGTGTTGTTTTCAATATTATAAAGCCTATAGTTTTCAGTGTGATTCTACCATTAGATTCATGCACTTCCTCTCAAGAGGTGGAAATTGTCTCCTTATTTTGCTTCCAATTCGTTGCCCTGTCACTAGCATCACCACCAATTTTTTCATTTTGCACAATACAATCACGCATGAAATGTTCCCCAGGGTTCTGCCAGATTTGTCCATCAGACCTCCAGACAGTGGAGCACGATTTGCTATTCCATAGAACATGTTTACTAAATAAAAAAGGACACAAGGCGCCCAACCTAGTGCAACATAGTTAAGTACTATAAATGATGGCGTAAAAGATAAAATACTCCCAAAAAAGGAGGTTCAGCTGTTTACTACATAACTGGGGTGCATAGCTAGCCACACGAGGTTCGATTTTAGCGTTCAATTGTTTTTCTGCCACATAGTACAATCGACGATAATTGATTGATTTTTTTCAAATCGTCGATTGAATCATGATCGGACAGGTTGAAAATTTTTGGTCGATTGTACAATCATCGAACTACATTCGTAATAGGAATTCAATCAACGATTTTTGATTACAATCGTAAGAGGAATTCAATCGACGATTTTTGATTACTTTGATAAATTTTTCAGTTGAAATTTAACAATAATCGTACTCTCCATGTGGTGTACATCGATTAAATTTAAATTGCTTTTCGATTTTTTTCATCAAACTACAAAATCTAATCTAATGTCGATTGAACGCTAAAATTGAACCATGTGTGGCTAGCTTTAGTTTGTGTGCCTTGTGTCCTTGATCCTATTTGTCTTTTTTTTTGGGGGGGGGGGGATATATCTGGAGCTGCACATCTCCATGACACTTCATCTCCGACACCTTAGGCCATGTTGCCACATTTGTCTGGACCCCCTACGCTAAACGCAGTGCTTGGCGGGGGTCCAGACGGATCCCATACACTTTACCTGCTTGGCAGATGCTACGTTCTCGTTAACGTAGAGCAGGTAAAGTTTATGTGATCATTCGGGTTTCGTTTTTACTTATCCATTTTTACTCTGTAATCTTTGCCTGGCTCCAAACACCACCTGAGGCAACTGGCAACTGACACCACTTCTATGGTTAAAAGAAAGGTAAAAGTTTTATGCACAACTATTCAGCAGCGATCCCATAGTACACACTGTGGACACACAAACTTACTGGACACACCCTAGTCAGGTAATTTTGCACCACCACATGTGACACTTGGCACTGAGCTTGTCATTGATTCAGTCAACCGTGCATGGACAACTTTTATGCACAATGGGCCTCAGGACTGTGTGACATTATGTGATGTGCCACCTTATGGTTGGGTTTCTGTTGTTGCTGAATCTCAACCTTTACAAATGTCTTTAAATGTAATGCTTAAAAATTGTGCTAAACACCTAATTTCAGTACTGTCATTTAAAGGTTGGTACCAATACTTTTGTTCATATACTGTAAAATTTACCATGGCACGAGAACCATTGTCGAAGACTGTGTATATCTGGCACGCAATGCATAAATGAGGGTCAATACATTTATTGAAAAGATCGATATAAAGTAAGACAGGATTTTCTACAATGTTAGCCAGCTACATCAGCCAGAGTGGTAATAAAATGGTTAATACATAAGACACTTTAGGTGTGAAGTCACAATTGTTTAGTCTACTTTTTATAATAAGTGGTAAGCCAAGGTGAGCTGCACTTCTAAGCATAAGTGAATTCCTTTTGTGTGAACGGACATTAATAACCATTAATACTCTATCATTAATTGTGTGATAGCCACATCTGCCCATAATGCACTTCTCATCCTTCTCCCTTTTGTCCTTCCATTAATACAGCATTTATAACAGTATTGATCCTACAAAGAGTACATTACTCCACTATGTTATGTGGACATGCAATAGAATAACACATCCATCTCTCAAGGATTCCTGGTGCATGACTTTCTGAGACTGCAGAGGTCTCTCCAACCATTCACACCTCTCTTCCTTTCTCCGTCTGGTTACATTCATACTTCTTTTTCTGTCCTCTAAACCAGCAGGAATTATGGGGTTGCCACTGCGCCCCCTTTCACTTCAGACTTACCTTCCGCAGTAAAATGGTCTCTTTTCTGCTGCTCGGTGGGTGTCCTTCTGCTCTGAAAGTACTTCACAGAAAGCTGTAATGTAGAACTGCAAAGAAGCTTTTACAGGGCAGGTAATGCTGCCCGGGTCCCTGCTGTGTTACAGGAGGCCACGCAAAGGATTCGGACAGAAGCCCAGAATCCTTCCATAGAATTACAGCTGATAAAAGGGGAAGGGGGCACTGTGTGATGGCATGCAGGAGGTTTGCTGTTCACAAATGATTCCTCTAATGACTGGCTCTTTGTGGAAGATCATTGCTTGATTAACCCTTCTGGTGACCGATGTCTATAGCTGATGTATCACGCTGATAACAAAATGGGCTCTACATTTAACACTAATAACCTGGCAGCAGAAAATCACCTTATTCTTCTTTATGAAATTTCCACCTGTTAGTAACACAAAAGCTAAAATGTAGATATAAATGTTGATTGGAAAATCATGCAGGTTAACAACATTGCAGATCAAACCAAAAACATGGAATTGGACAGTAAATCTCAACTGGTGGAGCCTGACCCCATGGGGCATTTTAGGCCTGTTTTATAAGCAGCAATATCTAGTGGTTAAGATGTCACTTAATTCCAACTGGTAGTTGCTGCCTTCATGGGGCATTTGAGGTCTATCTTAAAGCGGTTCTATACTCCAAAAAAAATGCATACATTACATTGACATAATACTCACCTGTCAGCAGATTACATATGTGAAAACTTCTACAGAATAAAAAAAAATGTACTTACCTTCCTCACTTCCTCATTCCCGGAGATTTATTAAGGGCAGAAAGAAGCAGTTCTGCTCACACCTCATGAATACCTTATTCTTACTATGCAGCTATAATTCTAAAAAACTTCCACTAGATGGAGCTCCGATTACATCACATTAGATTCTGCAGATGTGACACTGCATTCCTATTCACACAAGACTATGAACTTCATCCCAGATGCCCCTGCTGTAAGTGTTTACAACCTCGTCATGGCCGTTAAGGGTGAGCACGAAAATCACCCTTCCTGCTGTAAGGGATTTTTTTTATTTTGAGCAGTGATTGCCTAATTATCAGCAGTGCTAATAGTGTTGAGCATTTTAGATGTCTGGTGGTTGCTGTCCTCATAGGGCACTTGAGGCCTATCTTAAGATCTAGTGCTTAAGATGTCACTAAACCCCAACTGGTGGGTGCTGACCCCATGGGGCATCTAAGCCCTGTCTTAAGATCCAGTACTTTAAATAAACTTAAATTTGCAAATTAACAAAATGTGCCCAGTCATACAATCAACAAGGTGGCCTTTGTTTGCCCATTATCTAGTGGTTAAGATGTCCAACTGGTTGCTGACCTCATTGGGCATTTGAGGCCTGCCTTAAAGTGGTTTTAAACTAAAACAAAAAAAAGCACATACATAAAATAGACACATTATATACCTGTTAGCAGTTCAGATCCTGGAAAACTGGTACACCAAAAAAACATACTTATCTTCCTCACATTTTTATTCTTAGTGGCAGAATCTTATTGAATGGCAAGATGAAGCCACTTCTAGATCCATACTTCTTAGGGCAGCTACGGAGCTACGGAGACTCGCTCCTCTGCAGAAGAGCTCCAGTGTGGGGGAAGCAGTTGGTTGCATCAATGGAGCTGTTGGCTGGGTGAAGAGAGGTTTCTTTCTCCCTCTTCACCCATCACAAAGTCTTGCAGATATGGCGATGTTACAATCTCGCAGGACTGGGGATTTCCTACAGCCACAAAGTCATCTGGGAGAGATATCCCAAATATCCTTGCGGCTGTGTGACATATCGCCAAGGTGCTGCGTCAGACAGTGGGAGGGGCAGTCTCTAAAAAGACACTCCTCCTGCTGTCAGAAATAGTTCTTTATTTTCAATTGCGGATATAAGCAGTATCGGCTGCGCTGTAGCCAGGTGGCAGGTCCACTTTAAGTAGTGTTGATCTCAAATATTCGAAACTCATATTTTTATTGCAAATATCGGCACTTAATTAGAAGAGAATTAGCGAAGATCTCGAATATAGTGCTCTATCTTCATAATCTTGAATACACAAGATTCTGGGGAAGTACCATGCATTGCGATCCTATATTCACATGCACAAGTGGCGATTTTCGCAATTAATTACTTCTACGAGTGTTGTCTCATGTGGTGATTACACTGCAGCTGCTATGTCACATTCTGTCAGTAGATGTTGCCATCACAACACACATTGCATTGTACAAGTGCCAATTTGTGCAATAGGTAATAATGACTGGTGATCACAAATTGTAAATTTTTTTTTATTTACTGCGAATAGTAGGTGAAAAATTTGCTTTATTTTGCGAGTACAAATATATTGCCTATGCTGCTTATCACTAGTCTTAAGGTCAAGTGCTTAAGATGTTACTAATCTCAAATCCAAAAATTACTAACTTCCTATATTCCTAAAAATATTGCTCATTCATTTAATTAATTAAAAAGAATTGATTCTTAGTGGATAATTGTAAGCCTTGTATTGCACTCTGTAATGGTGGAGATCATTGATACTTATTTTTAAGTATGTTAGTTAATATTTAATCTGAATGAACAAGGAAAGGAAATATATAAACATATTAAAGTGTAAGTAAATGCACAACGTATTTTTTTCACAACAGGCTTTACAATTACAATGTCGGGTTTTATGTGCAGTTCTTATGGAAAGCCCTTTTTTTAGTAATACTTTGCGGTTGTGCCAGTTGCCTGGTCTCGGTAGTTGCTATTGACCACACTTTGCAGGCTGATTTTTCCTGGGCAGGGTGGCCATAAATCTGAGTTTGTACAGATTTCACCTTTTAGTCCAGGTACCATGCAGACCTGTCATCCTTCCCGTTTTGACCAGGAAAGTCATGTTTTTTATGTGGCTTTCCTGGCCAAATCCTGATTTCAAGAAATCCTGGATTTTTCCCTGATTCTAGAAATCGCGCTGATCCAGCAGGGAGACGACATTATTTTCCTTGCTAATGTCCCACCCCGCACATTATGGGACATTAACTAGATCAGCCGAGAAGTAAGCCAGGTACCGGAAGTGACATCAGTGACGTCACTTCCCTGTTATGTGGAACGCGGAAGAACCAAGATCAGTATACCGGAAGTGACACCAATGACATCACTTCCTGTGTGTCCCCCATTTTTTGTTGACAGCTATGACCATATAAGCTATGTGGATAAAGGTAGACATACACGCTTGGATTCTCCCTCGATCTTGAGGGACAGACTGCAGCGTTATGATGTCAGGACGCTCAAGCCAGCCCCCTCAGAGGATCGGCCAGTACCTTTTGTGTGCCGGACATTACTTTGGATGGGGACAGCCATCCCCATCCAAAGTAATGGGAACGGGCAGGAATCTATCAGCATGACGGATCACCATGCGATTCGATATGCGGCAGATTCCTGGTCGATCTCGGCAGTTGGGCGCACCAGATTTTGGCGGGAACAATTGGCCGAGAAAAATAGCCAGGCTAGCTTGTTTTTTGCATAGGTTAACAGACAAAGTAGGACAACAGACCAGATCGAATTTCTGGGGGGCTAGCTCTGGGTTGGTTTTCTTCTCATAATGCGATTGGCTGTACAGATAAGCATGTGGCATAATTTTGCATGCTTGCATAATAGCTTTATACATAATTATATATATTAAAATCCCATTTATTCACATAGGACAAATTCATCAATGTCTAAAAGTTCAATATTTGTTTAAGCTCCTCAATAGTCTATAAATGGTGTGCTTTCTTTGTTGCAACAATGTGTCTAAAGTGCAACATTGATTTCTGCGCTCGTGAATTCTATGGGTTTTGCCCTGATCAGGGGGTCTCTTCAGGACTAATGAGGGCCGCTGAGCTATTATCTCTACAAGAACAAATATTATTGTAAGAAAGCATATCTGGTAAACTTCCATAGTTTCCATAACCACATCAGATTAAGGTACAACAAAGCTTATGACCAAGTCATTAAAAAGTCTGTTAATTATACTCACAGGTATGCTGGAATTTGCGTCCTATTCCATGGTTGTCCCCTTGGGGATCATAATACCCATCAATGGTCACTAGAGGGGATCAAGGACAAAGGAGGCATCCGGCCAATGACAGTGAGGCACCCAAGGCCACTTTTCTGGAACTTGACAGGCCCTGGGTCAGTGGTATGCCTGATGGTGTCAATTCATCACATAATCTAATGTAAAGGAAAGATTAGATAGTTGGAATGGGGGAGCATCTGCCCAATCCACATGGTCCACCTTTACCAGGAGCCATCATGTCATGGTCTAAGGGTACCTTCTAAAAGGGGGTATAAAAATTGACTCATGTTTAGTGTTTAAATTTCCTTTTACCATGTAATATCTTGGATATAATGTGATTACTGTATATACTCAAGTATAAACTGATTTGTCAGCCAATCCACATGGTCCACCTTTACCGGGAACCCCCATGTCATGGTCCAAGGGTACCTCCCAAAGGAGGGATATACAAATTGACTCATGTTTGATGTTTAAATTTCCTTTTACCATGTAATATCTTGGATCTTGGAATGTGATCACTGTATATACTCAAGTATACGCTGATTTGTCAGCCAAAAGAATTAGCTGAAAAATCCCCCTTCGGCTTATAATCGAGTCAGGGTGCTACTTAGCTGTCCAGGTGTTTGCAGCCACCGTAAATGTTCCATGTGTTTTCACCAGTGGCTAGTGAAATGTAAACAAATGACACCACACCGCCATCTAGTGGACTATTTGTCAATTATTGCACTTCTTATGATTCAAACATTGAAATAAGTTTCCATTTCATTCATTACATGTTACAAGGGTTCATTCCATTACATGAATTGGTCCCAATTATAATAATATATAATAATTTTTAAATGGAAACTTATTTTCATGTTTGAACTGTAAGAAGTGCCATGGAAATCCATCCTGTAATAACAATAAACATGTGTTCTCTTAACTTGGCAATGGCAATGGCGCTTTCTCTATTTTTTTCATTTAGAAAACTCTACTATCTGACTTTGCATTTCCCACACCCGGCTTATACACGAGTCAATACGGTTTCCCTGATTTTGTATATTAAATTAGGTACCTCAGCTTATATTCGGGTCAGCTTATACTCAAGTATATACAGTACTTTACCATGTCTATGATATTGTGAAATAGAATTCATGTTAGATAAATGCCCACAACTGAACCTGTTCATCTGTGGCAGTGAACTATAACCAAGCATATACAATGGGTTGGCACCGTCCTCAAGGTATTGTAGGCACAGCCAATGTTGTCTTTCTGTCACAAGTGAATTGGAATATATAAAGATCCACTAGAGCACAGATGTCTTCAAAACCCGGTTTGCCACAGTTCCTTGAGGACTAATGCTAGAAAACAGTAACCTAAGCCCAGGCATGGCGCTGGGGACCAGCAAAGCTCTACAAAGCAATGTTTAATTGGCCTCTTTTGAAAACAAGGGATTACATTAAACAGACCTGTATCTCTTTATAAACCCTGAACTGACACAAACTTGTTCATTAACTTGCTGATAATACCGTTTGAACAGTAAAAGCAGTACTACATTCTTTTGTGTGGTTTAACCCTGTCACACATACTTAACAATTCTTTGCTATCTGTGGGCTTCAATTGCAGAACCAACTGGTCACATGAAAGCCATTATTTCACCACTGGCACCAATGGCGGTATATTTACATTTTACAAGTACCAGAGGTTTTACTTTTTATTGAAATGATGCTTGGATTCCGATTGCGTGAAACTAATATAAGCTTTATCTTAAATTACCTCTAAGTGGTCATTTAAATAGCAAGCGGCTGACCAATGTAGAGTATATTTCATTAGAATTCACAAGAACATTTCATAGTTCAGTTAGAGGGGCAGTCACATGGACAAATGTACTCGTCATGCGTTCTATGAAAGTTAAAGTCTATTATCATTTATTGAAGCTGTACTGGTTCTACTAATGCAGCATCAAGACTGAGAGCTCAGTGTTTGTTCTGGAATTGTAAGCTCTATCTGACACAGGGTGTACATTGCATCAGGAGAGTATTCACAGCGCATCAATTTTTCTACATTTCATTATGTCACAGCCTTCTTCCAAAATGGATTCAATAATAATAATAATGACAATGTGAAAATTGTTCATGTGAGATTTGGAAATTTATAAAAAAAACAAAGAGAGAAAGCACATGTACAAAAGTATTAACAGCCTTTGCCATGAAGATCAAAATTGAGCTCAGGTGCATCCTGTTTCCATCAATAGAAAACAGAATAGAGTGGGTTGCACCTTCAACCCCTAAGGAAATAATACAGGCAAACTCTTGAAATTATTTGTGGCATTTATTATACAAACAAAGTAAGTTTACAGTTAGACACATAATTGTTCTTGCGAATACTCGATGCGTTTCACAGCATCTAGGCCACTTCCTCAGTACTAAATGCAAGGTTAGGTTCTGTATACAAAAAGGAAAACATAGTTCAGAATTTGTGCGTGCAGCAGGGCCAGCGGGGCCCACCCGGGACCCACCATCGTGGAACGGGGAGCAACTAGATAAGAGCAGAGCCTATATGGTAGAGTGGTCAAACGGAATTCACTTCTTAGTGGGGAAGTTTTTTTTTAACTGGAAGATTAGACAGGATGAAGGGAATTTTTTAAATATATTTTCCAAAACTTCAAGCAAACTTTTTTAACATTGTCATTATGGGATGTTATGTGTAGAATTCTGAGGAAACAAAAATGTAATCCATTTTGGAATAAGGCTGGAACATAAAAAAATGTGGAAAAAATGATGTGCTGTGAATACTTTCTGGATGCGCTGGGAATACTTTCCGCATGCGCTGTATAAAACTGTAGTCAAACTCCAGCTTAAATCAACAGTTTTCTTTAATGCCCCCCACCCAGCAGTGCATTGTGACTACTTTACATTGATTTTAATGGACAGAGAATCTGCTACCTATGAGTGTGTAAGTTATAAATATTATTAATAACTCATATTTATATTGCACTGAGAAATTATGCAGCGCTTTACAGAGTATATAGTGGTATCACTAACTGTCTCTTAAAGAAGCTCACAAGCTAATGCCCATACCCTAGTCATATATATATGTAACTTAAGGTTTGATTTAAAATACAATCCAAGTAAAGATCGTATTACATTTGAATATTTTATATCACCACATAATGTAATAGTTTCAAAACAGGATATTTTCCTTAGCCGTGTGCACATGCTCCATAGTACCATTGGATACAAATACCTAGAAATCCTGTCAGATACTTAAATGATCGACTGAAGTTTACAAACATTTCCAATCACTGCTCAATCAGTTTTATGTTCAATTATGATCAAATGTAAATTTTTCAAAGTAAAAAAAGGAAACCATTTTGAATCAACTTAATGCAATCAATATTGTAAATTCATCAAATAAAAAGATAGAACCGCATATGCTCAGCTAAACACATTGTAAGGCATATGTGTAACTATTAGGACTGTTTATTGAGGGGGGTGGGGGGCAACTAATCTACCAGTATGTTGTGTGGGAGGAAATTAGAATACACAGAGAAAACATACAAACTCAGTGCCCAGGCCGAGATTCTGGGCCCCAGAGCTGCATGGCTAACCACTGAATAAGTTCAAATGGTAAGTTATAAAGACCTATGTAGCTCTAGTCAAATCTTAAGCCCCTGCCATACACAGATAGATACACATAGATTCCGGGGCGATCACCAAACGGCTGATCACTCAGAGAATCAAAGCGCACCCTTTGTGTGCGCCATTCGCAGGCCAATACTTAATAATGCCATCGGCCAGTGCGACCGACTTGTGGTGCGATCCTGGTCAATCGCTCCAGATGGGCGCGTTCTTTTTGTGGACGATCAACCGCCGGGCAATTGGTGTGAAAGTGCACAGTGACCGATCGATTGCTAAATCGCCTGTGGATCTATCCGTGTACAGGATGCTTTAGTACCCTCACCAGGAACAAGTTTTCAATTAAGTGGCAGAATAAAACACATTAATCTTGCGTAAACTTGAGTCCGTGAGGGCTTCCACTTTCACCTCTACAAACTAGAACCATTGGTTTTGCATTGTTTAGTAATGACTCGATCCATCGTTCGGAAAGGCTGCTGCATAGGGAGCTATGGGTCCACCAACGTACTTTGATTGCCAAACGATCGACCAAAAAAAAACAACATGTCGGTTCATTGTCCAATCCGTTTTTTAGTCGATCAATAAGGTGTGCAGAATTTGATTGATTGATGATCGATTTCGTGAACGGGCAAGGTGATCGATCAGTAAAAAATCTAGTAAAAAATCGATGAATGGGAGCCTTTAGATTCCCCTTCCACTGATGAGGGGTATTTAATAAAATTACCAGCTTTAATAAGAAACAATGCAGGTTGCATTGTATGTCATTATTGAAGTTGCCCACAGTTATCAATTCATTTATTCCCAGTATTTTATATCTATAGGCATGATGAGTAGGCGTCATACTATCAGAAAGACATCACTTCTCTTCTTGTTATTGAACAAAGACTATTTTTTAATAGTAATGTTTCAGATGAGCATAACTTATTGCTTCACATGTTAAAGGTTAATCTTATCAAGTTTCTGTTGTTCCTTTACTTTTCCAAATGTTTTTATTACATTCAAAGCAAAACCTTAAACATAGATGTACACGTTAACAGTAATTAGCTTTTTAATTATTGTTTCCACCGCGATCTGTAGGAGATTTAATGAACTGAACTATTGATAACCTGATGGGTTGTTCCTTTGGGAATTAAAGGTCAAGTTACGCTATATGAAATCATTAATTAATCTGTTCTCTGTAATTGAAACTAATGGTTCATTTGTTGAAATTAAAGAAAATAGACCATTAACTGTGTTGTCATTGGAAAAAAAAGTGTAGGCAATGTAATATCTAGCAGCACTCAATTTAAGAAAAGGATTGGTTAATGAAAAGTTCACACTGCAGTAGGTTTAAATAGAATTTACATACATTGAAACTGTATGGCAAAGTATGAGGACTGCCAGGCTTCGCCCTCAGTTGTTTATGCCTGAAGGTTCCAGTTGCTCTGATATGGCACTTCCCAATGATGGGACCCTAGCTCTGCTGCGTAATTAAGGATATGTTGAGGATTGACTGTGTTGTGGGATAGGCCAGGTGTCCAAATATCAGTCTACTCCAAGCATGCATCGGTACCTGTGTCTAAGGGTGCCCATACATAGGTCGATACCCGTTTAATCGATGAACTCTCGAGAGCATGCTGTGTTGAGCAATCATCAATTGAACAGCAAAGCGATGCGCACCACTTTGCTCAATGGATTTCCATAGATGCTGTGGTGGGGACAATGCCAAACGAACAGGGATTTACCAACATATTGGTTCCCTGTTTGATCGAGCAATCAATCCTGCTCGAAGAAAGGGTGGCTGCAATAGATTCCCAAAGAATCGATCATCACGAACGTGCACGGTGAGCGATTGAAAGATCGACCTGTGTATGGCCACCTTAGCACAGTGAATTGTTTACAGTTTCTGATCCTGAATTGTCTACCTGCACTTGCTGGTTGCCTTAACTACTGCTAATCTTCTGATTGACCCTTTGGCAACTCCATTTAATGTACTGATCACCAGTGTATGACCTCTGCTCGTGACTACTTCTGCTTTGTTTTTGGACTTCTCTCTCTTCGCTTCACTTCACACTCTGGGGTGTTTCACCAGTCTCTGTTCTCAGGTTCGAAACTTTGTGCACGTAAGTCCTGGGTGCAAGCAAAGTCATGTCGATGTACTGTGCTAAAGTGGGGGCTTGGCTAAATATGAAGACCCCAGTGGGTCTGAAGCGAAATTGGTGATCCCCCTGATTGGGGATCCTTTCCTTCCTATTGGTTAGAAGGCAATCCATTATTATAATGAGCCAATAGGAGATTAAAAGGTGCTTAATGGCAAACTCTGACAACCCTTTTGTAAGCAAGCTGTAGATATCTACTTTTGAGAACTAGTGATTGCATGAAATACAACTAATGCCAAATATTTAGCCTCACTTGGAAAAAGAGCTTGTTATTTGCTTTGCTGGAACCCTGCTGAAAAGATGACTTAATTAAGGTGGGAATTCAGCCAAAACTCTTGTTTTTGATTTGAGTAGAACCAGGCAAGGTGTTAATTTATGTCAAATTTGTATTGCTGTCTGTGTTTCTGATGAGGGACTCTCCATCTCACTTTTAACTTGACAACTGTGCATTCTTGACAACTCTCTGACCACCATCTCCTAAACTTTAATATGAACACTTCTTGCCCTGTGTCTGTAGTGTAATGGAAAATGGCCATAAAATGGTTAAAGGTGTTTTATGTATTTCCTATATGCCAGCCCATCCCCTTGTCCACAGGGAAGTATAGTCTAAGACATACGAGGAGCCTTGCCCTGGAAGTGACACAGCCTGCCAGCTTCTGCAGTGCTCTGCTACAAGAACCCCCTTGGGACAGGCCTCAGGCCTGGGGGTGTGCAGAATTTTCCAGCTGAATATGTGAGTAACCTGTTTTCCCAGAGGGCTAGGGTAGTTACTGGATGGACATTATTCTCTCACTGCCCTGGGAAACCAACGTCCCTCTTTGGGCTAACAGACACCTTCAGGAATTGGGCTGCAGCTGTTTATAGACTGTTCTGTAACTATTGAATCATCCAAAGTCTTTTACCTTATCTCTGGGACCAGAGGTAGCGCTGCAAGTGCAAATATCCTTTTGCCTAGTAAAGTAGCCCCCAGTTCAGCAGCAACCAGTTTGATTTGTAATCCAATCAGGACACTCCCCTATTCCACAATCTCGCTGCCTTGGTATCACCTTCGACTCTGCACTCTCCATAACTCCCCACATTCAGAACATTGCTAGATCCTGCCACTTCCATCTCCGTAACATCTCCAAGATATGCCCCTTCCTATTCCCAGAGACCACTGAAGTCCTGCTACTGCTACACACTCTCATCATTTCTCGTCTGGACTACTGCAACATCATCCTCTATGGTCTCCCTCTAACTAGACTTTCACCCCTTTAGTCCATCATGAATGGTGCTGCCAGACTTATTTACTTCTCTAACCACTTCTCATCTGCTGCTCCTCTTTGCAAATCTCTGCACTGGCTCCAAGAGAATTAAATTAAAAGTTCTGTGCCTTGCTTTTAAATCACTCCACACCTCCTGTCCTCCTTACATCTCTGGTAACCTGGTACATAAATACAACCCTAACCGCCCCGCCACTCTCCAGCGATCTACTAATGACATCAACACTCATGCTATCATCACATGCGCGGATTTAATACTTTTCTAGGGCCTCTCAACTCTTATTTATTGTACAGAACTGTGTTATATGTTGGCGCTATATAAATAAATGATAATATTAAGAATTCTTTATGATTTGGATTCCATAACAGGCTCTGGTCTTCTGTTGAGTGCCATAGGTCTCCTCTGAGATATGGAGAAAACATATATAGAATATATAAGCATTAAATTATGTAAGCTTGTGACCAGATGTGCTCCTGGTCTATCTATTAGGACCCTAAAC
>CM070034.1:44395398-44410856 GCA_036250615.1 Ptychadena robeensis | reverse complement strand
TAAATGTTGACAATGGGATGCAATGGGATTGCCCTCAACTTTCTCCTACTCATATTTTGTCAATGTCCTCCCTCACACATGCATTGTGACTGGATGCTTTTCACCATGCAGATCACATAACTAAACATACCCCTACATGCTCCAATCTCTACCATTTACATTAGGTGGGCACTCTTGTCTTAATTCTCTACTCAAACCTGAGAATTAGAATATCCAACTTTAAGACACTGAAGCAAGTCAAATGCAGGAACCAGGAATTAAACTTGTAGTTGCTTTCATGTAAAAAAAATGTGAATTGCTTTTGAGATGCTTTAATGATGTGTGTTTGCCATGCATTTACCATGCGTTCACAATGCATTTCCATTAAGTTGTACTGAAAAATAAAAGCATTTCAAAAGGTAGTACACTAAGCAGAGAAGGACATGCCACATTAAAAAAGATACAATGAAACACAAAGCATAGCAAGAAGCAATCATAAACTAAAGCTGGCCATACACCTGCAGGATTCTCTGTCAGGTTTCCTTCAGATCAGATCAGATCTACCAACAACCATGTAATATGAGGACCTTTCTACACCTTCCAATCACTATGTATTGTATCAGGGAGGTCACTATACTACATGGTTGTTGGTAGATCTGATCTGATCTGAAGGAAATCTGACAGAGAATCCTGCAGGTGTATGGCCAGCTTAAGTCTCCTGCAAAAAAATCCCATAAATGTATAGCAGAAACAAAATACAAATGTTTAATCTTAAATACAGTTCCTATAGTTCCCTGTCCTCCTGATATTTGTATGATGAGGTTATAATGATGTTTAGGGTCACTGCGTATATATATTAGAGTGGTTAGGTAGATACATATTGTGGGGGTTCAGCTCAAATGGTGCTCTCATAGCATCAATCCACACGTTTTTATCATTTAAAGGGCTCCTGCCCATGTTTATTTGATCCATAGTCCAAAGCAAAGTTACCCTTGCAGGGGTTAATATCCAAACAAAACAAAAAGTCACAGAACAAATGCTAATCCTCCTGGCTTGGCAAACGACCAGCTTCCCAGCAGGAACAGGTCTGGGTCTCACATGCTCTGTGAGCCCCGTTTCCACGGCTCCAGTAGCCACAGGTCTGGGCCCCACACTCCCTTTGCCCCCTGTCTACCCTCAGAAGCCCATGGTCTCCTACCTGGTCTAAAGCTGTCTCCACTCTGTCAGAAGCCCTCAGCAAACTATAGTTAGTGGGCAATTATATCCCGGACTCCTTCCAGGACACCACCTAATGGTCCATTCACACAGATGACCTGTCTGTCACAATATATATTATACGTTTTCCGTTGCTTTTGTTTTTTGTTTAACTATAGATGTGTATATAAGCCTATGCACTTTAATAGGGTTGTAGTGACTAGTAAATGGCACTAATTGTACATTTAAATGCATTGTTATAAATGCTTATATAATCATTTTCACTAGCTTAGGGTAGTGTCCTATTCAACTGTGTGTATATGTTTTACTGTGTGTATACTCTGCCCTGTACACTACACCTATGTATCCACTGTATATATATTTGTTTGGTGCCTGTCCCTTTAAGGGTTGTGCACCTGCTGCCTACATGAGGTTGGGTACGGTCTAGATGGCAGTCTCCCTTTTTCCTGCTCTCAACTCTCCACTGTGTTCAATCCTAATCTGCCCTACTACTGGCCTGAAGCCAACCCCTCTGGGAGTCTATAAATGTTAGCTCCTGAGAACATTCTGGGGCTTTTCTGATGCTGACCTGACACACGGCAGATCCTCCAGACGTGTCCCCAGACGCAGGATTCCTGGGTGAATTTTTCCACTGATTGAGTGTGACTTACTGGCAAGGACTGCTATTTCTTTACCCCAATCTGGTGAGAAAGCCTTCAGCCAACCTAAGGTACCCAACCACGAGTAGGAGCAAGTTTGGAACTGAAGCTTCCCAATATTGATGCTCCATCCCGGCCAACGGGTGATGGTGAAGTGCTTGTAAAATTTGTTCCTCTAGTAAACTTGTAAATATCCCCTACTTCATGTCTGGACCTTCCAATATTAGTGCGAGAGCTTTTGTGGCAGTGTGTTGAGTCCAACCCAATATTATAGGGATGATCCCTGAAAAATAAAACCTTTCTTGTAATGATATAATTATGAAAGTCACTCATCACTCCTACCCTATGCACATCATGATAGGGAAACCCTGATTTCTTCAGGAATGATGCAATCAAACTCTGTCTACAAAGTGACAGAGATATGATTTCCCAATGGAAACTATTATCTGGCGCCATCTAGTGGACTTTTAAAATATTACAGTTAAACAACCCCTGGAAGACTCTGATATGATTCCAGGGAACAGCTAAGTATCCTTTATTAGGATTGTGAAGGGCTTTTTGACCATTGTGGTAGCTCAGAGGTAAGAAAATTTTTATTTTAAATATATATAAATATAAATACGAAAATGTTGGATCTCTACTCTGCCATTGACACTGTCGACCCCCCTCTTCTTCTACAGACTCTGGTACTCTGGACACTCTTTTGGTATTCGTGACTCTGCTCTTTTTTGGTTCTCCTCCTATCTGACCGACCGCTCTTTTAAAACTTCTTTCAATGGCTCCTCTTCTTCTCACACCCCTCTACCCGTTGGCGTCCCACAAGGCTCAGTCCTTGGTCCAGTCCTATTCTCCCTGTACACCTCCTTCCTTGGCAAACTTATCTCATCCTTTGGTCTCATCCATTTATATGCTGATGACATGGAAGTTACCTATCCACCCCGGCCTTTACTCCCTCTGTCCTGGACAACATCTCTCAGTGCCTATACCTTCTAATGACATCCCGCTCATAACCTCATCACATGCACGTCTTCAAGACTTCTCTAGGGTCACTCCTACTCTTTGGAACTCTCTTCCTCTCTTCCTTCCTCATCAGACTTGTTCCTACCTTTGCCACCTGCAAACAAACTCTAAAAACTTACCTCTTAAGCCTCTCCTACCCACTTTCTCATTCCTAACATCGCAACCATGCCAGTCCCATCTCCCAAACCTATTGTATACTTTGTTCCCCAACCTATTAGATTGTAGCCCGATCAGGCAGGGTCCTCCACTCCTCCTGTGTCATAACCTGTATTTGTGTTGCATCTCAACCCTTATGTATTGTACAGCATTGCATAAGTTGCTGGCGCTATATAAATAAATGATAATATTAATAATATACATCCACTTTAATTTTAGATAGCTCTTTGAATTTCTTAAAAAATATATAACCTCTTTGAGTTCCAGGATCAGGATTGTCTTCATTCGGCGTTCCACAAAATGAGGCATCTCTGGACAAAAGACTTCACACAACCTTTAGAACAAAAAGAAAGGATTTTTGTAGAAATGTTTTGTCAGACATCCAGAGGACAGAGAAGTCCAGACATCGCCCAGCTCATCGGCACTGCAAACAAGTCCTGAAACCGTTTGTTCCATAATTTAGTACATCTTCCCACAGAGTTAAGGTTTGTGTAAAATGAAATGCTAAGAGAAAAGCATTTGAAACACACTGACGAGTGACAGATGAGATAAAAACAACATGACAATTTCGAATCATGTTGTTAAAGTAAGTTTTTAAAGATGAAATTTAATCAAAGTATTTAAGGACGCAGACTCAGAGAACGCATTGTAAAATCAAGCAGTCAAGTCCAAAAGTGTTCTTCATTGAATTTTACATGGACATTCTTGTCCCTTTCCTCATTAGCTTCTGTCAGGTATTTTTTCCACAGTTGTTTTTGTATTCTCATTAAACATTTTCTATAATCACAGAACAATATATAACATTCCAACCACAAAAGAGGAAAGAAGTAGCTTCCTCAGGGCAGTAAGGAGAAAATTCCATTACATTTTGCACATGAATTGAAAAGGATTGGGGAGCGTGCCAAAGACACGACACTAAGGTTTTGCATTTTGGCAAAATTTAGTGAAGTTTTAGCCTAAGACCAGGGCTCCACCACAATTAAACAGAATGTGTGTACAGCATAGAACTCTCTCTTCTCTATTGGTGAAAAGGATCAATAAAGGTTGTTGCCAGCGACAAATATTGCACATGCTTTCATTAATATGAACATTTCCTCCTGATGTCTGGCAATAATCTGATGTCCATGAGCTTGCCTCTGCAGATTTCTCCTGAATACACCTTCCCAGGAGAAGAATAGCTTATCAGTGTTCATTCTTTCTTATCAGTCGTAATTTCCCCTTGTTATAAGTAGAGATGGTCGAATTTTTTTTTCAAAAATTTGACCATTTCGACGGTTTCGACTTAATTGCAAAGCCCCTGAGCATGGTATCATCACCAAACTTACTGGAGATGTAGAGAAGTGTTGGGGGTATACTCCAAAAAAGAAAGTATGTCTCTAACACAAATAGTCTTTTCAGAAATTAAGTTCAAAGTCAAGTAAAAAATTAGAAAATCGCAATTTCGACTTTAACTTTGAACTTAATTTATGCAAAAACGACATGTGCTAGAGCCATACTTTTTTCTTTAAAATGTTTCCACAACCCTTCTCTACATCTCCAGCAATTGGTGATACCATTTTCAGGGGCTTTGCAATCAGCTCACAAATTAAGCAAGTCGAAAAATTCGACCATCTCTAGTTATAAGACAGAACTCTCTTATGCTAAGCATACACATGCCGATAAGCGGCCGATTTTCAATCTGACCGAAGGGCGTGCGCGCTCGCGCCGTCGGTCAGGTTAAAAATCGGCCGCTAATCGGCATGTGCCCACATGGGGCGACAGGCACTGCTCGGCCGGCCAGAGAACGGACATGTCCGATCTTCTCTGGCCGATGCAAGCCGAGGCAAGCCGATTCCATAAGCTGCAATGGAGACGGCGTCTTCATTGCAGCTTATGGCCGGCACACAAAGGGTGCCCAGCCGACTGAAGGGGCCCCAGAATGCAACGGGGTGCTAACGTGATGACGTCATCACGTTAGCATCTCGGCACACATCGGAGTAGGTCGGTCTGACCTACTCGGTATGTGTATGCCCAGCATTACCCTCCCCATTGCCATAAATATGCATTGACCTGTGCTATTTTGTGGGATTGCTAAATTCAGTAGCATTACCTGGGATTGCTAAAAAATTCAAATAGACTCTCAGTATTTATTAGATAGATTGGTAAAAAGCTAGAAGCGCTTTCTGATTATAAATGCTTACCTGTAAGGAGAACTCTCTGTTATTGAAACACAGACAGCAGCAAAAATTTTACAAAAGTTCTACTTAATCGCGTTGCGCTTGAATATTCGAACGGTGAATATTTCTTGAAATATAGCCAATTTGAGAATTCGCAAATATCTTGAATATGGCGGCAGATAGTTCCAATTTCAAATATTCTACTTTTCTTTTCAAAGATGATCCCGTTTGTATGGCCATGCATTGCAACGCAATGTGATTATTATCATCGCAATGCATGGCCATACGCTCAAATTTCGTATTTAAACAACAAATCAAATATTAGTAGAATTATTTGCGAAATATCGCGAATTCGAATACTACCTATGCTTCTCATAACTGCTATTGAACCATACATATGTACAAAAACAATCTATGTGACATAATGCGGGCAGGGCATATGCATAGGTAGAGGAGTCATAGCCATGCACCTAACCCCGAAAACTTTATGCCATTATTAAGGTAACAACTTTAATATTTTTCCATATTAATGAATAAAATAATACAGTAGTGAACCTCTAAAGAAAAAGTAATTGACAGTGCCCCCATAACTGAACCAAAACCAATACCAATATGGAACCATCCATAGCAGCCACCAGCCCCAATTCTCCCAGCTTGGCGTGTATATAACCATAGCTCCTCAGTCCAAGAATGCTTAAGTCACCAAAGACTGACACCATTGTAACCAATCCAATCCATTTTATTGTAGAGACTGTAATCAGCTAACAGGGTACCAAATACTCTAAAATTCCCATATATACAGGCCCTTTCAAAAAAAATATGACATTGCAAATCAGATAAATATCACTACCTACATATCCATTAAAACCCAACAGGGAGCAGAAAACGAGACAGGGACTCAAGAAAAATCAAATCAAAATGGGCATTTTAGTTCCACTAAACTTCACAGTTAATCTATGTCCCTCTCTCCACCACTAATCCCACCTCCCACAATCATTTTTTCCTCCACAGCCTACAGTCATGCTTCCTTTCCCCTATTGGTTCCTCCCCAGGGAAACAGGAAATGGTTAACAATCCTTTGCCATCACAACCCTTTTAGCATATGAACTCATTTTTGATGGGTGCTGCCAACATGTTATCTGCACAGTGTATGTATTTTTGTTGTTTGTAGTTCCTGGTGTATTACAGTTGTGCTATACATGGATTGTGCCCTTCTCCTGTGTTTTCTTGAACAACAGAACAATATGTAGAAACAGCACTCCAGCTTGTTTGAAAAAGACTATAGTATTTGTCATCTGTGTGAAGAATTGAAGCTTAAAGCCCAAGGCTAGATGTAGCCTTTACTTTGATTTCACAGCCATGTTTACAGTATGATAACATTTCGAAAAACACGTTTACATCAAAAGAAAAAAAAACCTTCCATAAGAGCTGTCAGAGAGATGGGAATTCACCGGTGGGTGTGTCTGACCCTGTCACTCTTGTGATTAGACTATGAATAATATCACAAGTGGATTTTCTCCACATTATATCATGTCAGTCTCATCAGTGTAAGCTGATAGAGTCTACAGATGTCACGGCACTCTGCATTGTGATTCATGATTTCAAGACAGCCCCATTGAGGCCAAGGATGGAGGTTGGCGGAGTGTCTTGAAACCAACGCTATTTGTAAACTTGCTTTTAATGGGTTTGTAAATGCTACGTATGGAGTGGATTGCGAACATTCTTTTATTATACATATTTCAAAAGGAGCTTTGTCCTGCATCTCGTGCTACAATGGAGATTAATGATGACTGTGACAGAAACGCCATCGCGCCATGCATTTTAGTGCTTCATGTATTCTACTGTGATGATTTAAGAATTTTTATATGAGAAATATTTCAGCTTTGCAGATACAGGGGCCAGTGCCTGTGTGCCTTCTCTTATAAATCCACGATTCTCCGACGCCCTGAAAAGGTTAATTGCCATTTTAGTCCTCGGTGTGATGTGGCGGGATTGTACACCTGACACTCATCTTGGCTTCTGGCTGCACTCCTGGGCTTCATTCCTCCGTGTTTCCCAGATCTGCCAGAGCCCATAAATCCCGCTGAGTGTTAGCTGGGAATAAAAGGCATTGAGCGATGGAAGGCCAGGGCCATATATCTCGATGCCCATTGTACAAGACTCAAGACCAGCTAAGAAAGCTGTGAAGACAAGACAGAAGAGGAAAAAAAGCCTGTTGCTTGGCATGATAAGGATGAAATATGTGCTCTTAAATTAAATTCATGCAATATTTACCGTCACACCGGGGGAAGGAGCCTCTTTAAGAAAATATGCAATAAAGTGATTCAATAATTCATGGTGCGTTTGGAGAAGGGGAAGGAGGGGACACCCCTTGGTTCTTGTTTTGGGATTGTGACTTAGTAAATGTAGCAAATGGAAACATGAAATGTGCCCAGAGGCGGATAATATTATAGAGCAACAGTACCAGACGGCTAATAAAAAGCTGCAGAGACGAAGGAGAAGAGGAGGGGGATGAAGAGAGGAGACAAGAGAGAAGATACCGGCAGAGGGAGAAAGAGTACCTGGAGAAAAGCTCTAAAAATATTAACTCTGTCTTTACTAAAACAGCCTGGAAATCTCCGAGTGTCAGAAACCCAAGAGAATAAAAGAAAAGCAGATAAAAAAATGATATTTAAGAATAATGGACAAAGACATTTTTCTTTTTTTTTCTTTTTTCGTCCTGGACATCCATCGAATTTCACAAAGTGATCTGAAGGATTATTTAAAAGAGGATTTTGTTTTCTGTACTGAGCCGAAAGCAACACATCATCCTATACAGCAAGGCTGGGGAAAAATATGGAGAGACGTGGGAAGAATCATAGTTTTAATAACTTACCATATTTAAATAATCTTTGTGCTGTAAATGTTGCCGTGTGACTTGCAGAGCAGCACAGTCATAATCAATAACATTTTACTCTATTTTTACCCTGTGGTTTTTGATTAGAGATGAACCAATTTGTTTTTTATGGTTTTCATAATTTGACTTTGGCAAATTTGGAGGTCGTCAAGATAGTCATGTCTTTTCTCCAGATATGGGGACTAGAGCGATGAATTTTTCGACTTGCTAACTTTGTGAGCTGATTGCAAAGCTTCTGAAAATGGTATCATCACAAAAATTGCTGGAGATATAGAGAGGGGTTATGGGGACATTTTTTGCTCTAGCTTATGTAGTTCTTGCAAAAATTAAGTTCAAGTTTAAAGTCGAAATTGCAATTTTTGACATTTTGACTTGACTTTGAACTGTTTGTAGTATACCCTTAACCCTTCTCTACATCTCCAGCAAATCTGGTGATGATACCAATTAACTCAAAACCGTTGAAATGGTCAAATTCTTGAAAAAAAAATCGACCATCTCTAATGGGGACTAGTTTGTCAAGCAAGGTGGAAGGTGGGGTGTGTCAACCTATCTCTTTTAAAGCATAGAGATGGTACAATTTTTTGACTAGCTGATTTTGTAATGTGACTGCAAAGGCCCTGAACATGCTAAAATAGCTGGAGATTGTGGGAACATTTGTGGGCAGGGCTATTTCTCCAACTATGAGGAATGTGTATGCCTATAGGGCCCCGCAGACTCTCGAGAGGCCCCTGGAGCCCTCTCTCACACTCATATACAGTGGCCTCCACCCCAGACAAACCTCTATGGGGGGTGCCACTTTCACCCATTCCCTCTGGTCATCAGCGAGCCTGAAGATAGAACTTGCATAGGGCCTCTGACAGGCTAGAAACGGCACTGGGGGAACATTTGAAAAAAGTATGCTTTAGCATAATTGCAGTTATGCATAAAGAAGAAACTCCGACTAGATTTTGAACTTCATTTATGCAAAATCTATCTGTGTTAGATCTATTTTATTCTTTTTTGTACTATACCCTGGACCCTTCTCTACATCTTCAACAAGTTTGATGATACCATGCTCAGGTGCTTTGCAAATAACTCACAAAAGTCAAACTAGTCATTTTCAAAATAAAAATTCGACCATCTCTAGGGGTGTTGTAGTGTGAGGCCTTTTCAGCTGCCATCTTGTCACATAATCCTATATTTTATGTCTCACTGTGGTCCTTTATGTCATACTTACTATTAATCACCTTCTGCAAGTAGAAAATGAAAACAGACATATGGTGCTATTTCGAAGATGTGGTTTTCCTGTCATGAACTTATTAATGTACCCAACCCCCCCCCCCCCCCCCCCCCCCCCTGTGCAGTTTGTCTGAGTTCACCATCACATGTCTTCATGAGGTCTTGGTCCTTCACACCCTCATATGTCCCCTCAGGGTCCTTGTCTTATCCACACAGTTGGATTACAAAAAAGGGAACCTAACCCGAAAATCAGGAGGTCTCCAAAGGGTGCGCAGCTTGAAAGAACCAAAAGGGCTTTGTCAGCCAAGCATTGGGTGCACCACACAAAGGGGGCTTTTGATTACTGCTCAATTCTTCCAAGGATTGGTCACACCTCCACACAGTGCCCCGATAAGCAAGACATTAATCATCTTAGGTTTGTGTGGAGTACATTACGATTGAGAACTTGAACCCACAGTGAGGTAGACAGTTTCCTCTGCCTCATATTACAGCTAAAAAGGCATGAAAATACATGTATATTAATGAATATTTAAAATACATATTTAACCCCCCTGGCAGTCCCACTGATTCCCTCCCCTCTACACATTCCTGAGGAAGGTGAGCTACCCCAAGTGTGGCTCATGGTTACCGATATCAAATGGAAGTCTACCCTAAGCCACACTGTGGAATAATGCCGAGGTGGTTAAATACCAATGCATTTTTATAAACAAAATCAGATGACTAGCAAAATATCTTCAGGAAAACTTCAGCAACCCTTTTGCTTTAACGCCATATATACTATGTCCTAGATAAGAGAACCTTTACTAACAGGTTTTAAATATTATCCCCCAAACTGGGTGATTTTGGTCAGGGCTAAATTAAAAAGCTGATAGTGAGTCCCACTAACATTGGCCGTTGGTGAGAATGGAGACATTGATAGTGTCACAAACCCCACCAGCAATCCGTATCCTTGACCCTTTTTCGCAGTCCCAGTCCCAGCCACTGGGAGCCCTCGGTCTGCCTTCCTCACTGTGAACAGGCCAAAATGGAAACCAATTGGTTGGAGGGGATGTGAATGCAATACACTATACAACCTCCATGCAATCTCGGTGATTGTATATGTATATATCTCGGTATC
Organism: Ptychadena robeensis; assembly: GCA_036250615.1. Taxonomy (NCBI): domain Eukaryota; kingdom Metazoa; phylum Chordata; class Amphibia; order Anura; family Ptychadenidae; genus Ptychadena; species Ptychadena robeensis. The sequence continues at coordinate 44,400,461 of CM070034.1, read as the reverse complement.
ACTGCCACCAGTCTGGAAAATGAGCCAGACGTCTCCTAACTAAACTATCCCTGTGGGAGAAAAAGTTAATTCAAAATAACCTATCTAGAAATAACAATATCTTTTACTAGGTAGCGTCTCTCCAGTTGCTTAGATTCTTTGTGGGTCATTCAGAACAGGTACAGACTGAAATGATTAAGATCATTTATTTTAAAAGATAAAATCGTGCATAAAAATATTAAAGACAAATGTAACAAAAACTAACAAAGGAACAGAGATTTTCAATAGTAAAAATAAACAGGGTAAAACAGGAAAAAGAAAACTTGTCTGAGGAGCAAGAGTTTACCAGAGGAGAAGTGTCCTTAGAAATAAGTCCAAATATTGTAATCCAGCGGTCCAATTCGGGAGTTGTGATGACGGGTGTCAGAACACGAAGACGGCAGTTTGAGGTCAGCGAAAGTTGTGCAGAAGAAAACGGTTTCAGGACAATCCAGGACAAGACAAAGACTTAGGACTTAAGACAAAAGACTATCACTGAGTAGATGGAGGATGCTTTTAACCCCTTCTTCCTCCATGGGAGGAGTTGACACCAGAGCTGACCAAACCTCTCACCTGGTCACTCATTAGACAGGACAGGACAGCCATGTACATATGAATATGTATAACTTGCCAGAGGAACATGTGACCATGATATGGGGGATGCTTTCCTAAATTCATAGAGACCAAACATGAATAGTTTATGTTATGCTACGATGCTAACCTAGAGATCTCAGTTTTGGAATGCCACACACACTCCATCCTTGTTTCCTCATATACATTTTCTTATGGAGAGTCACCTCTGTGATTTACCAGTATTTCCCAGGTATGGAAATATGGTTTTATTGGCAATCTCTCCAATCATTGATCCAGGGGGTGAATAAATGGTCAGATTTCGCTGTTCCCTGTATGAACTCACTCATTCACCCCCTCCCTCTTCTTCAGAATACCAGATACTACATGGTTTATTGGGGGTCAATAAAGTGGGTTATCTCAATGCTCAGAAGTATGGATCTCTGAGCATTTATGACCCCCTAGATGTTTACACAAGTAGGCACAACCAGGCATGGTGGACATTCCATGGTTTCTTAGAGAATTGGTTTTTTTTGGGAATTAACTGTAAAGGGTCTGGTGGAAATTTAATTGTGGCTTAGGTTGAGATACATATGGCGATTACAACGATTATCCGTCACATATAGCACCAACAACCTGTACCAATAACAATTGAGCCTGAGGTTATATTAGAGATTCTGCAGACCCCAATCCAGATACACCTTAAACTGGCCATACATGGGTCGATACCTGTCGCCAAATGATCGTGGTGTCGCAAAGTATTGCCAAGCAATCGCAATGAGCGATGTGCACCACTTTGCGCAATCAATCCCTGACCGATACTTTGGATGGGGACCATTGGTACAGGGATTTTCCAACATGTCGAATCCCCGTTCAACCAACATTTTCTTGGAAGGGGATCCATGGCTCCAGGTGGGCTGCATTAAATTTGTGAACAATCGTTTGGTGAACATTCGCTGTGTGCTAAATTGCCCCATGTATGGCCCCATACATTTGAAGTGACGCTCTCACCTTCTGTCTTCATTAGTGATGGGCGAACTGCGAACATAACATGTTCGCTTTTCTTTCGCCAGCAAACAGTACGGGTGTTGGACCCACCCTGTTTACCGGCAGGAAGAAGGTGACTATTCTTCCACTCAGGAGCAGAAGCATCCGGCCAGTGGAAGAATTCTTTAACGAGAGACCGCAGAGAGAAGCCGGTCTTTTCTCAAAGAGAACTGGCTTAAACCGAAAGTAATGTCAGTGAAGTCATGTCCGGAAAGAGAAAGCGGGAACTGTGCGTTCCAGGTACCGGAAGTGACGTCTGAGTCAAATTCCCAGTGAACAGGCGGGGTATTTGAATCTGCCCGCAAACAGACAGGCATCAGACTTTTTGTTAAAAAGTTCGGCCATCACTAGTCTTCATTAATAAGGAAAAATCTTTGCAATAGAATTGCAGACACCCCAACAGTTAACCAGCTTTTGACCGACTTTTTTGAGAGTTTAGATGGGTTAACAGTTTATGACAAAGGCTGAATTTCATGCTATACAAGTGCCAGGTTTATAGCGGTTTTTGTACGACCACAGAATAAGGACAATTCTATACACTTTACATAATGTAGAGTTTTGAGCATGATGCCAGGGGGAGAGCGGACAGTGATACGTCTTTTTATATAAAAAGGATCCTGAAAGATGGAACTTGGAATCATGCTGTTAGACAACAGTGCAAAGAATCAGCCATGTAAGCAGAGGCAACATACCCTTAACATTGATCTGTCATCTGAGGATAAAACGCTATCATGTGAAGTGCAAAAAAACCCAAAAAAATAAGAGAGAAATTAGTAAATACTTGTGTAAATGTAAAAATATGTACACAAAACAATTATGCTACCTGAAGAAATCCTGGTTCTCCACTAAAAATAATGGAATAGATCTTGTCAAAGGTACTATAAAAGGCAGTAGGAAAATGGATTTCTTAGTGATAAAGCGGTAATGAAAAGTAGTGAAATATCAGTGGAAATAAATAGCTTTGTTGTTTAAAAGTAGGATGAAAGGGGTAAAATAGAGAAGAAAATGAAGGAAAAACATTGAAATATTGATTTCAGCTTTTTAAAAATGGGCTGCTAAACCAACAAAATTTCAGTCATCACTCTCTGTGGAAGACAGGTACATTTTAAAGCAATGCCCATACCTCATGTAAACATATATTGATAGAATTTATGGAATGGGTCAGATAATATAAATTCCTAGAACACTTAGATCATGTGTCAGTGAGTTTTAAAGGGCCAAATTCAGAATGCCATTTGTATCCTTTCTTTACTATGATCACATATGTACTGCATTTGGCTGCACAAGGCTCAATAAGGGTGTAGTGAAGGGTTTTTACACTTCTGTATGTATATATATATACATGTTGTGTATTCTGTTTATTTAGACCATGACACTCTGTATTTATAAGTATATGTCTTTAAGAAATGTTACATTTCTGTAGAGCAGCTGCCAGAGGATGAGGTAATGGCTTTCTTCCCGCTCTTTTTCCTTCTGTCTCTGCCTAGTAACTGTAATTTCCCTCCCACTGGGCAGAAGGTATAAATTCCTGGTTTTAGGATTATACCTAGGCTTTTGCCAGCAGCTTACCTTGGAGCAAGGTGCTCCTATTGCCTTCTGGGTCCTCCTTAGGCCGCCTGCTTTGCAGTGCCTGGGTTGGGCTGGGCCCCCATCCATGGCGAATGTCAGGGACATCCTTTGGACCAGGGTTTGTCTCTCCCTTAACTTGCCAGAGTGGATGGATTCGCTTCCAAGAGGTGTCTAGTGTTAGGGTGAGGCGCAGGATTCCTCCCCTCTCCGCCCCCTCTGGAACGCTGCTGCTACCAACTACTCCTGCTCCTCCTAATCTGGGTAAGAGAGCCATCAGCCAACTCTGAGCAGCTGGTTAGGATGATTGTAACTTTAGCTCCTAAGCTTGAACCCCATCCCTGCCTATATTGATAAGTACATTTTTATTCTTCTAGTAAATAGTTTATCCCCATTTAGTTGAAACCTATATTATTGGCCATTAGTCCAGATCGAACCCCAGCAGCAAGACACCAGTAATCATTTTATATGTCCTGTAAAGCAGACTGTCAGCAATTGAACCCAAGGATGCTCCGACACCTGGTTGTAGCTCTACCTGCTGAGCCACCTCACATTGCGACTTTACACCTTGCTGGATCTCTTGGACCTGGATACCAAGTCACCTAGTTCTTGTGAACCCTGAACCCTTGGCCCCTCCCATGGACTTCCTATAAAAGCCAGGTCACAACTGTGATTCAATGCCAAAATATTGTTCTTCCAGCCAGTGTCTTGCTTCTTGTTTATCCTTGCTCGTGCTTTCATCATCTTCGTGTACCGACCCTTGCTTTAACAACCGACTACTCTTTATCTTGCTCCTTTGTGACTCGACACCACCGGCTTTAGACCTACGCTTGTTTTGACCACGCTCCTGCTTGCTGCCTTTCGCTACCTGTTGATCCTGCCATTACTGTATCAGCTACTGGCCGCAGATCGTTACACAGACTCATTATAGCGTGGTGGTGTCAACCCACTGTGAGGAATCTGATGGGACTCCCCTGTGTTGGTGGAGCACACAGGATTCTCTGCAGTTCTGTAAACTGCAGAGAATCCTGTGTGCTCCACCAACACAGGGGAGTCCCATCAGATTGTATCCAATTAACTTGTCTCCTCCCCCTCCAAGTTAACTGAATACAACAGGATCGGCCACAAAAAGTACAGACAGGCTTTTGGGTCGAAACCTCAAGGTAGGCACCCCTTTAGTTGTGGGTGACCGACCACCATGTATTCAGTGGGAACGCCGGTCGATCGCCCACAACTATGGCATGTCTATGGCCGGCATAACAGTTGCATTCAGATAACCTTTTTAATAAGGAAAAGAGGCATATTTTCAACTTATCCTAAATCCAAGAAACATTTTCCCAATGAGTGCCCAAACCTAAAGGGTTAAAAAGTTAAAATTTAAAAGACTTCGCTAGAAGCCTTCTTTCTTCTCAGTTCAAAGGCTCTATTTTCACGGCTTCCAATGCCATGCGTTTTTGGAGTGCTTATTTAACGCATCATAAATGGATCCATTTATGGAGCGTAAAAACGCATGTTATCGGACATTGTTGAAATAGAGATTTAAGTGATTCAGAAGTGCCAACTTGTACTTCTTGCACTTTGTGATCTTCACACAACACAAAATTGATATATAGTCTATACTACCATGCATTGTAGATACCCCCAGGCTTCCACTATGGGAAATGACATGTCAGTCTATACTGGCACCTCATTATCCATATCTGGGCACGTTGTGCCAAACATGACGCACACATATGTACACTAGTGATGGCGCGAACCCGGAATTTGATGTTCCTAGCGCAAAAGTTCGCGAACCCGGCGAACCGGCGAACCCGCCATAGACTTCAATGGGCAGGCGAACATTAAAAAACAAAGGGACCCTT
>CM070034.1:44354045-44377557 GCA_036250615.1 Ptychadena robeensis | reverse complement strand
TACATTCTCGGTCTGGACCAGCTTACGGATGCTCCCCTCCTGGGTACTATGGGGCCCTCCTTGGTTGGATGGGACCTGCGTCCGGTCCCGCCTCTACCCCAGGCATATCGCTAGGCAGTGAGTAATACATATAGACGCCTGTTAAAATCATTACCTTAGCACTCAACAATGTCCTGAAGATTAATCTGTGATGATGTATAAATGATTTGAATTTCTCTTGACGTTAGAAATACGAAACACCTATATATATCTCCTGAAGAAGCTCCTTGAGCGAAACGCGTCAAGATGGTGTCCTTCAACATGTTGATTTTATGTACAGAGAAACAATATGTATCATTCTATGAGATATGTAACAATTGTGTCCATTGACATTCTGACCATATCGATGTATTATGTACTGTCAACGAAATTTTGTTTCAATAAATGACCATTTTTACACAATAGTTGATTTATCGGTGCCCTTAAAGTCCCTTGGAGGCCTAGCCTCCTACTGGTAGGCGGATTGGGGGATTTAGTTAGGTTACCCCCTCTCTGTTTTTCCAAATCCCCTTTTTTTCGTTCTTTCAAATATGAGTTTGAGTATCTTGCTATATTAACCTCCCTAGCGGTTGAGACGAACCCTGTTCGTTCGCCGATCAGGGTCCTCTCAACTGCAGGGGAAGCCGGCATCGGGGAGACCCGATGCCTCCATGAAAAGCTGCAGTGATTGTCTTCATCGCTGCAGCATTTCCGGGGTTTCGGCACCGCCCCGATCGCGTCGGGGGTGGGGGGGGGAGGAGGCGCCATAGGAAGCGCCGGCTTTCCCACTCACGCAGCTGGTGTCAATATACTTTGTACACTGCCTTGATTGCCCGTTTTGCGCCGTTATAAACGGCACGAAACAGGCAGTGCGCTAGGAAGGTTAAGGGGCTTTTTTTCAGTATTAATTTTACCAAGAACAGAAGTATGATTTTTTTCCATTTTACTGCGCTATACTATCTGATGATGAACTCATATTAACAGTTCAGCAGTTATTAACAACTATATCGCTGTTGCTAGCACATCATGCATGGCAATTTCCTTTGGCCACAAAAGAGTTCTGATATGATGTTCTCTGTTTAGAAAGGCTATGGTAATATGCAACAAAAAACTTTAGAACATCTCATGTTGAGATATTAGAAAGTACAAAAGCAGAGCTTAGTACATGTTCCTAATGCGTATTGAGCACTAAAGGCTTGTGTTCAGTAAGTGTGGTGACCTAAATGGTGTAGAGTCACAGTCAGCAAAGCACTCATTTTGCTCTATTACTTTGTATACGTATTTTCCAGTATTGGCCCCAATATTACACCATCGTTCTCATTTTCCAAAATAGATTCTGATTTACTGGACTGTGCTTCCAGCTAATGCTATCACTTAATGGGCCTCTAAATATTCTTTTTAGTTTTTAAAAGTAGAGAAAAATTACTGTGGTCTCTAAAGTACTGAGAGAGGTTCTGATTTATACTCCATTAAGATTTTGTTTCTTAACCCCCCCCCCCCTAAATTGTATGTCCGCCCTTTAAATCATAATAAATAACTAATTTTTTATATTCCCATTTGCTATAGTTTCCCTGCCTTTATTTGAAGTCTACCCATTCTTCATTTCTCACTGAACCTAGGATGACAATGAATTCTCTCCAAAAAGCAATGGCAACAGCATGTTTACCATAAGGTTACAGTGCCATCCAACACTCTCAATGTAAACATCACATGTTTGCTTCAGATGTATATTAGTGTTGAGCTTGAATATTCAAATTGTGAATATATATTTGACGAATATCGGCTAAACTAGAATTCGCAATTTTTGCGAATATGGAGGTGGATATTTGCAATCTCAAATATTCGCAATAATATGCACCGAGAAGCTTCGCGAACATGCATTGCGAAACATTTATTTTGAAGGCAATTTGTGAGGCCCCTGGATGTTCCAGGTACCGCCTGCTGGTGGCACTGTGCTTCCCCTTTCCTGGTTTTTTTTTGCACAGTGACGAGCAGGTGGCTCCCTGCAAGCCTGTGGTGGGTTGAAGTCACTTGCATTGTAAGCCTTGAAGGCTAAATAGGTGTGCCTCACCCAGACAGGGGGCTGAGCATTGTCACTCCTCTGATGTTTCTCCTAAACCCTGGACACTTGGGAATCTGAACTCTGGACTATTTTGCACCTGTTTGGTTGTTCACAAGTGCACATTAAACCCCTTTTTGCTTCACATACCTCTGTCTGGATGTCAGCGTGTGTTGCCTGTCTGGTCGCCCCCTCTGCTCTGGATCCTGACACAATTGCACTGTGAATGCATTGCGAATATTTTCGATCATATATTTAAAATTGTGAATATCGAATCAAATATAAGTAGAAATATTTGCCAAATATCGCAAATTCGAATATTGCTCATCACTAATGTATATCTATGCATGCATGAGATCTATTGTGTACTCATCACATCAGCTGGCTGCAAGAACCAGGAAAGGAGAAGTGCCTCCTTTAAAGTGGACCTACCACTTGTTAGGTCTCTCTGCAGTATTGGCTTCAGTTCAGCTGATACTGCAGAGATCCCCGACTTGATTTCTGACAGCAGGAGGGGTGTCTTTTTAGAGACAGCCCCTCCCACTGTATTACGTCTCGCCTAGGCAGGACGTAACAAGCTGCAGGGGTTACTGAGAATTCTCTGCCATAAGCCCCTGTGTCTCAGTCTGTGAGACTTTGTGAAGAGAGGAGAGAGAAGCCTCTCTTCACTCAGACACAGACACAGTTCAAATAATTGGGATGGGAGCATGGACTTATTGCAGCCTGTTGGGTTACAATTTGGGTGGGTACAATTGATTTACCAGAGACTTTTCGGGTGGCAAACACCTTCCCTCCAAACCACCACCCAAAGTTAAACCCAATTACAGTCATTGATTATATTTTATATAGCCACTAAAACCTTAATTACCATAATCTCCTTGCCCATTGGACAAAGAGAATCTCTGAACTATATATACACAAGAAACTTGTCTATTTCTTTACAAGGGGTAGATAAAATAGTATGTTCTTCCCTTGACTTTATACTGTATTGAACGGCTTGTTATTTGCTATTGCTTTTTCCTCTTTTAGTACCTTTATATACACTGAAACTGTGGTAAAAATTCATACACACATACTATGACTAACTTTAGAGACCTAAATTGGGACGGTTTTCTAGAAAATATCGAATTGAATGCAATCAGGTCCCATCCTTTGGGGTCTGAATTGGAGGCAGAGAGGTTTTCCTTACGCCTCCAACGCCTGCTGGAAAAAAGGTCGCGCACAAAGTGGCACATCCGTTTCTTTGAAAAATACATCACCGCAAACTGTAACCCAATTGGATTGAGAGTGAAAATGTAACCGAGTGTTCAAGACTTTGACCCTGCCTTAAAAACTGCATGGATAGAAAATCTCCAACGATGTACTGAAATCATGATGCACCTGCTAATAGAGAATCATAAACGCCAGCTTATAAAAATTGATCAGGCCTTGGATGCATTATAAGCAGAATATCCACAATGTGAAACAAATGAATACTTCATAACCAAATGTAGCAAAATAAAAAACAAACTAGAGAACTACAACACCACCTTATACCTAAACAAAAACAGTAAACTACAGAAGGACAAATTAGCCTTCAAATTAGGCAAAGCTTACTCCTGGCCGAACCCAGGAGACAATTCAAACTCTAACAAACCAAATCAACAACCACAACAAGACGAGCACTCATAACGTCAATACGCCTATACAAACAATTGATCCTTCAGAACAACAACCACCAGAGATGATCTCAGATCAACTGTCAGCTATTGATGCAACTACAAAACCACTCACATCAACACTGGAACTGATCCCAGCCTTTAATACAACTATATCCTCGGATGTCGAAAATTTGTCGACATACTCGGACACAGATAAAACAACAATGATATCAAAGTTGGAATATAACCTCCACCCAGGTGGCGCTATTCCTAAAACTAATAAGAACATAGGAGATTATCCTTCAATATCCTCAATGTATCCGGTATTCCAAATGCAAGATATAGGAACCACAAGCACACATATTAATGTGGTAAAAGACGACATGGATACAATTAACACCAACACGGAGGTGCACAAAACAGCTATAATATCTCATATGAATTAAAATAAGGAAAGGATAGAGAAGGAACATAACACTTTTTTACAACAACTATCCCCGATGGGAACGCCCATGGTTCTTCTCCAGTCACCAACTAACTCAATGAATGAACACAAAGTTCTCTTGTTAGGCCTTGGGTTTTGCCCTACAGCACAGACGGATTCATTCGAAATTATAAAAGACATCAACCTCTTTGCCGGAAGGCTAACACTCAAAACAATGTATGATCGTGACAGCAAAACCAAACAACATGAACACACAAAAGGATTCAAAGTCGAAGACTTCAGAGCAGTAAAAATCCTTAAGCCCCCCATAGACAGACCGATTCCCGGCCGAGCACATAAAGGTTGGTGTGCCGCAACTATGAGGGAGCCCACCTTGAGTTTTCGTTGAAAAAAAGCCGGCAGGTCGGATCGCACACGGATCCGTCCTGCTGGGTTTTTTTCTGCCCGACTGTTCTGCAGGCTGAAGTCTCCTCCCCCTCCGAGTTAATTTGCTACAGTCTGACAGGAATCGAGTGTGTTAGTGGAACACACAGGATTCCTGTCCTCGCTGTAGCCAACTCCTCACAGCGTGGTGATGCTAAATGTCGGCCATAGATCGGGACATCTATGGCCGGCTTTACAGAACTACTAAATGAACAAACTGATGACTATTTACAGGAACTATTTGAATCAAATGAGCCAAAAGAAGACCCAGGCCCCCGAAAACCCAAAGCTAAATCAACCTTTTATCCATCGTCAACACTAACCCGACAATCGCAGCATTTGTGAATCAAACTACCGCCAGATACTAAAACTCAAATGGTCTAAACCACGAAAACCAAATTTAGATAAAGGCTTGACATTGGCTCTCAAATCACTACAAACCAACAACAACATTATAATTAAACCAGCAGACAAGGGTGGCAATATCGTCATCCTTGACACACAACAATCTATTGCCATGTGCCCCAAAATTCTAAGTAACAAAGAATGGTACTCACTCATTGAAAAATCATACATTGACCTCTTCTACCAACAGTTTTATGATTATATCAACAACCAGTTAATCACCGGAATCATTGACACCAAAACGTTCGAGTATTTGTACAACTCCTTTTCTACCCTCCCCACGTTTTATGCACTCCCCAAGGTGCATAAGATGCAAAATCCCCCCCCCCCCCCCCCCCCGAAGACCCATTATTTCCGGCAGGGGCAATTATACCGAAAACGCCAGCAAATTCATAGACTTCCACCTACGACCAATAGTATACAGTCTACCTTCCTATACATGAGATTCCCCAGATCTAATCAGATTCATACAGGATCTCTCGCTACCTAGGGACAGCTGGCTCGTGGGGATCGATGTGGAGGCTCTATACTCCAGCATCCCCCACGAGCTAGGGGTCAAATATGTCTCCAATTATTTCCGCACGTCCTCCGGCACACTGGACAAATTTAATGGTTTCATTATGGATCTACTGATGTTCATTCTTACGCATAATATTTTCACGTTTAACAACCAATATTTTTTACAGACCCAAGGGGTAGCTATGGGGACCAGCTGTGCACCCTCATACGCAAACCTCTACTTGGGCCAATGGGAAGCAAACTTATTCAAGAACATACCCATAACCTGGAAAAACTCTATCTCACTCTGGAAATGCTACATCGATGATGTACTGCTTATCTGGTCGGGGGATCAGACCCAACTACAAGAATTCCTAAATAGTCTAAACAACAACTCATTTAACTTAAGATTCACCTACAACATCAGCAAGACTGACCTGCCTTTTCTGGATCTCATAATTAAGGTAAATGACAAAAACAATATCGAAACCAGCCTCTATCGAAAACCCACAGCAGGCAATTCAATCCTGAGAGCAAACAGCCACCATCCACAACCTCTCATCAATAGCATTCCTTACGGGCAGTTTCTACGCATTAAAAGAAACTGCACCAGGGATGGCGACTTTCAATTACAGGCCAGAGCATTAACTACTCGCCTTAGAGAAAGAGGCTACAGCAATAAAGGCTTAAAAAAGGCGTATAACAAAGTTAACACACTACAATGGGAAACTCTACTCTGCCCAAAATCAAAAAAACCTTCACAAACAACAAATTTGATTCTGCCATATCATGCAAATTATATCATGAAACGATACAGAAAATTATCTCACAAAACTGGTCATTTCTTCTCGCTGATGACAAGATATCCAAATTCATAAAAATGAAGGACCGTCCATAATGTATAAAAAATGTCCCTCTATAAAAGACAAACTAGTAAGAAGTCACTTCTCACACTCTGAAATAAAAACCCAAAGAGGACTGAGAAGATGTGGAAGATGCCCTCAATGCCCATTCATTCAAGAATGCTCCCAATTTAAATTACCCAATGGCTAAATACACAAGATCACCCAGGAAATTACATGCAATACAATTGGGAGCGTCTATTTTATTCACTGCAAATGAGAAAGATTTTACATCGGGAAAACCAAAAAAGAATTCAAAAGTAGAATCTATAAACACATCTATAATATCAAGAATGGCATTATCAATGTCAAAGTCTGTATGTGTGTGTTTTCATTTTATTTTAGTTTAAAACCGCTTTAAGGACCTAAGGTTTTAGACCAGAGGTGCCCACACTTATTTGGCTTGTGATTTATAAATAAATAAATAAATAACAGTTTCTTCCTGCTGTTTGCTGAACATGGATCTAATTTGAATACAAACTTTCAGTAAAAGCACAGGCTGCATAGATTTCTATATGTAGAAGCCACACACATATGTCAAGTGCTTGTGTTTTCTAAGGGTCCATTCACACATCCACCTTTTGGAACCGCAACCACACTGTCTGTTAAGGTTAGGCAAACTATGCAGGAGTAGGATAAACTTGACGTAACCCTGACCTCTATAGCACTAAAGAATTTTAAAGCCCACATTTTAAATATCAGATTCATAGTGGATGGGAATAAGCCGGAGGGGGGGGGGGGGGGGTACACCTCTTACTTGCAATGAGAATAATTTATTTTATACTACTACTATTATACATACTTACTTTCATATGAAAGTTTGCATTGTGTCAGGTCGCCCGCGTCTGGAGGTAACCTCGGTCCCTGTCGGCCCCTCGGTCACTAGTTGTCCTGCACCTGATCGGCATGTATTCCCTCTGCATTGGGGACACCAGGTTGCGTGGGGCTCCAGTGTCTCGTCGGGGCCCTCTGTCCGTCCATCCCGTCTTTGGCTCCCGTGCGTGCGCGTTGCGATCGATCTCGCGCGCATTGCTGAACGCGACGGGAGCCATCACCATGAATATTAATAGTAGACATGTAGTGTGTCCCCGGCGGTGCGCCCCTCCAGGTGGTGTTGCTTTGGGGATGCACTTCCTTATAAACCATCCATTGCAACCAGATCTATGCTGGTGATTAATCTTGCTGTGTGACCATGCCTTGAGCTCGCTCCTTTGTATTTTGACCACCCGTGTATTTGACCCTGCTTTTGGCTTTGACTTCGTCTGACTTCTGGGAACCCCGACTCTCTTTTGATTATTACTCTTCTACTTGCTGCCGCCTGCTTGACCCTCGCTTTGTATTAAGACTACACCCAAGAACTGCTGGCCTGCCTCGACATCTGCTTGTGACCTCGACTATCTGTTCGTCTTCCTCCTTAAAGTGGACTCCTCTAGACTTACTTTCACACCTACCTGGGGGGGTAAGTCAGGGAAGCAGGACCTTGCCAACCGGGCGCGGGAAAAGACCACGGGTCCCTCAAGGATCCCTGCCTATCTCTCCGTTTAGGGGGGCTTCTGGGATAAGACCCTCGGTTGGGCATAGACTCCCTGCTCCTGACACCCCCTGCCGCTAATCCAGGTTCTGTGGTAAACATAACAGAATCATCCAGTGTCGATCCCTGGGGAAAGATTATCTGGACGACCTATGCAACCGGTGCGTGACAATGACTATCTCGGTGCGTCAGCTTCAGGCAGGCCCAAAGCCAGTTTTTGTCTGCCAGGGCGGCTGCCCCACCTGCTACCTAACCCAAGCTTCCTCTGCTTCCACCAGGTTTTCAGGTACAGGGCAAATTCGACAACTTCCAGTGTTGCTGTCTCCTCCACTTTTCGCTACTACCGAGTACATTCTGAGGAACACTCCAGTTGCACCTAGTCATGTCCTCCTTCATGGTGATGCCGCAGAGATGGGCTTCAAGCTCGCAAGCAAGAACGAACCCGGCATGAACACTGTTGAGGCTTTCTTCCGAGGCGTCGGCAAGCTATACAGTGACCGCGCAGATGTGAGACAGCTGACTCGGCTATCCGTGCCCTACGCAGTCTCGTCGGCCCTTTAGGAGTACGTACCAATATTTCCACCAGGTATCATCGGTATCTTGAGTGGAAAATTATCCTCCCTTCCGTCAGGCCAGTTTCGGTGGGTCTAAATTGGGATGGCTTGGAAGGATGAGCTAAGCGCGCTGAGTGGGCATGCCCCCGACCTGCAGGGGCCCTAATCGAACCATGTCTATAGACATGACGCGTGCGCCTCAGGGAGCGCAATCTTGAACGTGGAGGGTTTCCACAACTACATTCCCCGGGGTGGACCACCCGTTCCGTTTCAGTCGCTTGGCCAGCCGGACCCCTGTTCCCTCGCTCGTTAGCTCTCACCAAAGCTCATGCAGATCGGAGCTTAACCCGACCATCCCTGATCAGAGCTGAACGTGAGAACGGTTTCCAGGAGAGCCTCTGTCTCTATTGTGCGTGTGAGCCGACACCTTCTGCGTTCCTGCCAGTTCGCCATCGGTTAAGTGGTGTTTGCCAAGCCTTCCCCAGGACTCAGGTAGTCCCGCGGGTTCTCCTCGCATTTGTCTCTCCCTCTCTCCATAAGGGCCCGCGGAGATATCTCAGGACTGATATCTGGATTCAGGACCTGTGATTGTTTTATATTGATGTCCCTATTTCTCCAGCACCCACAACCTCCATCTCCTGCAGAAATCCAGTCATACCCCCTTCGTCTAACGCCGATTGGCTCTTTGCTCCCCTCGTGGTCCTGTGAATTGGGAGACATGCCTACCTCACAAGGCATCCCTTCAGGCCATACAGAGAAGATGCGGTTCTCCTTCATCACTACCACCCACGAAAGTATTCCTGTGGTTTTTGGGCCTTCCAGTTGTTGGTACGCCACAATCCTTGCCATTGATGATTGGCACCGGTGACATTAGTTCACCATCGGTCTAATTGCCGGGGTCTAGGCCATGCACTCACTGGCATCTATCCTCACTCACGGAGGAACCCTCGTAATCTGTCCTCAGTGCCTCCCCAGTATCATTCAGTTTGTGGGACGTGTTTTTAGCAAAGGGGGGCTGACCGACTGCACCAACCGGCCTGATGACTGTCCCATCGGTTGCTAAAGGGGCGGAAAATCCCGTAACGGTCACTCATATACCCTCTTGCCGATAAGGAGTCCATGGTCTCTGAGGACTATATTCAGATCTCACTGAAGAGGTGCTTCATTCGGGGGATCCGTTCCACTTCACAAAAAAAAAACGCAAAAAAGTGGGGGGGAGGGGCGGGATTTTTTTCGTCCAGAACAAAGGAACCAGTTCATTAGGCCCATAATTGACTACCGGCAGTTGAATGCCATAACTGGTCAAAAACCGTTACCCGCTCCCCCTGCTTCGCTGACTTGACCAGCGTCTCTACTCCGCAAGGTTTTCTTTCAACTTACCTCAAATGGGGGCTTTACCAAACCTTGTCCGTGTACGCCCGGGGGACGAGTGGAAAGACTGCTTTCCGGACCAGTTGGGACACATATTTGAGTATACGCGTCATGCTTTCGGGATTGTGTGGCAATGCCCCAGTAGTTTCAGTGCGTTCATTCAATGAGTCTTTCGTGACTTCCTGGACAGGTTTGTCATTGTTACTTGGACGGACATCCTCATCATACTCCGAGTTCTTTGGAACAAACACCGGGTTCACATGCGAAAGTTAACTAAGAACTCCTGAGACTCCATGGCCCATTCTTACGCAAGGCGGAGGAAGTGTCTGTTTTTCGACAGACCACTCATCCCGTTCTTAGCCTCCTGATCTCCACCGAAGGCATCACTATGGACCCCAACAAGGTCTCGGCTCGGCATCACTGACTGGCCCGTACCCTGGACAGAAAGGCAGTCAGATGTTCCTGGTTTTGCCAACTTTTATACGCTTCATTGCGGGTGTTTTCGAAGATCGTCCTCCCTCTCACTCCGACTACCAGCAACCAATCAAGATTCGCACTGGACTCCTGCGCCCAACCGATTTGACTTTCTCAAGACCAGGTTCACGTCGTCCCCCATCCTCAGTCACCCTGACCCATAGTAGTTGGTCATACGTATGGAGGTTTGGACAGCCTCAGAGTCTGTGCCATCGTGAGCCGTCCTGTCCCAAGATCCGGGGACACGAACTCGCTTCATCACCTGTCTCTTTCTATTCACGCAAGCTAAAACCCAAACTCGGGAAACTAACTAGCATAGTGTGGGGACCGTGAGCTGTTAGCGCATGAAAGCCCGGCCTGGAGGAGTTTGGGATCCTCCTGGAGGGGGCAAACAAACACAACTGTTGATCTTAACCACCAAGAACCATCCATACCTCCTTCTGCAAACTCTCAATCCTCCGTCAGGCTTCAGTTGGGCCTTTATTATTCTTTGCGCTGTTTGACTTCCACCTGACCTATACCCCAGGGATCAAAAATAAGAAAGCCGCGCTCTCGTCCGCTGTTCCCGGGTACCCCGCTACAACATCCGAACCATGAGGCCTCCTGCATGACCGACACTATTTTTTAACTCCTTGGACCTGACCTGCGTGGACCGCTGAAGACTGAGCGGGTCTCCGAGTCTTGTCTCTACACCATAGCTATGCAGTCGAACGGGATGCTATGGCGGGACTCCCGGTGTTTAGTGCCAGAGCAGCTCGCAGGAAGTTCTAGCTCTCTTCTGCACGACAGCCCCCTCGCAGGCCATTTTGGAGTCAATGGACAATGGACCTCTACGACGCCGTTCTGTGTAGGCGTGCCCTGGGTGAAGGACTGTAAGGAGTAATGTTCTGGCATGCCCGGTCTGTGTCCCCTCCAAAACACCCCGAACCCGCCCTATTCGTGCCTCCTGCTCTCGTTGCCTGTTCCTGAACCCCTTGGTCCCATCTTGCGATGGACTCTTCGTGGACGGATGTTACCTCCCTCCAACTCGGCCACAGGTGATCCTCTCACGATTATCGAACCTGTTTCACGAAGATGGCTCACCTGGTGGCGTTACCCCTCGCCTACACAGCGGAGACCGCTGCTGTATTCTCTGAAGGAGGTCGTTGCGGTTACACGGTATCTCGGTGACATCGTTACGGACCGTGGTTCTCAATTCACCTCCCGTGGTTCTGGAAGGAGTTGGACGCCTGCTTGGTTCTCCTCCTCCTCACTTCTGGTTACCATCCTCAAGCCAATGGCCAGTGTGAGAGGATGAACCAGGTCATGCGCATTTCCTGCTTTGTTTTGTTCGTACCCCCCAGGATATACTGTCAGCTCCCACGCTCCTCCTTCAGGTAGCAGAATTCTCCTATAACAACTCCTTGCAGTGCCTCCACAGACACTCACCGTTCTTCCTGAACTCCTGTTTCACCCTCAGTTTCTCCCGGTATTCTTCCCGGAGTAAATCCGGTCCCGCTGATGCGGAACGATTTACTGCTCCTAACATTCAGGCCTGGGGATATCGCCCGTGATCGCCTACTTAGCGGGCCCAGAGACACCATGAAGGCACATCGCTGCGCCTGGGTGGCAGTGTCCGTTCCGGTCCTTCACGCCGGGGTGACAAGGTATGGCTTTCCTCTACCTCTATCGTTGCGTTTGCCTCCTCAGGGGTTGGCCCTCGATTCTTGGGGCCCTATGAGTGGTTGAGCGCTGTGAACCCGGGTGGGGTTCGGCTTCGTCTTCATGCCTCTATCCGTTCCACCCAGTGTCCAACGTATCTCCTGAAGCCCGTGCGGTGGACACGTTTCGGGAAGCTCCCCCTCCGCCTCGCCTGTCACACGTGGACGGGTCGAGGAGTGACGGTGGAGTCTATCCTGGGTGCCAGTGTTGGGGTCGCGGGCGGGATACAGTACTTGGTCCGCTGGCGGAGGAGTTCGAGGCTGGAGGAGGACGTCTTGGGTTCCGCAGGGGGGTTACATGCGCTGGGTTTGTCGCCGGTTCCACTCGCGCCGCAAGGATCAGCATGGTCCTTCTGCCGTCGGGAGTCCGGCTTTTGGGGGGGGGTTAATGTCAGGTCCCCGCTCAGGCCGCGGTCCCTGTCGGCCCCTCGGTCACAGTTGTCCTACCTGATCGGCGTCCCTCGCATGGGGACACCGTGCGGGGCTTCCAGGTCTGTCGGGGCCTTGGCCGGCCATCCCGTCTGGCTCCCGTGTGCGTTGTCGGCGCGTTGGCGCTCACTGCGCTGCGCCGCGGAGCATGCGCGAACGCGAGCGGGAGCCATCCAGAATATTAATAGATAGACAGGAGGGGTGTCCCGGCGGGTGCGCCCCTCCCAGGGGGGTGGTGCTGGGGATGCATTCCTATATAAACCAGCCCAGTGCACCATTGCGGATGATACGTGCTGTGTACATGCTTGAGTCGCTCCCTTTGTATTTGACCACACGGTATTTGACCCTGCTTTGGCTTTGACTTCGTCTGATCTGGAACCCCGACCTCTGCTTGTTATGACTCTTCTACTGCCTGCCGCTGCCTCGACCCTCGCTTTGATTAAAGACACCCAAGAACTCTGCCTGCCTCGACCTTGCTTGTGACCTCGACTATCCTTCCGTCTTCTCCTTAAAGGGACTCCTCCTAGGACTAGTACCACACCTACCTGGGGGGGTAAGTCAGGGAAGCAGGACCTTGCCAACCGGGGTCGCGGGAAAAGACCACAGGGTCCCTCAAGGGATCCTGCCTATCTCCCGGTTAGGGGGCGTCTGGGAGAAGACCCCTCGTGGCATAGACTCCCTGCTCCTGACACCCCTGCGCTAATCCAGGTTCTGTGGTGAAACATAACAATTAGGCCTTGCCTATAACTGTAAATAAACGATAATAACAATTATCAGGTTGGGTGTTAAGCCGGTGTGATTCAAGACATTGCCATATATAGCACTTTAGACAAAATCTGTATGCTACTTGACATCTATGATTCCTTACTCATAGTGGGTGAGATTTAGGAATTAATTAAATTCTATCACTTTAAGTGCAGGAGATCTCCCATGTGAATGCACTCTGTGTTATTCCACAGAAGAAACATAAATGGGTGGATAATTTATGTATGAATGTTTAGGTTAAAATCATCAATTTTAATTTAGAACAGTGGTTCCCAAAATGGGGGACGAGCCCCTCTGGGGGGGGGCGAAGGTATTCATTCTTAACCTGTGTTTAAATAGGGAGGGGGGCTCTATAATGTTCCTAAATAGAAAAAGGCGGCCCTTCAAGGAAAGTTTGGGAACCACTAATAGAGAATGGTGTCAATGATATTGCAGTTTTATTTTTTTAGAATAATAATGCCCATTTAAGCAAGCAAAAGATTACTTGGAGCTCTGATGGGCATCAAGGTATTACACCCTGTTCTCATTATTATGCAAATTCTATTTAAGTGTCACAAAGATGAGATTTTTGGATGGCTTTGTGTTTAGGGCTATTTCATTGAAATCTATTTTAGACACACCTGTTAATTTGTTTCCTGGTGAGTCCATTTAAAGGATAAACTACTTAAAGCCCCCCATACACCTTTAGATCGATCCACACTATTTCCATTAGATTTACCAACAACTGTGTAGTATAGTGGCCTCCCTGATAGAATAAATAGTGATTGGAAGGATTAGAAAGGTCCTCATATTACATGGTTTTGTTGGTTTGTTGTACAGAAATTGTATGGAAAGATTGTTATTGGGGCCTTTAGAAGGACGTTCCACATTATTAAGTAGACCACATTTAGCAACCAATATGGGGATGAAAAAGGATCTCTCTGCTGCCGAGTGAAATAGTTCAATGCCTTAGACGAGGTATGAAAACATTAGTAATGTCATGAAAACCTAAGCGCAATTATCGCTCAAGAGAGATTTGTGGCTGATACAGAACACAGACTAGTTTGAGCAGATTTCTGCCAGATCCATGCATCGAATCAAGAGAGCAGCTGCTAAAATACCATAGCATAGCAGCAAACAGATATTTAAAGCTGCTGAAGTCCCACTGACATCAAGGTGTAGAGTCTTCCAGAGTCTTGCAACTGTGCAAAACCCTTCTGTTAGGCCACCACTAAAAATGCTCACAAAAATACATGAAGACTAATTTTCATTTATAGCACTTTATAGCACTTTTTAAACAGGCCTGTTCACGCAACCCTGGATGATCCAGATGTTTGGACTAATGGATGGTTGGTGGGTGGCCACCATGTTCCAACAAGGAACCAAATTAGGGTTCTCCCCTATACACAAAGTAAACATATATATCCAAACATCAAGGTTTAGCAGTCCAAATCTAATTACATTTGGACTGCTAAACCTTGATGTTTGAACTCACACTTTATTCTTACTGTTTTTTTTTCATTGATTCACAGTAATGCCTGCCTAAAAGTGCCTTTTGCCTGTGGCCCCGTCAATGGTGGGATAGTGCACAAGGCAATCTGGTGCAATTACATAGTTTTTTGTGTATGTTCCAACAAGGCTGCTACGTCAGCAAGGAGGTGGTGGAGTCATGTTTTGAGCCGGAATCATGGGAAGAGAGCTTGCATTTGGCTTGCTGAAGACAAAACTGAAGGGAAATGTCCCAAAATGGTAGTGTCTATGCATTCCAGACTTCAGACTGTAATTGATTTGCAACCAAGTATTAAAAAGGGAAAGTTTGATTTATGATTATTATTCTGTCCCATTGCGTTTGGTCCCTCAAGTGGGATGCACATGTGCAAACTGTTATAATTCCTACACCGTTCACCTGATTTGGATGTAAATAACCTCAAATTAAAGCTGACAGGCTGCAGTAAAAGCACACTGTGTTGTTTTCAAATCTATTGAGCCACATATGTTAAAATTGTGTCGATGTTCCAATAATTTTGGGCCTGACTGTATGTGTCCATGTTCATGTCCATTTTCAATAGACTGGTCATGTCGCGTAAGTAGCAAAGCGGGGCTCTGTGTTCTTTGCGCAATAGCGGCACTGGTTATTACGCACCTGTTGAGACAGACATCATAACCCATAGGAAAGAAGAGGCAACAAATTCACCCAGCCAAAATATTTTGTTTACACATATAAATACTGCTTTGCCATAAATCTGGTCACAGTGCAAGAGGAGAGTGCTGTTAATAGCTTTTATTATGTATGTCATTACTGTTTTTTTCGGACTATAAGATGCACCTTTTCACCCACAAAATCGGGGGCAAAAAGTGCCTGTGTCTTATGGTCCGAATGCGAGGCCCCTTGGCTTCCCGCCAGCTCTCCCAGCAAGGAGATGAGCCAGGGAGCTGTCAGATGAGAGATGCCGGCCAGTGCCCAGATCTCCCATCTGAACTGTATAATTGCTTATTTCAACAGAGCCCAGAGCCCTGCTGGTATAAGCAATGAAGAGAGAGATAGATGAACTCTCATCTACCCCTCTCTCCGTGTCCGTGGGAACGGCAATCACTGCAGCTTCCATGGACACAGGCACAGCAAGATCTTTAGAGCACAGCAGAGACGACTGGGCAGCCCCCCTCCTCCCGATCAGTGAAGAGGTGACATAATGTGCTGTGTGTGTGTACTGCTGCTAGTTACATCTACTGGTTGAACTTGATATTGCATTAATTTAATCAGTTGCATTAACCCAATTGATGTGAACACTTTTATATATCAAATATTTTTTTCCTGGTTTTCCTGAAACCAAGAAAACTGGGTGCGTCTTATGAAAAAATACGGTAGGTAGAATAAGGTTTACACATACTGTACACTATATCTATTAAATAAATATATATACACACACAGTTATTTAGATGATTTCATTTTATTATTATTTTTTATTTACAACATTTGAAGAGGAAAGATTCTCAGTTTCTTGTAATATAAACTTTGAAGCTTAATTTTATGTTTAATCTGTGGAAATTACATTTTTCCCCATTACATTTGCAATCACAGCAAATGTAAATCCAATTGCTAGTTGTTGCTTCTGTCAGTCTTTTGCTGACAGCTTCAGTAGGAAAAATTCTGTATCGTCTTAAGTTACTGTGTTGGTCTTTGTAAGTTCTGCATCACATCAAAATGTCTGTATGACCTGCAGACAGCAAGACAGCTTGGTGATAGAATTAGAGGGCAGTGAGGGGATATGGCAGGGGACACTATGACAGAGGAACAGGTCACATCACACTCTTGTGACAGTTGTCCTGTTTTCGATGGTGGATTACATTGTCATTTTCTGGTTTCATGTATGAAAAAAAGAAAAACACAATAAACATAAAGTTCTCATTTTAACATGTTTATTGCCATACTGGCACACTGTTTTTTTTTTACATTAACTTAAAAAAGGTTGGAGGAGCAGGGATTTTGGTAATTTGGTAAAAGTGCATCACTAGAAAGTTTAACATTGAAGAGGATGTCAGTAAGTGAATGCTTTCATGTTCTTTGTTTTAATTCTTCACAACATTTCTCCAAAATGTGAGGAGGAAGCCATGTCTCTCAACTACTGGAGCCCCTCAATTGTCAAGCAAAGGCATGGGGCAGAAATGAGGGTACTTCATCACCATAAGCCATATGTAACTAACATATGAGATTCTCATTTTGTGGGAGGCCAAGTAAGCTATCAGCATGTCTTTGGAGTGTGGTAGGAAACCCACACAGACACAGGGAGAACATGCAAACTCCTTGCAGATAGTGCCCAGGCCTAGGACTCTAGCACTGCATGGCCAGAGTGCTAACCACCTCAGCTACTGTGCTGCTAACCATATGTCATCAATTACAAAGAAAAACTGGGAGAACTTGTATAGTACTTGAGGGCTTGGATAAACACAGATATACCTGAGAGATAGTCAATGCGTTATCTGTGCTTTCAGTTTTCAGATCATGTTAACATTCCATATAGTAGTAATACAGGATCAGTGTTATACAGCGTTATTCAACTACAAATATGTGGTAGATAAAGATATAACAAATTCTGAATTATTTCCAGGGACTCGCTTACATTTTAATGAATAGATCAATACGCTAGTTACAATGGACATTTTGAAAACCACTCATCTATTCCTTAGTTCAGATTTTAAATTTTCCAGTAACTAAACTATAAAGGAGAGTCAATTATTCTATGTAGTCTTATGCTGTGCAAAATAACAGGATTAGGAGGAACATAACATACTATCAGCCAACAAGTTCTAATATGACAAATTTTAAAGAAGTTAAAAATGGTTTTGAGCTTCAAGTGGAGAAATGTAATCCACCGTGTCAGGGCAGTTTGAGTGCATATTTGAATTCTAGTAATTAGAGGTGGAGATTTTTCAATAAGAAACACATCCCTTCTGTGTAGATTTGTACTTTAAGTACGTGTAAGATATAAACCTTACCAGCTTGCCTAGAAATCAGCTTTATACACGTTTTTAGTGATAATTCTTTAATAATCAGCATTTTGTTGAATGAAGAGGAGAAGATAAGCTATATTCTCCTCCATAGAAGAAAGTACAATGGCCACTGTATTCGTCCTCCCCCCCCCCCCCCCCCCCCCCCCCCCCCCCCCCAACCCGGCAGTCCTATTATTTTGGTAAACTGCTTCTGAAAGCTCACTCACCTGTTCACATTCCTGGTGTCATCACGGACGCCTATATCTGTAATATAATACAGGTGTAACATGTGCACCGCCCCTGAGTGAATGGAGGGCACCAACACATACTTGGTTAAAACCAAGAGTCAGGGTCTGGAGTCTTCTTGCCTCCCTCTGTCTGGCCCCTCCATACAGATCATTGCTCCAGATGGCAAACAATCCACTAGGCCCTCCATCACAGCTGCGCTTCCCTGCTAATAAGGGAGACCTCTAGGAATGGTTACTCACTGTTGCCTTAGTGCAAGACCTTCCGTCTTCAATCACAGCTGCACCCCCTTCTTGCCGGGTGAAATAAGAACAGTTTTAACCACTGCCTTAACGGCTGCCAAGCCTGAAATGTCTCTGCCCAATAGCACCTCCATACTTTCTTGAGATGGGCCCTATCACAGAGTCTTGCACACTTCCATTAAGTCCACAGAGTCACTGCCAAGTAAGTGTAAGAACTGGTATTTATTGATGTTGCTTTAGGTACAGTCCATCATTTCTGTGCCAGCCATGTGGAATCAGGTTGCATCAGGACTAGCCCTCACTCCTTCAGGTGTCATCTCCTCAGGGCTAGGGTACCCTTGCCCCAAGATGGGGACAAGGGAGATGTCTGTAATCATATCACGGCTATTTATGGGTCTACATGTTTACATTATTTATCATGTATCATTGGAGTCTTCAGCCAGGTTATGGGATTTGTTTTTGTATCTGGAATATCTATTCTTACTAACAGTAACTGCATTTTCCTTCCTTTTTACCATGTTAGTGCACAATAAGGGAAATATAAGGGAAATTCTAGACTATTTGTTTTCATTAAATTTCTCCTAATCCTACTTATTTCATGTATATGGAAATGCATTTTTCATTTGCACATTTTTAAACAACATTCAACAATATTCAAAAGATTCTAGGTTGTTGTTTATGTTTTCAGTTAAGTCTTGATATTTATGCAGTAAAAGTAATAAATCTGCCTTCACAATGTTGCATAAACAGCCTCTCCATAGAATAAAAGACCAGCACTGCTATCTCTCCAGTGCATACGGAAGTGTATAAGGCGTGTCCTCACCTCTACAAGATTAAAAGTAATATCAGTTACTTCCACATGAGTAACATTCTTCAAGAAACTTCAATGTTTATCAAAAAGCATCACAGGAATGGATCCTCAGATCTGAGCATGTAAAATACATTTATATACATACAAATATCTGTATTTAGAATGTTATTATCTATAAAAGTAGATAAAATCATCAAATCAATTTAATATTTCAAAATTATCCAATTTAGTATGTGATTATACTTTCATGTATTTGCAGTTGCCAATCTGACCCAAAGAAGATTTTGTTTTAAGATTGCCTGCAGAGGCAACAGGGCTACTCACCTCTCATTTTTTAAATATGAGTTAGTTCCTAATCAACAAAATTGCAGCAGGTGTAGAGGTATCACTAAGATTACTAAGACAAGATGGCTCCTCCTAGGGATTGATAGACAAGAGTTCATCTGGACTTATTCCTGAGGTGGTTGCCACCTGGGGGGCTGAAAAGTACCCCGGTGCCAAAACACAGACAGGAGGAATCAGGCTCTGTTCATTGCAGGCTTTAATCTCTATGCTGATCCTTTCATCAATGGCATTTAGTACATGAGCAGCGTGTTTTGAGTGCCATACAAGGGAGAAGGCTTGAACAGGGCTCCAGATAAAGAAGCAATGCTTCCCTCCAGTAATAGTCCACTTACACTGGTCTGCCTAAACGGGGAATCTACTTGGTAGTAAATCAATATGTAAAGTCAGACACTGTCTCTGAGCCCAAAGGCAGGGTGCAGTTCTTAGGGTAGCAGTTACAAACAGAGAAAGGTTCCCAGAGGTGAAAGTTCTGGCCATCAAGGGCAGTTATGCACACTTTTCACCAAAGCCTATGGGGAAGGGCTAATCACTTAAATATCCTGTGGTCCTTGCGGTCCCATATGCCTCCGAGACCTGTCTTCCACAGTTGTCAGATGAGAGCTGAGCCCAGCTCTCAGAAGTAAATCAGAAGCAGCAAGTGACAAAAGACGACTTAGTTTCTCCTATCATTCTTACCAGGCTAGGCTGGTTGTTCAGCATAACTGGAAGGTTCTCCTTCATACAGTACGTAGATACAGATGGATGAACTGTCTGCCTTGCGAACATCACATGTTTATTGTTCTTCCGCCAGCTAGATCAGGCGAGGAAAGATCCGTCCAGAGGAAGATTTTTTTCACTAGAGATTCCGGTCTACTGTGAAAAATCAGGCAAAAAACGGAAGTGACCCCAGTGACATCACTTCCGGCATATGGAACAAGGAACTGGCGTCACTTCCGTTTTTACCTGATTCACATTCCCTGCGAACAGGTGGAGGTTGGACTTTTCTAAATGTCCAATCCACCTGTTAGCGAACAAGTAGCGATTCTACTATTTGTAGACTATCCAATAAGTAGTAGTCAACTTCAACTGGACTTGTTTTTAAGCCAATCGAAGCCACTTCTTCAGTATAAAGAGTTCTAGGAACTTACTCCAGACTTTATACTTCTGGCTTCGGGATCAAAATAACCTTATCCCATAACTCACTTTTGAAATGTTGTAGTGTCTACATCCTTAATTAGACCAAATTATTAATTAGGCACAAATCAAAGTACTGTCAACTTTGCTGTCACTGAACATACTATATTGAATCCTGTATTATCAGCCAAACACATGCTTTCTTTTCTGAAAACTGAACAAGAAAAAATGATTTATCATACCCAAGATAAGTATCACAAGCAGTCTAATAATGACCCTCATGCCAAAAACATGTAACAATGACAAAATTGTGGATGGCTTCCAAAACAGTAATAAGTGCTTGTCATTTCTTTTTACGTTTTCCTCCATATAATCATGCGGTGCCCCCTCATACTGCATTAGCTGAGGCAGGATGTATTAGTATTGTAAGAGACAGTGATACATTTTTTATAACGGGACACTGTCCATTGTAATAATTTTTTGTGGGGAGATTTTATTGATTTGTCCTTGCAGAATCATAAGTATAAATGTCCTGGATATTACCTAGTGCAATAATAATGGTCGGACAAAAGAAGCTCAATATGCCTTTAGTAAGCCTATGAGAAGGTTTATGTCCTTTGTGTTAGCTCTGGACTGGGGTTCCAGAATTCTGTAGACTATTGTGATTCAATAATTACTTAAAATGTAAGATTTGATTTATTTCATGATACAAAGGTTGATTTCAAAATATAAAAATATTTTTTGTGTGGCTTATTCATTTAACTGTAATGCATGTCTGACTTAGGTAGGTATTTCTACCCATGTGAATACTAATCTTCAAATAATAATACCAATATTGTGGCCCCAATAGTAAACTCCATGTTTCTTTCAGTGTTGTTGTACAGGACCGATGTGATGGGTCCTGCCAGAGAGGCATATTTCCCCTACATGCAGGCTGTGATCCCATTGAGTGGGTCATCCTGGAGGGAGTTCGGGTAAGTATTGCTCAGCAACAGTTGGTTGCTGAACACTTTTTTTTTTTTAAATCAACAAAGCATCCACTTTTCAGTTTGGGGTTGGATGTATGCGTTTAGGGGTTTATGCCCGCATTTTCCACCAGTGTGGGGGATCAGCCTCAAACGGTGTCTATAAATGAGGTACATCCACCAAACGTGTCCCTTTAGGGCTTCTTGCCCGTATTTATTTGCCAGCAGTCCACTGAATACTCTCCCTCACAGGGGTTAATGGCAATCCAAAGAAAGAAACAAAAAAGTTGCTCGAAAATACCAATCCCCCTGCTTTCAAATGTTCAACATAAATCATTGTCCTCGGCTTCCCAACAGCAACAGGCCTGGGCCCCACACTCCCTGTGAGCCCCCCTGTATCCACTGCTCCAGCAGGCCTGGGCCCCACACTCCTTGTGTGTCCCGTCTCCTACTTGGTCAGAAGCTGTGTCTCCAACTTCAATCAGGAGCCCTGACACACTGGTCTCTGCTCCTTTTGTGGAGACACACCAGGTGTTAACCCTTGGGGTGTTCCTGGGGGAATAGGGAGGCCCACCCAATTCCATCCTCCCTGTCCAGAAGCCCTGTAACAAAATGGAATTAAAAACTGTTCAGCAACCAACTGAGCAATATTATCCCGAACTCCTTCCAGGATGAATCACTCAATGGGATCACAGCCTGGATGTAGGGGAATAGGCCTCCCTGCTAGAACCCATCCCAACATTTAGATGGGGGGGCAGAAACAAATTTTTCTGAGTACAGGCAGGAGCCCCAAAGAGATACAGATCGAGTAAACTGAACCCCTACAATATATATTTCAAACTGGACATTTACGGATTCCCAAAAAAATCTTATACAGTTCAGTATATTTGTTGTAGTCTCTAACGACTGGAAATGCATTGCATTATGAACATCAATATTCCCTGTTGCCAAAAAGTCTTTTACAGTAAATCTTACAAGCAATGTTCAATTGGATTGGTAGTAATGAGTACTTTTCATTTCCTACATTGTGCAAAACTGAATAAAGAGAATTTGAAATATAAGCACACTTTTAAATAACAAAAATTTATGGTAATTGTATGCTGATTAATAAATGGTCTTTAAAGAAACCTTTGTTTGTAGCCATTCAATGCATACAGTACATACTGTACCAACTTGGAGAAATTATTAAGCGTTGTAGCCTTCAGGAGGCACGCAACTTGCGTTTTAAAAGAAAAATCTTGCAGTGTAGAATTTAGTCATTTGTGCAAGGATGGCCCTAAATGCACTTTCTTTACAGAAATATACTCAAGGGTGATTTTACATTACATGGTGCATTGCCCTGCATTCACTGGACAGTGAATACAGCATGAACGGAACTAAAAACAGTGAAAAGATATCCCTAAGCAGAAACCTCTTGACAATACTTATAGCAGTTTTATCAAATAACTGATGGACCAAGAATGCGAGCAAGCAGCATTCAAGGTCTGTCAGCCATTTGAGGAAAGAACTTTAAGTATTGTCAGTGTACTTCTTCACAAGTGAACGCAACAGAGAGATACTGCACCTTATTAGAAGGAAATAAAATTATGGTTCATTGGTAGGGTCACTAAGTCTTATTTTTTTTAAACCAGCAACCACCAGTTCACAATGGCCTGATCTAAATATCGCTACTGAAGTGCAGGCACTTTATAATGAAAGCAAGTACAAGTATTAGCCTTCAGCTCAAACTCTGTATCCTTGCAGATCCCATTAGAACCTAAGTACAATGTTATATAATGGGTCTTAACTGAAGCCTAAATAGAAATAAATGTCTGCCCTCTTCCAGGTCTAAGCTCCAGAATTTGACACATGACACATGGGAGAGAGACTCCTGCTTATTATGGCTTGGCATTTAAGAGTTAAAAGGGACCTACCACCTCGTAGGCCACTCTGCAGTATTGTCTGTAAGCACTGCAAAGATATGTAATCAAAAATAAAAAAAAACTTTTCTGACAGCAGGAGGGGTGATTTTCCAGAGATCGTCCCTCCTACTGTATGAAGTCGCGACTGCCCAATATTGTGATGTCAGTGTCACAACTGTGAGTCTTTGAGTGATGAGAGGTGCTCTCC
>CM070034.1:44329564-44344371 GCA_036250615.1 Ptychadena robeensis | reverse complement strand
CTCCAAACTTGCTGTATTTATCGATGGCTAACACGGTACAACACTCTACTATTGCTAAATTTGTTACAAATAAGGTATAATAACCTTACCATGCCATTGTTTAAGGTAGGGGGGTCAACATGGCTTTGTTTTTTGGATATGTATAAGGTCTTAGAATTCTGTTGACAAGAATGGCATAACAATTTTCAATAGGGAAATCAATATACAAAATTGTAGGCATTCTTTACCATTACGTTTCATTGTTAGAAACAAGCTAAATGAATTCATCATTGTTACAAAACAAAATACCAGTAATCAATTATTGACTTGGCAGGAATGCACATCGACATGCTTAAAGCTGTGGCTTTGATAAGTAACCGCTGATCAAATCCATAAGACGTCCGAATGGGTACGATATGCAGCGCTGGGAGGAACTCACCCACCGTGCTGTCTTGTTGAGTTTTGCAGTAAAATGAAAGCGCCTAACTGTAGGTCAAAACTTCCACTATTAATCATTGGCGGTCATAATAATTCATATTGAACAGGTCTAGGGGGGTGTCCTTGATTTGACTGGATAGTCCTTCCTTTAATGCATTTTTAGATAAATGTCACAGATTTAAAATAATACAGCAAATGAAAAATACCCCAAAGAAATAAATGAATGTGAAGCCGGAGAATTTAAATGGTTTTGTTTGTTTTTCTCCACGCACGGAATCAATTTATAAACCACGGGACTTGTTTAAAAAAAAAAAAAATCTATCGACTGAATATAAGAAAATAAATTAAAACTGCGGCTTTTAAAAGGCGCCTGTCCAATAATTCGATTTTTCTCCCTCCCTTCTCTCTTTTAAAGGCCGCGGCGACCTAATCAATTCTGCCCCCCGGGTCCTGATTACAGCTTTTTCTTAAGTGAAAAAAGCAGAATGATCCCAGCCCTCCCCCCTTGTCCCTGAGAGCTCCAATCACTTGTCACAGCAAGGGACGCTGGTGCAGAGAGAAAAGAGAGGGACGCAAGCTGGGAAGCTAAAGAATGCACACTGATAATGTAATGGTGTGTGTGTGTATATGTGGGGACAATTTTGAAACAACTGATCATTTGAGGGCTGTGCAACCCAGGGTGACCATCTGGCTCTGCATAACCAGCAAGAGGCTTAGCCACTTCTAGTTTATATGCATCTACTCACTCTGAAGATTCCAAGAGCCACACAGGGAAGAATTTAAGGTGAGAGGATTTCTTGCTCTATGCGCAGTCTATTACAATCTTCCCTCATTCTACTCTAACCTGAAATAATCGAGACAAAGCAAAAACGTATTTATTTAAACTTAGTTATTTTTTCAGGGACATATTTTAAAGCGGTTCTTAAAAAAAATACTTAAACAATAACAATTACATAATATTCACCTGTCCAATGTCTTGATTCGGGAAGACCAATACACAAACCAAGAAACCACGCCCTGTTCCTGGTTCCCAGAACCACGATCCTTCTCTCTTTGCAAGGCCATCTTCTAAAATGGCTGTCCAAAACTTTCATTGTGATAGACTGGAGGGGTGGAACGAAGCACAGACTAATCTGCCTTAGTTTCTCCCCTCAGCATCGCCCCTTCAGTGTCCATTTCAAACTTGAAGAGCAGAGCCGAATGGAGCCGAAGGAATCTTCATCTAGTGTTCACCCTGCTCAGTCCCTCAGTCCCTAATGATGAGGGGTACTGCTAGGCTCAATAGGATATACATTTGTGTTGACGCATCTACAATAAGGAAAACATTAAACAAGAATGGAGTACATGGGAGGACACCATGGAGGAAGCCCCCCCAAGTCCCCCCCCCCCCAAAAAAAATTGCAGCACGTTTGAAGTTTGCAAAAAAGCACCTGGATGTTCCACAGCACTACTGGCAAAATATTTAGATGAAAACAAAATTTAGTTATTTGGAAAAAACACACAACACTATGTGTGGAGAAAAAAAGGCACAGAACACCATCAAAACCTCATCCACACTGTAAAACGTGGCGGAGGGAGCATCATGGTTTGGGGCAGCTTTGCTGCCTCAGGGCCTGAAAGGATTGTTTTTATTGATGGAAACATGAATTCCAGAGTTTATCATGACATTTTGCAGGAAAACTTAAGACCATCTGTCCGCCAACTGAAGCTCCACTACATACAAGTCATTCAACAAAAGAATATCTTCAACAGAACAAAATTTACATTCTGCAGTGGCCCAGTCCTGTCCTGACCTCAACCAGATTTATATGCTGTGGCATGACCTTAAGAAAGTGATTCACACAGACATGCCAAGAATATTGCAACACTGAAACAGTTTTGTGAAAATTACAAAATTAACAAAATTACTCCAGATCGTTGTGCAGTTCCTATCTGCAACTACAGGAAACATTTGCTTGAGGTTATTGCTGCCAAAGGAGGGTCAACCAGTTATTAAGTCCAAAGTTTCACATACTTTTTCCACCCTGCACTGTGAATGTTTACGTGTTATGTTCCATAAAAACATGAAAACTTATAATGTTTGTGTAGTATTATTTTAAGCAGACTTTGTTGTTCTATTGCTGTGACTTAGATGAAGATCCAAGCACATTTTATGACCAATTCATGCAAAACTCCACCTAATCCAAAGGGTTCACATATTTTTTTTGCAACTATATATAGTAGATATAAATCTTTGTATGCACCAAATACCTGAAATGTAAAAAACTTTTTTTTCTAGAGGATGAGTGCATGAGAAACCATGCATCGCTTAACACCCATAATGCCTCAAACCTAATGGAGTAGTCCCCTAAAAGTGTCATAAAATGCATTGAACTGTGTTTGTTTGTACGCATATAGCTCAAATAATACTCCTTAAACCAAACATGGGTGCCTCCAGTTTGATGCTGTTGCTTTTGGATACCTTCCATTGATCTTGAAAATGTAGAAGCCATATCATCGTTGATCTAGCCTTAGCCTATAAGGAGGGCAGAGCCTACAGAAGAAAGATAAACTTTGGGCTTATTAACCCCAGCAGTAGGTCCCCTTCCTATGTCACAGGTAAATTGCTAATTTATGTTTAGGGTGTTCAGTCTAGGGAGTCACTTACCTGAACATGTGCTTCCTTTGCAACTCCCCTGCCTTTGATCACCCCAAACTCCTTCTTAGGAAGCCTGAAAGAACTGTGAAACTTCTTTTCACATCAACCCACTACATTATGGAGCGTATTGCCTTTCATTGTAGAGGGAGAAAACAGAGAAAACATCCATGGCCCAGGATAAAATAAAGGTATCTAGGTAAAACTGGTTGGCTCTGCCCATTAACATAGACCAGAACTATGTTGTGGAGTTGGGGTATTATTATCCCTTTTTTCCAGAAAAAATAACACTTTTAATGATTCTTTTTTTTTATCATTTATAACATTTATTTAAAAAAAGCCTTTATTCAGATTATATTATATAATTAGAATTTTTTCCTATTTATTGTTTTATGTTTCTTAGTGGGGACGAAATGATATATCATGCATGAAATTGTTTTTATTTTGTTATTTAATAAATGAATGCCACATATGTGTCTTTTATTGGACATTTGATGTTACATGTGTGAAGTGTAAGGCCTGTTGTAGCCTCTGTTTTGGTATACATTCCTCCATTTTATGGCTCACCATGTTTAAGTATTATTAAAGCTGGACATAGACGTCTCGTTTTGAAGCCGATTTTGCAGCAGGTGGACTGCCATGTGCGCTAGTGGCAATCAATCTGCTGCGAAATGGGCCGCAAATCTAACGCCCCCATTTTAAATCAGACGCAAAATCGACCCGAAAATTGCGGACATGTTCGTAGATTTTAGATCGATTTAATTTCATCTGCACGACCGGCCGTGCGTGATGACGTCATCACTCATAGTTGAGCTGCAGGAGAATATAATGAAAAACGAGACGTCTATGCCCAGCTTTAGTATTGTACTGCAGCGTCATCTTTTGCAAGTGGAGAATGAAAGCAGATAGAGTTCTAAGTCTAAGATGTGGTTTGTTATGAACATCTCTGTAAACTTTCCATCCATGCAGCTTGTCTCCATGAACATACAAGTCTTTGTTAACTGACATATATCAGGAGGTCTAGTTTGAAAGTACTGTAGGGTCATCATCAGCCAAATGTTGGGGGCACCACACCAAGGGGAATTTCAGCTACTGCTCTATTCCTCCAGGAACTATATGGCTTTAACACATCTCCACTCAGCGCAGCCAAATATTAATTTGCCTTGATCAGCAATAACGGATATATAATTATACTCCCTTATCTTGTGATATGTTTTGTAATCACTGAGCTATATTTCAATGAAACCTAAATAATCTTATATTTGTCTGGAGTCCACTGCAATTGAGAACTTTAACATTGTAATGTGTTATAGTATTAAGTATTTACTTGTTCAAGAATCAACGTTTAATCAAAACCTGAGTTGATCTTATATGAAAATGATCCTTGTTGAATGAGAAAAACTTCCTTATTATAGACATTTTTTTTCTGTAAAGATCAAGGTTGGTTAGTGACTTTATCCAAATTCATTATTTTGTCCCTTTGTTTTGTTGTGTTCACACCTCTGTCTTATATTTGTTTTTGTTGCTAAGGTTCTTTTACTGTAATGCCCCCCATACATACACAGATTTTAGCATCCGACAGACTAAAAACGATCAATTTTTTTCATTTGTACAATTGGAGATTGATTGATGGAAAATAGAATATACTCCACATGGAATAACCAATTTTTGATAGATTTTTTTGGTTTTTTTTTTGATAGATTTTTTTGGAATCGTAATTTTTACTCAATTTGTACTCAACCGATCAAAATTTTCCGACATGTCCAATCATGTTTTGATAGATTTTTTCACAATTACGATCAAATTTAATTGATCGAACCATGTGGGCATGCACCAATGTTCAGCCGCTAATATCTGTGCATGTATGGGGGCCATAAGTATCTTCTTTCTCATATGATTTGTCACTAGTGTGCAGGAAAACGTAGTATGCTGGCATTTTACATTTAGCAGGACTTGTGGCAACCACAGCCTTCAGTGAGGTGAATTTTGGTTGTTGCTAGAGGTCACCATGCTTTATTTTCTGCCCTGTTTATTGGATAAGTAAATTATTTGTGAAAATGTCTAGAAATGATTTTCAGCTTCTGGCTGTAGAGGTGAATGCTCATGAGGCATTGACTGAAGCCAAGGAACAGCGCTGACAAGTGCAGGCGGCATTATGCTGCCTTGTGTGTGGTGTGGGGGAGGATGGCATATGGATGCTGTGATTCAGGTGTACAGCCAGGACCCTGAGGTGTAATTGAATGAAAACCGCATAAATCCCTCTCATAATTCTATTTCTCTTCCACAGGTCAGCTCTTATAAATCGTCACTCCAAGTCCTGGGCGGGTATCAAATCAGTGGTGTCAGCCTGTGTGCCACTTAATTCCCTCCGGAACAGCTTCACCCACACACACTTAATCACCCCCTAATCTTTCCTGTGACCTGTCATTAGAGGGCATTTCTTTTAGACTGCTCGGAGCCTGCTGATCTCAAGTAAAAATATTCTGTGCATTGCTGGTAATTAGCGTATCTATATGTTAACAAACCAAGCATGAGAAAATAACGTAGTAAATATACGGTAAATACAAAAAATCTAAGTATATATAAATCCAGCCTCTCTAATATAAGATTTAACTTACTATTGTTATCTCAGGCGTTTTAAATTTATAATATATTATATATATTATATTATTATATATTTTTCATTCGAAAATTCTATGGTTAGAAAGGGTAGTGGCCTCTGCTGCTTGAGAAACCAATAATCGTGCCCCCAGAGATTTCCATCTGATACTAAGGAAAGACATTGATCATCAAAGGTAACGGATAACCCCATGCAAATATGCAATATGCAAAAATGTTTAGGTTGGCAATTAAAACACTGTAAATATGCAAAGATTGAAATGTATATGAAGGTAATGTGTCATATGTTTACTTCCAGTGCTTGTATCTAGTTTTGAGCTCGAATATTCGAATGTCGAATAAATTTAGCGAATATCGGCAATTCGAGAATTCGCCAATATCTCGAATATGCTGGCGGATAGTCGCAATTCCGAATATTCGCAATATGGTCATGTATTGCAAAAATATTATTCGCATTGCAAAAATGAAGATAGCATGTAACCATTAATTTTGAAGATTTTCGCAATGCGAATATGACTTTCGCGATACATGATCATACCGTGGATATTCAAATTTCCGAATATAGAATCGAATACTAGTAGAATTATTCGCGAAATGTCGCGAATTGGAATATTGCCTATACTACTACTACTCACTACTTGTATCTTCTTGTAAAAGCTGTTTGGCAAAACATGGCAAAGACACTCAAACACTGAAAGGTGACCTATATCCCCAATGAGGGGGACCTCCAGATGTAAGGAGGGAATGGGAATAGCCATTTGTGGAGACCCCTTTCCACTCCCTTTTCTGTTTGTGAGCATTTTGGTCGATCAACTTCACAGAGAGACTGTCTCTGGTTGTGCAATTACCTTTTTTAAATATTTATGACTCCATAAAATATGCATTTTTAACTTAAAATTTTTTTATTTTTTTCTCCTTTAATGCCCCCATTTCTCTTCCATAATTGGAAGAACCAATTTGCTTCTCTAACGAGTTCATATGTGAGGTAATTGTAAAGCCCCTGAAAATGGTATCATCACAAAACATTTCAACTTGACTTTGAGCTTAATTTATGCAAAAACTTGTTAGAGCAATACGCTTTTGTGTGTGTAGTTTTGTCATGACCTTCTCTACAAATATAGCAATTTTAGAGAAAGTACTATGTTCCATGGGCCTTGTAATTCACTCATAAAGTCAGCTACTCCAAATATAAAAAAAAAATATCTATAATTTCTAGTGATGATCCTTGTTAGAGAATCTCAAGTAAAAATATTCCGTGCATTGTTGGTAATTAGTAGAGATGGTCGAAATGAATAAAATTTGATTCTACTTAAATTTCGAGTTTCCCAATCGAATTTCGATTCGACTGCAAAATTTCGAAGTCGAAAATTCGCATAACGCCAAATATTTGCATAAAACACTCAAAAATTCGCATAACGCCAAATATTTGCATAAAACACTCAGAGATTTAAACCCAATTTCTACACAAACTTGACATGTTAGAGCAAAACATATTGTTTTCAAATGTTCCCCCAACCCTTCTCTACAACTCCAGCAATGTCCCCCCAACCCTTCTCTACAACTCCAGCAATTTTTGTGAGGATACCATTTTCAGAGGCTTTGCAATAAGCTGACAAAGTTAGCTAGCACCATGCGAACTTTCGTCTATGCAAATTTCCGCCAATGCGAATTTCCGCCAATGCGAATTTCCGCCAATGCGAATTTTTTAAATAAAATGGCGATACTCGCACGCGAAATAGCGGCACGGCAAATCAAAAGCAAAGTTATTTTTTAAGCTGAAATTTCAGTCGAAATATCAGGCTGATTTTCGACTTTTTCGGCGAAAAGTCGAAATGACCCCATCAAAATTCGACGATGCGAATTTTCGGCGAAAAAGTCGAAATTTCTACTTTACAATTCGCACTGCGAATTTTTCGACCATCCCTAGTAATTAGCGTATCTATATGTTAACAAACCTTAGCATGAGAAAATCAACATAGATTTTTGTATTTACCGTATAGTTACTATGTTGATTTTCTCATGCTAAGGTTTGTTAACATATAGATATGCTAATTACCAACAATGCACAAAATATTTTTCCTTGAGATCCTCTAACAAGGATCATCACTAGAAATTATAGATATTTTTTTTATATTTGGAGTAGCTGACTTTATGAGTGAATTACAAGGCCCATCTCTAAAATTGCTATATTTGTATTTGTAGGCTGGATTTATATTTACTTAGATTTTTGTATTTACTGTATATTTACTAAGTAAATATAAATCCAGCCTACAAATACAAATATAGCAATTTTAGAGATGGTACTATGTTCCACGGGCCTTGTAATTCACTCATAAAGTCCGCTACTCCAAAAAAATATATATCCATAATTTCTAGTGATGATCCTTGTTAGAGAATTTCTTCTTCCTAAGGGGCGTTAAGTTGTCATATAGAGGTTAAATGCATTGAAGCAAAGAAGATTAAGAAATGACAATCAACCTCCACATGAGGTCCATGAAAGATTTGCACATTTTGGGTGCTGAAAAATTTGACTTATGTCTTAATGAAACATGAAGTATGTTACATATAGCAAGACCCCAACATACCACAACACTGCCTTTTTGACTTTGTTCAATGAGTATTCCAATAGCATTATGTGTATTAGAAATCTTAAACCTTTAGAAAATAAAGTTCTTCCTTGCTTCTAACTAAAAAATAAGACAACAACTTCCCACTTTTGTCACCCAGTTCTATTTCTAGTATTTTCAGGCTGAATTGAAATGTTCATGTCACAGTTTCTATGTGACACCCCTGTGTTAAGAGCGAGCACACAGCAGGGGACGTCCGCAGTTCCAGCGACACCTTACTAACATGCAGATCTCTTGTATATGTTTTGCAGTGATTACTGCCTGAGCTTGGTGTCAGCACTTTGTCTGGACCCCTGCAATTTTACAGATTCCAACAGTGATACATCCTGTGAATGTCACCAAGTATACAACTTTGCTTGTACACATACATTACTACGGCTGAAAAACAATTCTTTCAAAAGGAAAAGAGATGAGTTTCATTTTAAAGTTAAAGCGCACCTAAATCCACCAGACAAACGTTTCCCCCTAACTAGCCAACCCCACATTATTGAAGCAATATGTAAATAAAAAGACTTACCTGGGTGGAGATATCTGTATAATTCTCCTCTCACCCCTCCCCCTCTGTGGATCGATCTCCTCATTGTCACGGCTGTCTGACATTGCTACAGCAGCTATCCACGTTGGTTTGTTTTTTTCCTGCTTTCACTTTGTGTCCATTGACACACATTGTATCTGGCGGCCCCTGATGGGCGCCGGCGTTATTGCAGCCTTGACTCATGCAAGCCTGGAAGCTAACACTAAATCTAAAATGGCGGCTCCTACAGACTTTATCAGGATAGTTAAATATATTTTCTGGGGTGTTTTGAGCAACTTCGAGCTATTGGGACAGTTAAGAGGTAAGTAAAAATGTAATTAAATGTTTTTGGTATTTTTTTATTTTTGAGTTTAGGTGCACTTTAAGCTAGCATACTTGCTCCATGGATCTTAGATCAGCTTGTGCGATTAAAATATCAACTTTTAGTAACATTGATCGATTATTCAACCACATTGTGATAGATTCAAAACTGATCAATTCCTTTCCTAAGCCCTGTGCGCATGCTGCATAGTACATCAGATACAAGATCTGCTGCATAGTACATCAGATAGAAAACCAGATACTTGATCAATCGACTAAAATTTACCATCATGTCAGTTAAAAATAAATTCTCAATTTTTTTAAGTTGAACAAATGGAAAATTGGAACTCTGTATGGCTATCTTAACTCTCTACTTCACCAGAGAAGGCTACCAGTCATGTCATAGTGACTGGCCATATTGAATATATGGCAGAGGATGTGGGCAGACCGGAAATTGTTTATTTAATGATTATTGTATTTTCCTGTGTATAAGATAACTGGGAGTATAAGACAACCCCAAACTTTTCCAGTTAAAATATAGAGATTGGGATATACTCCCCGTATAAGACTATCCCTCTTCCAACATACACCAAATACATTTTTTTATGCCTACTCTGACTTTGAACCCCTAAATGTCCAATACCTGCATAAGTCCAATCTTTTTTTTGGATTAGTAATTTACATTCCCAATTTGACACCCCTATCTGAAACCTTTCACAGTTATTAATGTTTCCCTGCGGCTATCCAAGTGACATTAATTGTATACATTTAACAATAAAAACTGAAAGAATTTTACATTTAACGTTGTGTATAAGTTATAAAGTAAACAGCTATTTATTGTGTTAGCTAGCTTTAATGTCCCTGCTATACCAATTTCAGCCACAATGTCACTAGTGAGCACTTGCCGTCGGTAGCAGAACATACTAGCTACTTTCACACACATCGGGAAGGAGGGTCCCGAGGGGGATTCTGCAGGTCTCTCCCTCTGGCTGCTGTCAGCCAGCGTGCAGTGTAAAGAGCATGGATCCGTGTAGCAGACCTCTGAGCTCCCCTAGATGTTTGGGCCCCCCGGACAGTGGCCCTAGCACCTAGTTGACGTATAAGTCAACCACCAACTTTTGCAAACCTTTTCCTGGTTTCAAAATTCTTATACGCCAGATTATCAGCCACATAATCTTATTTCTCCTAATATAACCAGTGATCATTTAACTAACACCATTCTGACTGCAATTGTTCCAATTTCCCTTATGGAGACCCCTATCCCTGGCATATATGGAGCTGACGCAATCTTTAGCGAAACAGAGCTCACAGCTCATTAAATTTGTTTATAGATAAATTGGTATTGTATGAAGGTCAAAAGGTGCTTTCTCACCCAAATATATTGCGTATCATTGTGACTTTTAAAATTTTTTAATAAACTAATAAATCTAATCTTCATGGTTGTAATAGATATCTTCTTCAGGTATGTCTACATGACCGATTTCTCTACAAACAGAATTGAGTTGCCATACTTATAGAAACCTTATAGTTTTGTATAAATTTTTCAAACCTTTTTTTTTTTAGATCCTTACTCTCATGCCACCCTAGGGGTTAATTAAAGCTTATACAATACTATTGAACTTGATATTGGCATTAGTAGCACAATGCACATCAATCATAACACGTATACTATTTATACTGATGCTAAAAGCCTAGCTGTGCTGTATTTACCGTGCCTGCAGGCACCTAATTACCACTCAGGCCCTTGAAGTTCATATGCTGGCCAGCTTGAAACAGAGTATGATATTGATATTTGAATTCTTGACATGTGAGCTCTTATCCTGCAAGTGGCACCATGGTTTTAAATTCGAGGAAGATTGCAAATAACGGGAGGCCACGCTGTACTATGATTGCTATAAGGAGAAGTGGTAATGAGCTAAAGTTGTACCTCATAGGGTGGTAATGTTGTCTGATTAATTTGATGGAAAAATACAGCAAATGCAAATGTATGCATCATTTCTCACTATGTAGAAGGAAAATTGAGTGAATGTGTGTTAGCTCAACTGGATGAATTCAGCTTAGTTTATATGTACTATGAGTGCACACAATGCAATTTTTCTGCACTGGCACACTGAGCTGTGAGTTACGAAGACTTCCCTACCCACCTCCTTCATGTCAGTGAAAAGCCTGCTTGATTGGGCTGTGCTAAGCTCCTTGGTTTTCCAGACATTTTGGGATCTATTTACAGGACAAGTGATCAAAAGGCTTAGGAAAGAGTCCATATCTCGGACCAGGATAGCGAGGCATTAAATCACCATCTGTTTTCCACACAAAATGAAGGTATCAAATGTATGAATTACTTCTCACTATGTCACCAAAAATTGGAGTAAATGTGTGTTAGATCAACTAGATGAGTAGATGAAACTTTATTTATATCTAATATGATTGATTACCTACTCCTGGTGTGTGCCACAGACTGGCATATATTCTCTTCTGCACTGCCAGCTATAAGTTACCAAGACTTCCCTACTCACCTCCTTGATGTCAGTAAAAAAAACAGTTGGTGTCATTGAGTTGTACTGAGGAAGCCAACCCCCTACCTACCCATATTTCTAAAGAGGACAGCGAGACATTTAACCCTAACTGCCTAATGGCATTCTAACATCACTACTACTGCAAATCAATTGTACCCTGTGTAAAAGGTGTATGTGAGCTGGCTGAAGCTGCCCGCTCATTAGTTTGCTTTTCTTCCCCTGGCGAACAGTACGGGTGTTTGACCTGCCTTGTTCACCAGCAGGATAAAGGTTACATTTTTCCACTGTACAGATCAGGAGCAGAAACATCCGGCCAGTGAAAGAATGTTTTTCACCAGGGACCGCGTAGAGAACCCAGTCTCTAGTTAAAGAAAACCGGCTTAAACATCAATGATGTCACGTCGGGATATCGAAACTGGGAACTGTGCGCGAACAGGTGGGGAATTTGAATCTTTCCATGAATAGGCAGACGGACCTGGCCGAAGTTTGGCCATCACTACTGCTCACATGCAGAGACCATTCTGTCCAGTCAGTTCCTGAACCCATTGGGGAAATTGATGAAGAAGTGTTTACGGTGATCCAACACACAAGTTGTGTGCAAAACTAAATCCCTTTTGTGACAAAACACATCAAGCTATATGTGGACCAATAATAGACTATTAAATTGATCCATTTGTTATCCAACATGTATAAGTTTTTCTATTTTCTATCATGCTTTACACATGTCAATTACCTCTATTTTGACCTTTAAAGTCCTCCAGCCTCTGTGTTTACAGAGGACATTGGACTGCGGGTTTGGAATATTTTCCACGCCCGCAGCCCCCGTCTCCTGAACCATTCTGTCCAGTGTATGACCAACTCACAAACACAGCTCTGAAAGCTTCCCCGCTACAGCTAAGCGCCACAACCCATGGCCGAATGGTTGCACATCCGCAATATAACACTCAGGGATTTCCGTCTTATAGTACGAGGAATACTGCCATGCTTGTTTTAAATGTTTTTTATTTGCATTCAAGGCATACCTATCGTTTTCTTGACTAAAGTAGTTTTATAATTACCTCTGCAAACTAAACAGTTTTTTTGTAATTAAAACCTCTTTTGTTTGTCTGCAAAATATAAATGAATAGAATACAGGACATGTAGGGAATCTCTAATAAAAAAAAGGAAACCTTTTTCTTGTTCCACAATTAATCTAGTTT
Organism: Ptychadena robeensis; assembly: GCA_036250615.1. Classification (NCBI taxonomy): domain Eukaryota; kingdom Metazoa; phylum Chordata; class Amphibia; order Anura; family Ptychadenidae; genus Ptychadena; species Ptychadena robeensis. Next base: position 44,331,526 of record CM070034.1, on the reverse strand, counting down.
TTCATAACTACAAAGAAAGGGATTAAAAACATAGCATCTCCAGAGTAGGCTGTAGTCTACTGGCTTCCAAGAAGCTATTTATCTTCTGTTTTTATTTCACATTTTCGCTGTGCCTATTATTGCTTTCCAAGTCGTCATCTCTTTAAATCTTTGAAGTACAGACTCAGCTGATAAATTGTACCAGAGTTCATCAATACAATGTACTTGTGTGTTGCTGATTATTAATGTCTTGTAGCCTGGTCGGCTTCTCAAATGAAACATTTAAAAGGAAAACATGTTTGTCTTGTATCTAACTTTATGAAATACAAATCCGAGGAAATATGTCAAGGCTTGCCTAATAATAAAAAATCCAAACAAATGAATGAAAATGAAACAATAACTTATATTGTTTTCTAAGAATCAGATGTCTATACAGCAAATGGATTTGTAGAAATTGCTTGCTGCAAGGAGATAAACATATGAAAGTGGACATGTATGGCAGGATTAAAAAAAGGGGGAAATAATGTTGGGACGTGAGGTTATTTTTATTAAAATGTCCCTTTCAATAAGTTCAGAAATGTCACAATCATTTATATCATGACACCATATTTTGTCATAAAAGTCACATACCATACCTACCCAATACTGTGACATACATGGACAACTCTGATTTGTTGCTCCTAGTTGTTGTAGAAGCCCCCCCCCCCCAAAAAAAAAACCCCCAATATATATATATATATATATATATATATATATATATATATAAAATTAAACTTTGACTAAAGTCTGATCTGGCACGATGGGAGATTCCATATTTATCTGCCAGGCTTACGGGGGTTGAGTAGCCATTAGGGGTGCCTATAATGGCTTTCAATAGGTAAAGCATCTGTGTGTTGTTTACATTACACAGATCTGCCAGTGCTCTTAGAGATGTCAAACTTTCTCCTCCACTGCATCCTCATAGAGGAGAGAGGAGGGGCTGTGAGGGACATTTGGGGTTAACTCAATGGGTGGGCAAACTTTTTGACATGTGGGCCACATTGGCTTTTTGAATTTGATAAAGGTGGCCGGACCAAGGGCCTGTAATGGCTGACCCGCCATAGGTGTGCCCATTCCATGCATGTCCGACATCACTAAATGATGGTGGTGATGTGTAATTGGCGAAGTGTAATAGGGACGTTGTTATATTTTTAAATTTCTTGCACGGTAAGTTCAGCAAGTGATAGGTCTGCTTTAAGAGGACGAATTATGTCCAGCTCACAAAAAATCTACTTCCTTTAAAAAGGAGGAACTTCAGCTGACCTTAAGTTAAAAGTGGAAGATGAATAAAAAGACTACAGGACTTTAGAACAAAGTGAGAATTGCACACTGTATTTTTAGAAATACCTACAGAATGAGAGAAGGAGAAGACCTTGGTGCTGAATCAGTACTCATTTCTGTAAAGTTGGCCATAGTTCAGCTTTAATGTGTAACTCTATTTGACTGTATTTTTTTTTATTTATAGTTTTAAATTGATCAGACAACATCCAACAGGATGTTAGAAAGCACTTGATTCAGAAACGTGTATTGGTGGCAGATTTCCAGCAGAGCCGTGGAGATTAATGAAATATTAAGGATATGTATTTACACACTGACTGAATAAAGGATGTGATTTTTTTACGTGATGCACACTCCACATTGGGTTGTTAGGGGAGAGCCTTTATTGGATTGGTTGGGCCTACTCAGGAGGGCTCAGGGAGGAATTGATAGCACCACAGTATATGACAATAGTTTTAATTATGTTTCTTTGTTATACACATTTGTTGGACATAGTGTGAAGTTCTTTGGAATTGCAATCTGAGTCTGGATATGGGTTTGTTTTGTTTTTTTAAGCCTTATGATGGTTTGCTTCACTGATGATGAGTGACAGCTTTTTGCATCTCATCTTGAGAGTTGACAGCAACAGATTCCACAACAGATTTTTTTTTTTTTTAGAAGTTTACA
>CM070034.1:44309272-44329554 GCA_036250615.1 Ptychadena robeensis | reverse complement strand
AGTATATGACAATAGTTTTAATTATGCTTCTTTGTTATACACATTTGTTGGACATAGTGTGAAGTTCTTTGGAATTACAATCTGAGTCTGGATATGGGTTTGTTTTGTTTTTTTTTGCCTTATGATGGTTTGCTTCACTGATGATGAGTGACAGTTTTTTGCATCTCATCTTGAGAGTTGACAGCAACAGATTCCACATGTAAATAGCACACTTGAAATGAACTCTGGACCTTTAATCTGCACATTGTATTTAGGATAATGAGGAAATATCACACACCTGGCAATGGAACAGCTAAGAAGCCAAGTGTCATATTACTTTTGGTCCCATAACAAGTGGGAGGCACATATGCAAACTGTTGTAAATCCTACACCGTTCACCTGATTTGGATGTAAAAGCACATTGTGTTTGTTTCATTCCAAATCCATTGTGGTGGTGTATAGTAGTGTTGAGCAAGAATATAAAAAATTTGTATATTATCAATGAATATCCAACATTCAAGAATTCGCAATATTACACGCTCGTAATATTGTCTGCTCGGATATTCGCTATGGCGGATATTCGTCATATTATGCATCAACATTGTTGTTTACCGGCATACATTGCACATATTTGTGTGCATTGCGAATGGATACGCACAATACACACAGTGCTCGTACTGGCTTAGATCACAGAATGAAGAAGGGAAGCTGTAAAGCTTGTTTGCGGATCTTTGCAAATCATTGCACATGCACTATGTAAGACAATGGAATACAGTCGAATTGAATTTCGAAGTTTCCTTAATATATTAGCGAAATTACACAAACTCGAATATACCATATGCCGCTCAACACTAGTGTATGTTAGAATTGTGTCAATGTCCTAATATTTATGGACCTGACTGTATATATTTCTTGTAGCCAAATTGCATCAAGGCCAATTGTGTGATATAGTGTATGTAAAAGATATATTATGCTTTTTTTGTTTATTTTTTAAACAACTTTTTTAACACTAAATCAACACTTGATCCGGTTAATTGTTGTTTAAAGGAAGTCCTTTTTTAGGTGTCAACATCACTTTCTGTGTGACATGGGCAGTTTTTATTGGCTGTTTAATGCTGTGGTCCGCTCTGGTTTCAGAAGAGAGTCTAAGGCTATGTTTCCATTATATGTCGGGACCCCTCCGCTAAGCGTATTGCTTGGCGGGGGGTCCCAATGTAGCACATAGACTTACTTGCTCTGCGGACGCTCGGTCTTCGCTGCGCCGAGCCACTCTGCCGATGTAAGGCTCAACGTAGTCTAGTACGTTGAGCCTCTGCATCGGTGGATATGTAAACAGAGCGTCCGCTGGTTGGCAGTGTCTATGTGCTACGTCGGGGTCCCGACATATAATGGAAAAAAGCCCTAAAGGTGAACACATCTGTGCTAGGTGACTTTTAGGCAATGACTAGCAAACGCACATCTTCACATGCACATGGGGAAACAATGCATAATATTGTACGGATTCAGAAAATGTTATAGGATTTAACAAATGTTCTCATCATTAATTATGACGTGTGAGGTAATATCCAAGCACGTAGTCACTAAAACAAGATAAAATCCTGCAAGTCTTGTGCTGGAAACCTCTCTCTGGTTTGTAACTCTGCTCAATTAAGTGAGATTTCTCCTCTTTATCTCATTTCTCCAGGACAGGAGATTGGTGGTGAATTGGTTAAACAGGAGAAGCTGATATACCAAGCTTCCCAAATAAATTAAATTACGGCCATAGGATTTTATTGTGTATTTACGATACAGAGGAAAAAAGCAATAACTAACCTTGGTTTAATTATGTTGTCTTTTCCCCCATTAAATTATACACATGAGTGATGAATACAAATAATGAAATCTCTGATGACAGAAGAGAATTGTGTCTTATCTTTTCGTGTCTTCGCCAGTTACAGGACTGCTGTAAACATTACATAATTCAATGTTAAATGTAAATGAGTCACATGGTAAATACAGCTAAAACCAGTGAAAAGCAATTAATTCATGATGAGTTTATGGAGATTATGTGTTTGCATCGAAGTAGCTATTAGGCTATGATTAATAATGATTGCCAAGATGATGTTTAGACTGAAAGTGAAACTCCAGTTTGACAGTTTCCATATGTGTTCAGCACTAAATGGGACTGTTTCTGGAGTTCAGAAATACATGATTCATTTTCTGCTCTTCATTATCATATCAGCAGCATACGTTCCAGGATCCTAAAATTGGACCTTGCATGAAAACACAATGTATATTTAATATTGCCCACTCAGAGCAGTGAAGTAAGTGAATGTGTCAAAATATTACATGTTTGATGTTAACAATTCCTGCCTATTTCAGATTATATTGGCATTTGGAATTCTGAGCTAATAAGGAGGCCCAATTCTATTCCTATTACGCTATGCAATCTTTCTCTTGCCCATGCCTGGCTGACAGTAACTTCTATGAAAAGTGTGCGTATGGAAAATACCTTACATCAATCAGCTTATTTTATTGGTGATTGGCAAAACTGCTTTGGTTTGATTTGCAAAAGGGTTGACAAATCTTTCTTGAATTTTTTACATCAAAATTTCTCACAAGCTGCCATGATTCTGGACTTTATTTTTACTAAGCTGCAGGACGCGATGAATGATGGATAAATGGCTAAACTGTACTACAGAAAGAATACAAGTGTTGTAACAAATTACTAGCATTGTGATAAAACAGTGGGCAAAACAGCAGCAGGCAAAAAATGAGACTAAAGGCTGCCATACACGGCACGGATTCGTGCCGGATTCCGGCGCGATGGATTCCGGGCGCGTGCACGCGGATCCATCGTGCCGGAATCCCCTGCAGCCCACCTTGCCCGTCCGACCGCATCCGATGGATCGGGGGCACAGAATCGGATCCGAGGAAGAACCAACCTGTTGGTCTTTTCGGGTCCGATTCTGCTCTGATCAGGGGGCGTGGCGGTCAGGGAGGCGATCCATCGGACACGGATCCGGCTGTACAAGGTGGGCTGCCACGATCGGATTCCCTAATTGGCCGATCGTTCTCACCTGTGGATGCCGGCGGAATCGCCGGAATCCATCGGGTGCTGAATCGATCAGCCAGGGAATCCGTGCCGTGTATGGCTAGCTTAAAGCAGGGTAGAAACCTACAGATATGGGCCAGATCCATGCATGTTCACAGCCATCTATCTGGCCCATATAATATGCGCCCATCACTGTTTTCTAACGGGACAAATCGGGCCTAACTTTATTAACCTCCCTGGTGGTCCACTAAGGTTCAGATCTCTTTACCAAATGCGGTACAAAATGAAAACAAGGGAGTCTAAAGAAGGGTCTAGTATACATCCTGAATTTAAGACTTTTTTAAACATAAAACAAAAATCTCACAAGCCTTCATTGTCCGAAAAGAAAAAATGCCCTCATGTTAAATCTTCATCAAAAACGAGCTTGTATTTATGGACAAGTTAACTCTAATGTAACCATCAATTGCAGGGAAGAAAAAGCCTGTGTTTTCATTTTATTTTTGTATTTAGTACAGTTTTCAATACAGAAAACAGAATTTAATCTAATACCAGGTTTGAATCCCCCCCCCCCCCCCCCCCCGCGCACCAACGATGTACCATCATCACATACATGACACCACAGTGAGAAAGATCGGCTCCTGTAGAGAAAGCCACAGGGGACATTAGAAACACCTATAAACTCTGAATCAGATGAGTTAGCACCACTGGACCCATGATTTAGGGCTAACCAGCTCAAGTTGACTGCTTTTTGCAAGTTCTTTACCCAACACTGGACTCAGGGTGATCACTGGGGGATGGGGTTAAATACAAAAAGAACTCTGCTTCCTGCTCAGTTAAGGATGCTTTGGGTTTACCCCGTTCTCATCTGTCAGAGAATACTCAGGTTTTCCAGGAGTTAATCTATACTGCAACCCTGGAATACCTTGGCTTCCAGCTACTCCTGCCCAAGTTGACCACATACAGTGCTTCCTGAACTGGGAAGCCTCTCCTTACAGAAGCTGACATTTCTGATCTCAATGTTCCTATCTCCGGTTTGGAACTTTAGAAAACTATTCAATCCCTCCCTGATGATAAGGCCCCTGGCCCAGATGGTTTACCATACCCATACTACAAATCATTTTCCCATATTTGAATCCCCCATATGGTTTCCTTGTTTAATGGATTTATGGAAGTTTCCTCTATCCCCCAGAGATGCAGAAGTCTTATCTTACTGTTCTACTGAAACCTGGTAACCTTTCATACTGTGTGCTCTAATTACCGCCCCATCGCCTTGTTAAATTCAGATCTTGAAATCTTTACTAAACTACTTCCCTCTATCATCCACAAGGATCAAGCAGGTTTTATACCTTGTCGCCAAGCTGGGGACAACACTCGCCAGGCCATTGATATCATATGTATAGTCAATAAGACAGGGGTGAAGGCCTTGCTCCTGAGTTTAGACGCTGAGAAGGCCTTTGATAGGCTCAGCTGGCCCTTCATGGTGGAAGTGTTACGGTATGTGGGTGTGTCTATTCCTCTTCCACAGCACTTATAAAGACCCCTTTTGCTTTCTCCCTCATGTTCTCGATTTATAATGGTACCCGGCAGGGATGCCCCCTCTCACCCCTCTTATTTGCCTTATGCATCGAACCCCTGACGTGCCATATTCTTATTCTTTCTGACATTCGTGGGGTTTCTGTGCAGGGTCAGGATTGTCACTGTATGCAGATGTACGTTCTCCTCAATTAGATGCCTTATCTCTCTCTCTCGAATCACCATCCCTTGATGATGATTTTGGTACCCTTTTGAGTTATAAGGTTAATAGTTCTAAGTCGGAGGCTCCTCCTCTTAATTTCCCTACTACCTTGCTTGCAATTTTATCCTCCCTGCTTCCCTATGTCTGGCAGTCGTCCTCTCTTAATATCTAATATCTAGGAGTACACTTGACTAGCTCCTACTCTTCTCTCTACAAAGCTAACTTCACCCTTCTTTTCAAGGAGATCTGGGCACTATTAAGTAAGTGGAAAAAACCTCAGCTTTTTTTTTTTTGCCACATTGCTACAGTCAAAATGTTGATCCTCCCAAAATTGCTGTACTTATTTGATACTTTGCCTGCACCTATCCCATCCAACCACATAACTTCCTCAACTTTGCTTGGCATCACGGGTGCCACAGGATAGCCAGCTCTGTCCATTTTTCTCCCAGAGAGCATGTGGGCTTAGCTTTCCCTCATATTCATAAATAATATTTAGCTGCTCAGCTTAGGGCTGTTGCATCATGGTCCTTACCTGAAAGCATTCAATTGCTGGATGGGGCTGAAAAAACTCTGGATGGCCCCTGTGCGTCCCAACTCACTGATGTGGAATGGAGCCACTTTTGCAACTTTATCTTCCCTTTGTGCAGTGTTATTCACCAGGGACATATGGAAGCGTGCTAAGGATCGCTTTGCCGCCTCCTTACTCACCCTCTTCTTATATACTCCCAGGATTCCGGATAGTCTGTCATCCTCTATGTCCTTCCCCTGGTCGCTCCGTGGTCTCTTTTAATACGGACATTTGATGTCATAAGACAACAGCGCTCCTTCTTGGTTCTCAGAGGAAAATTTTACCTCCAGACCCAGGGGTTTTATGAGTATCTCCAAATTTGCCATTATGCACTTTCCTTTGCCAGGACTCTAGCCTTTTCGGTATTGACCTAGTTGTGTTTGGGGGGCTTCTCGCAGAAGGGGCTCTTCTCTGAGATATATAGGATTCTTATTTACTTTCACCCTGACTCAGAATTCTGTCTTACGCAGCTATATGCTTAAGTGGGATAGAGTGCTAGGAATGGAAATTCCCTACAAAACCTGGCAGATAATTTGGTCTTGGGTGGCCAAGTCTTCTATGTGTACACTCAATAAAGAAAATCAGATTTTGTTTCACTTGTACATAACCTCTGACATCCTTCACTCTATTTTTCCACTTACACCGGATTGCTGCTGGCATTGTTAGGTGGAGTAGGGTTCCCTTTTTCACATCTTTTGGCAGTGCTCCTTAATTTGGGGGGTTTCAGAGATTGCAGTCCCCTTTTCCACCTGTTTTCTTCCCTCTCTTCATTTTTGATTTCTATTCTTATCTTTCTTGTTCTTACCTTATTTTTTCTAGTTTGTTTAGTAAGGGGGTCGGCTGGCGGTTGTTGATTGATCATTGTGCATTTTTCTGACTTACAGCCACCTCCTTAAGCTTTGTTATCATTGATACATTGTTATTTTGTACTGATGATGCTCACTCTTCTCATTGTTTTCTGCTCTTTGCTTTGTCCACATCCTATATGGATCTTTCTCTATTTTTTGTACTTATTGTTAACATTTCTTAAAAAAATAAACCGTTTAAAAACAAAACACAAAAAGCACTGATATTCATGCAACTGTGGCATCCAGATTCTTGTAGCTATGTTGTTGTTCTATTGTTATGTTTGTTTTCAGGAATGTCTCTTTTTCTTTCATGTTTTGTAATATCTTTTTTAAAATTTTTATAAAAAAAACTATATTTCACAAGCTGCTATTATGTCATGTGGATAGCCGCTACTATCCAAAATGATACCACCATTTGATACTGCAACATTTTCTGAATATTCAACTTAGGAACAACATTTAATGGGCTGCATTCACACAAATCCCAACAATTATGAAAGAGTCCATGACCCTATAGAAAATATTGCTTCATTTGCATGGATCAAATGTACAACCCATTTCTTTGAGCAAAACCCTTTGCAGGCTGGTTATAAATATACCACAACATCACTTTAAATACCTAATTATGTGTTTTAGGAGAAGGAACCTTATGGTAGTTCAGCATTTCCATGGGGAAGGTATATCAGTTACCGGTGTTGTGAAGCTATTTAGTGATATTAGATTTGCTTCTTCTTAAAGTTTAAAATAAAAAGAGAGCATAAAGGGATAATACATGCCCTTGTTCTATATACAAACTTTTATTTTGAACGTTTTTTTTTATAAAAAAGTTTTTATAAACAACAATAACAAAAATAAAAATGTACGGTAACTAGAAAAAAAACAAAGAAATAAACTAAGAAAGTACAAAGAAATTTCAATGGGATATACATAAAACATAATTTATCCAATCTAGAGGACATACATACTTAAATTTACTGACAGATAGAGGATGAGATTATAGTATGAAAGTGGGCTCTTGAATCAAAAAATATTGGTTTCAGTGCATAACATACCCAATTTTTAAGAAAAAATACAAAAGCGGATGAGCAGAAGCCTGCGGTTGTCCGCAGTTGCATGCGGTTGCATGCGGTTGTGCGCACGGTTTTAGAACACATTTTTTTAAATCTTCCTGTTGAATTGCATTATGGGAATTTTAACTTCCTGCTGTATTCTCCCCATGGAAAATATTGAGATGGATGCCTCTGACATGGGGATCACAGAACTGACATAATTATTGTCCTATTAAAAAACACATGAATTGAATTGTACTAAAACTGCATGTACAAAGAACTGCCCAGCTACAGTTAAAACTTCTCTATTCCTATTTGGGGGTATATGGGGGCACTAAATGTAAAAATAAATGAGTACTTACAGTTGGTGCAAGGCTGTGTCCCCTCACAGCTTCTCAAAAAAGATTTTTTTCTAGTTTCTCTTCCTCAGGAAGTAGGGGGAATGGTTCTGAGGGTCTTCCTGTCCTCCAGTCCTCCCGACCGCGCCCAACCGCGCCCATAGGGGAGCAATGGATGCAGATGAAATTTGTGCCTTGTTCACTCCACAAATGCGCTAATCCGCGCACATTGACATAATTGGGCACGGATTGGCATGGCTGACCCCAAGGGCATGCGGAACCAGCGCGGGAGCCGCTCGAAAACTCGGTATGCTACGTTCACAACCGCATCCACGCCTGAGCGCAACCGCGCGCATCCGTGCACAACCGCATACATGGAAACTGCCACATGCATTTACAATGTATGCAGTTGCGGCCGGACGAAACCGCACAGAACCGCACGGTTAGAACCAAACCTGACCGCCCAGTTCTGTGCTAGTGGAAACAAGCTCCATGCTGCTGTAAGTATATGTAAAGTCAAATTTGTTTCTTGATAATGAATCACAATTAAGAAAGATTTTAGAAATAAATGAGAATTAGGCACCCTGCTGACAGAGAGATGCAAATCTCACCTGTTAGCCCCTATGCACTTTAAGCTCAGTTCAGTTGGTAGCTAAGTTATAATATACCACATTTAAGTAAAACTAATACAATCAATAAAGGAAAAGCATTGCTCAGACAAGATTACTTCTCAGTCTAGCTAAACATGTTCCTACAAAATAACAAATGTAATTTTTAAAAATGATTTAAATATGTTTGAAAAACACTGTACACCTAGTAAACCTAGAAAAAATATACTCTGCTCAATAAATAAAGGTAAATCAAAAATAAGCCATCCTAGAGCTGTATGAATGAAATATTGTTATAAAATACTTTGTTCTTTACATAGGTGAATGTGCTTAGAACAAAATCATACAAACATTATAAATGGAAATCAAATTTATCAACCCATGGAGGTCTGGATTTTGAGTTAAACTCAAAATTAAAGTGGAAAAACTCTACAGGCTCTAGATCCAACTTTGATGTAATGTCCTTAAAACAAGACAAAATGAGGCTCAGTAGGGTGTGTGGCCTCCACGTGCCTGTATGACCTCCCTACAATGCCTTGGGCATGCTCCTGAAGTGGTGGCGGATGGCCTCCTGAGGGATCTCCTTCCACACCTGGACTAAAGCATCCCCCAACTCCTGGACAGTATGTTGCGCACCGCGCAGGTCGACACTTCTCAGTGGGTGTGAGAGATGACTAGAGAGATGAGTCCTCTCAGGAGTCGTCGATTGTCCCTGTGATGTTGACGAGTCAATAAGTTGTCAAGATTATGAATACCCTAGGTTGTAGTAACATTTGAAAAAGTTAATATTGTACTAGAATATGCAGTTTTTGCTAGTTCAAAGTCTTCATTTATGCAAAGATGACATATCCTAGAGCAATATATTTTTTTCTTTACACTGTTCCCAGATTATCTCATGTTTAGTGGCTTTTTAATGAACTCACAAGTTGGCTAGTTAAAATAATGACTTACCGAAACATAAACACATTTGCTGTGTTTTTCTGTGCTCTAGCTGATATATTAGAAAAATGTTTGGATGCAGGTTGAGATTCTAGTCAGTGGTGTGGACTAAACAGGTGTGAATTTGCCGTCTTCCTCTCCCCCTCTCCCCCTCTCCCCAGGCTGCTGTAGCTTGTCCTGTTGGGTTGGGTAGCCCCCCAGGCTGGCTTTGCGTGCCCCCTGCTGGCTCCAGTTTTTGTTCATAAGGCCCATTAGTTGTATCATGTATCCGGGTAAATCCCATATAGCTATACTTTATAGTTAACTGTTCATGGATACACATTATGTTACTGGTGGGACAGGTCAGAAGTGGTATAAATTTAAATTTGTATGTTCTTTATGATAAAACAAACAATACAAAAATATGTTTTTAAGCATTAAATTTTTATTCAATATTTGTGATGTAACTGTTGATCTTATGTTCATAATTGCTGTTCCAGATATATGATGAATATCCTAAGGAAGCCCAATTATTTGGGTGAAACATGTTGACAAGACAACCTGTAATACAAAACATCCTCTTCACAGCATAAACCTCAAAAACCTTGTTCACATAGGGCATTTCCAGTATTGTATATTCTGTATATACTAATTAAAAGTGTTAATGTTTTTTTTTACCTGGTAAGCTTACTGATTTATTGGAGGCTGGGTCTGCCAACTAAAAGTAAGGGTACTTTAAGTCCATTTGAGGGATGGGCACCCCAACCCAGTAGAGATAAAAGTTGTCCATGGCCTCCTCTGATTTTTTTTGGTAAAAGTATTTTGTACCTGTGCTATATTCAGATCTTCCTATACTCAAGTATATATGGTATTCTCTGTGCTATGAAACGACAGAGTACAGAAAAACACAGTATTGACTAGTATGATGTATGGAGAACACACAAAGATCCATAAATCCTGTCTGACTTTTTTTGAAAGGCTTTTTGTTTAATATAAAATGAAAAAGCTGAACAGTAGTGATGGCCGAATATCAGCTGTGGCTGTTCGCGAACAGGGGAATCGAACTTCTGCGAATACCTGCCGCGAACATGCGAATGGCGAACCTCCATTGACTTTAATGGAGGGTAAACTTCTCAAACCTTCATGTCATATTTGTAGCCAAAGTACCAATTAAGAAAAAAGTCAAAAGGGTGCAACCACCGACACAGTGTCATCCCAGAAGGGGATCAATGGCTAAACTTCTCCCCAAAATATGGATTTTTTAAAATGCTGTTTTCTTCAGTGTAAGTGTAGTGTAATGGCTGAAAATCACATCTAGAATAAAGATTTTGCCAAAAGTTACCGGACAGTACCTTCTGCAGCGCATTACATTAAGGGCTTGTTTCCACTAATGCGGAATCGTGCGGATGGCTGTGGTTGTATCCGCGCGGCTGCAGCCCCTCCGACCGCATCCATAGGCAAAGCATCGGGCAGGTTCCACTTGTGCGGCCGAGTGCGGATGTGCGCGGATGCGGTGCGGTTCTGAACACCTGCATACAGCATTTTCGCACGGATGCAGCAACTGACCGCATCCCTGGACATGGGCGCTGCCCAGAGTCTGCATCCGACTACACCAAGGTCTGCATGCATCCGCATGCTAAACAGCTTGCGGTGCCGTCGGGAGTGGCTGCAGCCCCGTGGATAGCACAGCAGCCATCCGCATTAGTGGAAACAAGCCCTAAGGCTTTGTTTCCATTGCGTTGGGCCCCTTCCGCTAAAGAGGTCCCAATGTAACAGATAGACTTACCTCCTCGGCGGAGACTCTGTCTTCATTGCGCTGAGCCGATCCGCCGGTGTAAGGCTGAACGTAGTCAAGTACGTTCAGCCTTTACACCGGCGGATGTGTAAACAGACGATCCGCTGGAAGGCAATCTCTGTGGGATACGTCGGGGCCCCTGCTAAGCGTATACACTTAGTGTAGGGGTCCCGACGTATAATGGAAACAAGCCCTTAGTCAGATCTCTCTGCAATGCATAATACAGAATACCCCACCCCCAGAGAAGGACTTTTGTGGCTCAGTAATGATGAACTACATGTAACAGAATACCTTAGCTATAGCTGCAAATCACTGAATGGAGTATAATAGCAAAGTAGCTCAGCCATCCCATAATCAGCAGCGGCTCTCCCTCCCTCAGCGGCTTCTTTTATAAGGGGGGGGGGTGTCCACCAGGAGGGAAAGGAAGTGTTATTGGCTGTGCTGTCCCACCTAACTATAGGGGTCGCACTTTGTCTCCATGTTAAGGTATAGGGGGCGGGTAGAACACCCATAATGTTCGCCAGCATTGCAAACTGCAAACATGCTATGTCCGCCGTGAACTGTCCGCCAGGCGAACTTTCGGCCATCACTACTGAACAGTAGTCTCACCTGCTTCAGCGATCAGTATTGGCTTTACTACTATTTTCCTGTATAAAACTCTGTCTCTATCCTCTTCTACAGCAACTACCCACAAAATCATAGGAAAAATTGTAAATGATCTTCTATAGAGAGGAGGAGGTGTAAGTAATAATTGGTTGATGAGGCTGTGTTTTTATATCTGTCTTAATTAATATTAATATGTTCAGTAACATTCACATTTTTAGCTAGGATGTCTACTCATTTGGCTATACATATGTCATGCTAAAAAGCACATATTTGAACTACAGTCTGAGCTCTAATTAGCAATTGCTTTTATTTCTAGAATCAGAGGGTGCAATCAGTGGACAGCATAAGCATTAAGTAGAGGAACTGCTAGCTATATTAAGCTGGTCATCCAGGCATTCTGCATAAAAATAAATGAGAGGAAGGTCTGTATTTTTCATAAGAAATCTGTAGGTGTTGTTAAGAATGAATATTTCATATACCTGGAGGTGTTGTTGAGAATTAACTAGTGAAGTGCTGTTATTTTTATAACGATCAGCCTTCTCGCTTGCCTCATGCAATACCTCATTGCTCTCTGCATCTAATCAGGCAGAATTTGGGATGATTTAAAGAAAAAATCATCTGCCAAATGGCATAAGTGTATGTTTCATGAGCTAACCTTCCACTGGCGAGTTTGTTCAAATTAAACACATGAGTAAACGATTAAATTGATGCATGCATTTTATTTTTGACAACATGTTCCTATCTTATACCTCAAAAAATGAGGATGAAGCAACCTGTTTACTATTAATAATAAGTAGCACAGAATATTTTACCATGTCAGCCATCAATGACACTAATAAAAGTGGAATTAAAGGGTCAGTCCAACTAGAAAAAAATATCTCAATTATAGGTTGCAGCGGGTAGAATGACTCAGTCCCTTGCTTCCTTCATGTCTTAGATACTTCAATGGTGAGTTGCCTTTGCCCTGATCCCTGGACCCCCCTAGGATTTAATGCGTTTCCATCCACCTTTAAATTACAACTTTTCCTGCCCTATAACATATTATGCAAATAAACAAATTCAACTGGGAGAGTAATAACAAATCACAATGTCCACAGCAGATGTGTAGACCCAGGAACCCAAGTTCATAGATCTTACCAAGAAAATTGTTGTGTGGTTTAACCTTTTAGCACCTGAAACTTATATTACCTCCCTCTCGTACACAGTGACACAGTAACATTTACATTACAATACAACATGTTTAAATTTCCCACCAAGTTACACCCCTCCAGTGCACAACCGCCATTTGTCCCCCGTGTCATCAATCGGACATTGATAACACCAAGGACAGGACTTTCAGATGCCAGGCAGGCATAACAGGAGGACACTGTGTGATGATGCACATCCCTTCCATTATCAAAGGGTCAGGGTTACCCTTTGTTTGGTACTGCAATTCATCCCCAAGTCACCATGGGGGTGTTCATGAAGATTGGGTGCACTGACCTTTTAAAATGATGCAATTTAATAGATAAATGTCACTATTTATAGAAAAGGGCAAAATGTTGGTAATTGTGTAGGAACTGTAGGCCAGGTTCAGATAGTTAACTACTCTGTAACTGCAACTTTTAAACTGACTGCCTACATTCTATTCCTATAGACAAGTACAGGGGAGACACAACATGAGGTTGCAGTTCATGGTCAGTTGGGAGTGGCAAAAAGGGTTGTTCACAACGTATCATTGAAACATAGTAATAGTAGAAAATATGTTTAAACTTAAATGAATAATGTTTTTCTACAAAAAAGTAATGCTAATACTAAACTCAACTGGAAAAATAAACTATATAGTAATACTGATAACTGCCACCATTATCACCATATCTTCAACAACAAGGATGGTGCATTTATTAAAAAAATTGCCACATGATGTTTTTGGACATTGCAAAATTGACAATCACCACATCATATTATAAGCATCAGAACTTTGCAACTCCCACCTTTTTGTACTCTACAATCTACAATTTAGCATATATCTTGCTTTCCGTAAAATAATGTTGCAGTACCCTTCTATCACTTGTTTAAGAACCTCTTATAGTTCTAATCTAATCACAAACAATACAGTAGTACAAGTCATTCAGAATATAAAAAGCCAGATATTTAACGTCTTCAAGAAAACGTTATCAAGTCCAGTTGCTTTGAATTTTTATTACACATAAGATGACCTGGGTGAATGAGAAAACTTAAGCTATGTATGCACAGCTCGATTTTTGTATCAGTTTGATACTACAGAAATTGGGCGGGCACTAGATTGATCCCACTAAAAGAAACTTGATTAAACAGGGAAACAACATGTTGGTAAACCCTGTTCGATTTATGCTAAAGTAACGAATGGGGTTGGCGGCGCCTTGATTCCCCGTTCAATTGAGGAAGCCTGAGCGCAGCACAATGATGTTCTCATTCTGCGCTCAAGGGATCCTTGATTGCATGGGAATCAATCTGTGTATGGGGGGTTTAATGTTCTATCATTGGGTCTGTTTGGTTATCAATAGCAAACATCTGCCTTTAGATTTCCAAGCTTCCAATAATGTATTAATGTGACTTTAACTCAAATCTGTAGTAAAACAAAGAGACATGCATACCTTTTTATTTCTTAACTGTAAATTAGTTTTTTGTCTAAAAACATGTTAGCCCTACTTAAATTTTTTTAAAACAAAAGTTACCAACTGCAAACAAAAAGACAGAGTTAGATTTTTTTGTTGCCATGTACAAAAATGTTTTATCCTTCGATGCTAGTTTATTGGCAAGTTTTAGGTGGCCTCGCAGCAACAGATTGCTTAGATGAGCTGCTTACTGTTTCTGTTTTTCTTAGAACATTTTAAATGAATATGAGCAATAATAGCAATGCGGCTTTCTTTATTATCCATCAAACAGGCATTGATTTTTATTTTTTGTTAAATTATGGTTAATTTGTAATAAAGCAGCTAAATCTGTGATTCAGCAGCTCAGAGCACATGTATTTAGCTCTAGACATCAACACTAAAAGGAAAGGCAGATGTAATGCTGAGTAGCATATATAATGATCATTGATTATCTTTTTAGGAGATTTTTAAAAACAAATAAGGGGAATATTTCTGAATTTTAGATGATATAGTTAATATTGTTTATCACACACAATGCCTGGAAATAGACATAGAAAAATGGATGGGTACCACTAACTGACCATAAACTAAGCATTAAATTACCTCCCCATCTGCAAATACTAGTTAACGTCAATCGTCCATCATTGTTAAATACTTTAGAATCACGTCACATTTCTAAAATGTAAGATTTCAACATAGGATCCAAATAGGGAGTAAATAAAATATCTATACCATATATAAACATTTCTGCAAAAGTGTCAAAATCTTTTCATTTTATCTGCAAGTAATTCAACAGTACTTGCACATGGGAAAAGAAATAACTTCACTGTTCATTTTTTTTCTTTGCCTTGATAACTCAAGCTAAGCATACACCAGGGAGAGGCCATGCTTTTAAAAGCACAGACCCCCCCCCCCCCCACCCCCTCTTTCAGTTCTTTTTTGTACAGTGGCCAATACTAATGGACCCCCTGCATACTTTCAGTTTGTCTGAGGTGACATAGCGTTGGACACTTTTGTAGGCACTCCTTCCATGTAGAACTGTACTTTTTGTTAAGTGATCGATTCATGGTGCTGGAAATATCAATTCGAAAAGTAAATTCTTTTAGCAAGAATAACAATATGTATGAAAAAAGTAACTCTCAAAAGAAACATGAAAAAGGCAGCATGTTCTCTTTTTGCATTACTTTAGAATATATTTTCTATTGGACATGACCTATCATATGTGGCTTTCTGGCCAGGAGAACGACATCTCCTCCAACATTGTGAAGTAGCAATTGTGTCTATAGCTCCTGCACGGACAATATGACATCTAACTAAATATTCATGATCACTTTCCTCAGTGGTGTAATGTATTTGGGTGATTAGGGAATGTAATCGTTTTTGTTACTGTTTTCTGAGAAATGTATTTTCTCTTTTGAGGGCTATTTTCTCTTTATTTCCTGATATTTTTGTAGAGTTTAAAAGAAAGGTTAGAAATAAATATAACACACATAAACCTTTTCAAAATATCCACAATTGGTTTAGAATTTTCTTCAGACATCTTTGCTTATAGGGTAAAACAAATTTTTTTAGTCGTTGTGAAGACTCCATGTGGTCCCATGGTTGGTGAGTTGGCATCAATGGTAACAAGGCTATTTGTCATGCCTCCGTACAGTTAAATATCCATCGGTTAATATTCATCAATCATTCAGTGCCGTCTTTTGAATTAACTAACAGGCACAGTGAAGTCAAACTGCTGATGCCTTATAATAAACGTTTGCATCTTTAAAATGTCATGTGTTTCTTTCCCTTCATTTCAGGCTCTTCTAGACGGAGTAATAGCACCTGGGCGCACCTTCAACCACCACCCGCTGTACTATAGCATTTATTAATTCCCTACCACTTGTTTGCCTCCAGCAGGCACAGAGATGTTATGGGCTCCCCCTGAGTGTACAAAGTGCAGCACTGAGCTGAAAATTGGTGTTTTAAAACTGCTAAAAGATGCTCAACACCTGCTAACTTGAAATAGTTTGTTTCATATAGCAGCTGAACCCTACACTGAAAGAGCACAGCATGTCCCCTGACTGATCGGCACTTTCCTCCCTTACATACACCACTCATTACTGTCGTTTTCCATTTCCCTCCATCCATCTTGCAGGTGTCCTTTCTTACTTTCTAGAATCACTATTTGTGTCCAGATAAACTGGCATCAGATTGTGCAGGGAGACACAATAGTGCATCTTACAAAATAATAAAGTAGCCTGCACACATGCTGCTAGCGCAGATACATCCGTGTCTCTGTCTTTTTTCCTCTGCTCCCCACTCCTTTTTTTAATTAACAGAATCAAGCAGTCCTGAAATTGTCAGTTCATTTCCCATAGAACACCAGTTGATGTTTCCACCTTCCCCCTCCCCCTTTTTTCCTAATGCATTTCATTTCTCTGTCTGGAGGTAGATCGACTATGGATGGAATACAGAACAGCGCAAAGCAAAGGAAGGGGATACTAACCCTTCCTGTCTGATACAAACTGCCAATAAAAAGAACAAACTAAATCTTTTACAGAAAAAACATCAGATTTGGTTCTCTTACCTGCAAATCTGGTCATTTAACATGACTAGGCAACTGTCAAGTCCCCGGTTAATTAAAATCTGTCTTTTCAAATTACAAAGGGTTTTTGTAAGCAGTACAAACTGAGAAAATAACACATAACTTGATGTGATGTGTAAGTCTACTGATGCAGAAATACCTGGCAAATATAATATTCTGAGGGTTACTCAAATGACGTCATCACACCCGCCCGCTACTACCGAGAATCGGCCGGCACTCTTTGTGTGCAGCTCATTACTTCGGCTGGGGGCAGCAGTCCCCAGTTGAACTAATGGGATCGGATTAAAATTTACCGTCCTGACGGATCAGAGTGCAATCCGACATGACGGCTGATTTTAGCCCAATCCTAGTTAGTTGCTGCATCCGATTCCTTCACAACCGGATCCCTAAGGTATGCGGGAGCGCGCACGGCATCGGACCAGCGGTCGATCGTCTATGCCCAGCTTAAAGGTTATGGGTTATTGAGACACAGCTTCTCTTTACAGCTTTCTCTGGAACCTTCTACCACATGAAATCTCTGGATGGGTGAAGTCTTCTATACAATGCCCAATAAGAGGAGCCTGCTCTGACTAAGATCCAAATGGAGATAAATATTTCCACCAGTAGTGATTTTTTCAAATTAAGATTAGTTTAACATAGCAAGTTATTTGTGAAGCCCCTGGTATCTTCACCAAACTTGTTGGAGATGTGGAGTAGGTTTCAGGGTATACAAAAAAAAAAAAAGGTAGTGCTCTAATGCAAATGATTTGTGCATGAATTAAGTTAAACATCGAATTCAAACTTAATGTAAGCAAAAACTACTTTAGATTACACAAAATCAGCTAGTCAAAATCATTCGACCATCTCTAGCCACCAGCCCTGCATAACAGAATAGGTGAGGGTGTCAAATTCCCCCTTGCCCCCCAGCTAATTACTCCCATATTGTCTGCCCACACAAGGATCAGCTTATCTACATTGCTGTGCTTTCAACAATATTGCAATATTTTTTGCTGAAAAAATAAGCATTTAACCTGGCCAATCTTTTTCTGGTCCCATTAATGGTTGATGTGGCACAGGCAATGAGCCATCTCTGCTTGTTATGTTAAGTCATTTGAAGTAAAGCATGAGGTATGTCAGCTACAATTACATATCCTGATTTTGGCTCAATTTTGCACGAAGTAGCTGTTGGAAGCATTAATTTTCAAGAAAAGTAGTTAGGCCAGATATATACAGCCTTCTATTGATTACTTCTATTTAAACTCATTTGCTATAGAGTTGCCATTCCTTTGGTTGCTTTCCTACTAAAAACAGGTACTGTAACCATGCTCTATACTCCAGGTCAGTGAATCACTGTGTAGTAAATTAAAGATAAGGATGTCAGTCTGGCAGGTTCTCTTTAAATATGGTCTTGCATCTACCAACAGCGAACAGTACATATATCTGATGACCCTAGATGACCTAGTAAAAGCTGCATACACAGGAAAATAGTCTATTTGATGTAGCTAGTCAATTATCATCCAGATTTGGACATGATTACAGGATTTACAAGCATGAAGACGTGTCCTTGCCAGAATAAAGAAAAGTGAAATATAACAATCCCTGGAAAACAAGAGCATCAACAGTCTGTGTAATATAGAAATGTAAGTATGCATTAAAGCTAGGCTCTAGGCAAGGAAAAAAAACTTCAATTGATTTGGTTATAGCTTAATTAAAGAAGGCAACTAGTATAAGTACCTTAAGTTGTCATAATATTAGTTTATATTAATTCTTTGCACAACAAAGTCGTATTGAGATAGGAAGTACACCAGACCATAAGGCCAACACGAAAAACCCTTTATATCATTCTTTCTTCATCGAACATTACAGTTGGCACAATGTAGTCAGGCAGGTAATAGTCTCCTGGCATCCCCCAAAACTAAACTTCCCTAGACTGCAGTGGCCTGGACCCTTACACCAAAACATCAAATGCCTAGTTTGTGTGTGTTTATATAAGGCTTGTACACATATGCTCATCCATGGAAACCTATTCAATGAAGGTCTGCATGCAGTTGATACTAAGGTTTATGCCAGAGGATGAACAATGTAGTAATTTAGTCAATAGAGCTTTTGGTGGGGTCAATAACTCTAATCAGTTATTGACCCCACTCTAAAGGCCCCCACACATACACCCGAGTGGGGGCTGACAGAGCAGCTCAGATCAGCTCTGGAGTGCAGTATAATGATGTCATCACGCTGCTCTGACAGAGCAGAGACAGCATCGGCGGGCACCCTTTGTGTGCCAGCCGTTAGCTTTAATAGAGGTGCCGGTCTCCATTGAAAGTAACGGCATCGGCCAGAGATTATCAGACATGTCCGTTCTCTGGCCGACCGAGCTGTGGGGTGACAGGGATCTGTCGCCCCATGTGGGCACCCCCGATGCCACGGTGCCCGATGACAGTAATATGTAGTACGGGGGGCATTTCTACAACTGACCCAGCAAAGGTGGCATTCTATGATAGTACCTCACTGAGCTCTTTAAAATGACCAATTAATCTACAAATATTATATTACTATATACAGTGCTGCTTGAAAGTATGTGAACCCCTCAAGTGGTGTAGATGTTTCTGGTTTAACCATATGTTCTCATTCTATCATCACCAGTGTTTATTCATGAATGTCGATATATTCATAATTGAATGTACTTGTTTAGTGTTTGTAAGTACCAAAATACATGAAAATGGACTTAGTGTATTTCAAAAGTAGTGAACCCCCACTGCATTGGTTAGTGACCAGGTAAAGAGCGCGTGAACACATTTGGGTGCTTAATCATCACTTAACAGACCAATTAAGAGACATCCTTGGGAAAATGTTTGGCTGCATAATTAAAAAAGGAAACCGAACTGAACCACTGTGGTCCCATACGACATCAATCATGCCAAGAGGCAAAGGAGATATCCAAGGACATTAAGAAGATGGTCGTGACCGCCTTCAGTCAGTCTGGGAAAGTTATTGGCTATAAGACCATTCCCAACAGATTCCAGCTACCAGCTTCCATCCAGTCCACGTACGACAGGATAAATTAAGTGACGAAATGGAGACCATGAACATACACAACTTTTGGCCAGAAGTGGACGCCGCAATGCAAATAGATCACCCAGAAGCCCAGAAAAAATTATAAACCAGGTAATGGCCACTCCAACAGAATAATGTTCACCTCTATAGATTGCAGGCCTCATTCTTGCAAGCATCTGGGACAAATGGCCTTGCGTCTTCAATCAGACGAAAATTGAATACCATGACATATTATGGGCGGGGTCTAAGAAGGAAACCTCTGCTCTCAAAAAAAAAAAGCGTCAAAACTGCCCTTTCAACTTTGCCACAGAGCACTTGACAACCAGAGTGCCATCTGGAAGTCCCATTCTCTGGTACAGAACATCTAAAAGAGAATTATTGGTCACAATCAAAACGAACATGTTTGGAAAAAATCAAGCACGGCATATGAAGCAAAGAACGCTCCTCTCCAACCGGTAAGTATGTCTGTGGGAAAATGGAGCGCGGTCTGGGGCTGCTTTTTCTGCTGCTTGGTACCTGTACAACTCCGGCTCCATATTTGGTCCAAGGATTCATGAATCTTCGGTATCCAA
>CM070034.1:44283993-44302652 GCA_036250615.1 Ptychadena robeensis | reverse complement strand
ACACAACCGTGAGTTAAAGAGATCACATTGTAGTGCTTAGACTGGAGAGGCAGAACAATTATGATCCTAAATCATTATGGTGTAGTGTGACAGATTGGTCACCTGTCACTGTGTAATAAGAACAAGGACAGAGGCGCACAACCTTGTACAACAATTGGTTAAATAATGTGGAATAGGATAAGATAAAACAAATTGAAACAAAATGAGACAAAACAACAGACAAGATACTCACATTGAGAGAGTTGAAAAAGAGCTCTGCTCGAAACGCCTCCCATTGTTCCTATTGAGCCCCCCAGTATCTGTAAGCAGGAAGTGATCTCATCCCCAACCAGGAAGTGAGGTCCTCCTGGAAAGCACATGGCCCTGAGAGAGCTAGCCTTGTAAACCTCTCTCAATGTGAGTATCTTGTCTGTTGTTTTGTTTAATTTTGTTTCAATTTGTTTTGTCTTATCCTATTCCACATTATTTAACCAATTGTTGTACTAGGTTGTGCGCCTCTGTCCTTGTTCTTATTTGCCTGTTACTGGGGGCCACACTCCTCCATTTTGAGAGCTGCACACCTACACACAACTCAAACATCCATCCCTCATACTGAGTCCATTTTACTCTGTGATCCTTGCTCAGGCCCCATACACCTACTGAGGGCCTTTCTGGCCACTGTTATCACTATAGCTGTGTAATCACTGCTGAAGGTTGTGCGCAACTACCCATCATTTTTCTTAATCTGTCACTGTGTGAATAGTTGTGTCCTGGACGGAGTCCGAAAATTATTTGCACAGCACCATTAGGTTGCTGAGTGTTTTTATTTTAGTTTTCCTAAAGGGCTCCCAGACTCTGGCATAGGAAGGATGGAACATGGTGGGCCTTTCTATTCTCCCAGGGTCCAATGAAAGGGTTTACATCTGTTTGCAGGTGAGGGGAGCCAGGTGTGTCTCCACAAAAGGAGCAGAAACCAGTCTGTCAGGGTTTCCTGATAGAGGTTGGAGACACAGCTTCAGAGCAAGTTGGAGACCGTGGGTTTCTGAGGGTAGACAGGGGGGCACACAAGGAGTGTGGGGCCTAGACCTGTTGCTACTGGAGCCAGGGAAACAGGGGGCTCACAGAGCGTGTGTCCTGTTGGGAAGCTGGATGTTTGCCAAGCCAGGAGGATTGGCATTTTTAAAGGACTTGTTTGAATTGTTTGAATTGCCATTAACCCCTGTGAGAGACTGTGTTTTGGACTGTGTGCTCAAACAAACGTGGGCAGAAGTCCTCAAATGATACCATTTGCGTGGATTGATGCTGTGAGAGCACCCCACCGTAGTGACAGGGGTTTACACTAAATTTGTATATAGCCAATCACATGTATATACCACCCTGTTCACTATTAATGTGTATATTGTATTGTGTATATCCCAGGCAGCCCCCGTTTATCCTCCATATGTGGCCCCCAAAACCTAGCTGTTTATGCATAGGGCATAGCAACTCACCTGTGAAGTGGTCACATGCTGACCCAGCTTTCCAAAGGGCGGTCCTACATCAGTAAAATTGTCAATGTTGATCAGGGAAACCAGTATATGTCGACCGGAGGGAGGGTGTGGATCCATGTTATGAGTGGCCCTTTAGTGATGCCGAGGGCTGCACTTGTGGCCCACCATATCAACTCAGTTGCCCACCACTCATGTATATAGTTGAGTGCTCGAGCGCAGTGTGATGACATAATCATGCTGCACTCGAGGATTCATTTATTGCAGGGGTATCGACCCATGTATGGCCAGCCTAACTCTCACAACACCTTTTTAACCCTCAGCTCTCATACCTCAGTGCAAATTTTCTCTTGTCAGATTTTACCCTTACATGTACCTACTCTGACTTTCGTTACCAAGATCTCCAACACTCTTAGAAGTCCAATCTTACTTTTGGAATTAGTCATTTACATTCCCAATTTGACACCTCTAACTGCAACCTTTTCTAGTTGCTAATGTTTCTCTGCGGTTATCCAAGTGACATAAATTGTATACATTTAACAAATTTTACTTTTACTGTAGTGTATACATGATAAAGTGAAGTTTGTACAGCTATGTGTTCGAGATTTATTCGCAACTCAATTTGCAATATCACTGTACGGACTATAAGGGCATGCATTGCTTGTTTTTAGTCAAGTTTGCTTACCAGCATTCTACTGATGTGCAGCTCCATATACATAATACAGTACCCCCTTTAGAACAATGTCCATATGAAAACATGCATTCTTGCTGTATCCAGTACTATTTAATAGGACATAATGTTTGAAATCATTTTTTTTTCACGATAATTTGTACAATATAATAAATGCCTAATATAATAAATACATTTTACAAATATGTCAAGGCACATGTCTTGTCATCTTTGTTAACATGAACAACATCAATTTTTAAAGTATTAGCATATAGTCTTATAAATGTACATTTTGCTTATGTCTACATTATCACAGATTACTTTCCAATGGAATCCTCTGTCGCTAAGTGTTCTTCATGTCGGTTTTCACCTAAGCGGTCTCACTGATCTCAAACCTTATGCAGTAATTTATTTGCATAGGTTGTATCCAAACACATTTGGAAACCTCCACCATCAAGAGATGGAAATAACAAGATAATAAGTTGTTTTAAAGCTTAGGGGATCTTTACCACCAACACTATGAGAATCAAATGCATTGGAAATCACAAAAAGGGCCCGAAGCTAGGGATAACCTCAGCACTGTCGGTTGGCTTGATGCAGTTATACTTTGGCTGAAGCGGAGTGAGATTGTTGTGGTAATTGCTTGTGTATTTTATGTTCTCTAAATAGGCAATGTGTTATAAATGTGCCATCTGTGATAGTTGTTATTGGGCGAGAAGTCACATATACTGTAATCTTCTGAAGGAGCTACGGTAGCTCTAATGTTTAACTGGGCCTGCAAAAACAGTGCAGCTTGTGCACCAATGGGAACATTTTATCTGTCTGAACCAGACTGAACACTTGATATTATTAGAAACACTGGAAATGTAGTGTGGAGCCATGAAAGCATTATTGGGGAATGAAAATACGTTTTTTTCATTAAAAAAAAGAGTGAGGGGAAGGCAGTCACACTGCTTGCTGTAACCTCCAATTTAATTTATAACGTTATAGTCCAATGTCTACAGAGCTGAAATTAATTCATGAAATTGAAAATGGTCTAAAAATATCATTTGAGGTAAAAAAAAAATACCATATATAAGCGGTAAATCAGCCACTCTTGGAAATCTTGTATGTACTCCATTCTCAGCAGGCCTGAGACTAATATCAATCTCCATATATATTTTCACCTGCATGACTTGAAGGCAGTAGTGTCAACACTTTTATGCTTTATTGGTTGTCTGGAGCCTTTCAAGTGAATTTAAACCCAAGAAATAAAGGTTACTGCATCGACAGGCCTTCCTTGGTGTAGCCTACAAGTGTCAGTGCCAAAGTGGTTAACACAGGGAACTATGTCAAATTGAAATGTTTATAATTGTTCAAGGAATCTTCCAAATCTTCCAATTCTGCCAATTCAAACCTTTCTAATTAAACTTATAGAAGAGATTATTTGAAATGCCAGATTCTACTTATCCAGAGCTAAAGATATGCAGATATGCAGATTTCAATATTGAATAAATACTTACCTATTTTTTCCAGCATTATGCATCATGCCAGTACTTAAAGTATATATCTTATATTAACATTTATCATGTTATGTTCAGTTTTTTCAAATATTTGTAATAAAAACCTTGTGCTCTTGTTGTGGAGTGATGACACTGTTCTTGTCTTTTGATTGATTTAGAATGGTCTAGTCTTATGGTCACCTCATAGAACCCACCTTATAATGTGCAATGCAGCTATTGCTCAAGTGTATGCATTTAGACAAGATTAGTCTACAAATAGTCTGAGGGTGCATGGCTTCATTTGGGTTCACATGCTTAGTGTAGAGGAAATCTATTTAGCTGAATATTGACTGTGGCATAGTTTTTAATAGTCTGATAATATATGAAGAAGAAAGCCCTAACAAAGTTTTGTGTCCAGTACATATATCAATGTAAAGGTCACATTCTTAAATCTACCCACTTACCACATTCTTTTTCCTAGCCTGAATATGTTGCCTAATAATCCCAAGTTCCCCTTAAAGTGTTCCCCAATAATCCCCTGACCTGTGCTCCCCAATTATTCCATCCCCTAAATTTGTTCCACAATTATCCTATCCCTGAATGCATTTCCAGGTAATCCCCAGTCCAGAATGTACCCCACTAATCATTTACTAGGGTAGTTGTTTAATTACTTAAGGAAGTTAATAACATACATTATATTGACCCACAGGCACTTGTTGCTACACATTCTATACTTTCTATTCTATATTTCTTTACCTTGAGTTCTTGAGTTAGCAGTTTCACATTGATAAGTATGTATCATCTAACATCATTTTCCTTTCATGTACTATATTATAATATAAATCTATTTTAAATTAAATTCTAATTTAAATTAAATCTAAAATGACATACAACAAAATGTGTACTTTAAAGAAGTTTCTCCCTAATTTGTTGTGCAAGCAGACAAATAAATGAAATACGTTGTTTTTATGATCAACCTATTATTTACCAAGGAATGCTGTAAACTAAATGAAGCATAATTTCCAGAAGACCACTTGGATGTTGGCATTCTTAAATATGAAAGTCATACAAAATAAGTCACTGGACAGATGAACCGGGGTCCATCAGTCCAGATCCATACATTCCCCCAGAAAAAATTCTGGGGCTAGGGGACTTTAAAGGCTCCCAAGGTGTAGGTAACAGAGGTCAGTAGATATATATGTAAAACAAGATTAACATTTATTATTAAAACAGCGAGGTTGGGCCGCAGGCCCTGAAAGTCAGCCCTGCAGATCTTTGGGTGTAGCTTAAGACTGGGACCTAAATATCTACTTTCTTCTGGACTTCAACAATGTATTTCTATGAATAAAACTGAATATGGGAATAACGCTGAATAAGCGTTGGAGTACTTGCAATATTTTAGACTTGGAGATGAGCTTTTACTCTGCTGTGTTTCTCCACCCTCCATCCTACCCTCAACACATCCTCTGCGCCATTGATGACATTGGGGATATGGGGCGGAAAGCCGACATTGCCTGTATTTACATACAGGTTAATTGCACTGTCCCCTCATCCTCTCTGATGAAGCAGAAGAGTCCGCCGATATTCACAACCACGTGTGCTAGCTAAGGAAAACAAACTTACCTTGAGTGTACTGCCAGGGAGTCTAAAAGAATACCTTAGCAGCCTGAGTTCAGTAGATTCACCAGGACCAAAATTGAGAGCTTTATTTTGATCACCTGGTGCTAGTAAAGTGAAAATAAATAAATCATATTTTTCATCGTAGCTAAGATGACTTAACAATAAAGGAGTTGGGTATGATGCACATGGAAAGAAACGACCACGCGTACACTATCTACCACATTTTCCGCATTATAAGGCACACCAGACCATAAAATGCCAGACACAGCCATTGACATATAAATACAGCATGTTCTAGCAAAGTGGGCCAGCTTTATCCATGTACCATGAGTACCTCATGGTGCTCCAGCCATGCCCTTGTATTACTCCCTCTAGCCAAGCCAAGAGGCCAGTGCCTGGAGGCAGGTCTTATTTCCAGCAGAGTGTGTACAGCTAAAACTCTAGGAGGTGTACATACACTAGCAGTACCCATTCTCTGAACCCACTGACCAACTTATAGCGAAACACATTTTACAATCTAGCACTAACACTAACAACTTGCCTATAAGCAGTTATTTACATATGGGAGGAAGGAAGAGTCTATGTTGCTGGGATGCTGTGCTCATAGGAAGTTCCGGAATCTGATTTTGATAAGAATATGTGCATCTTGTGTATATTTGTTGAAATAAAGATTGACAATGTCTACAATTTGTGTTTTGTGTTGCATTTAGTAATTTTTCATTAAGGCCATGGTGTTATATTCATTTAATTAAAATAGATGTATAGCTTTTAGTACATCTTGTAAATAGTAGCAACTTAGTATGTCCCTTGTAAATCAAATCAATTCATATAATTTTGTTGTTTTCAAAGTTTATTCTAATTTTAACAGTGTTTAAAAGAAACAATAGCACATTACTGAGGAAAAACAGCATGCATCTTGTGAGGTCATTATATTTGCTTTCATTGTCTTGTCTTTATATTCAAAAAGTAATGGGCGCTAGAGAATTTCGCTACCATGTTATAGCAACAATCTACATTTCACAAGCCTTTGTGAGTTTATAAATGTTATCTCTTAGGCGCAATTTAGTTTTTTATAGATTGTCCTCATGAATGGATCCATGCTTATCTAAGCTCCTTCTTTTGTTTTCTCTCATGCCCATGAGCTTTGATCAGCAAGATACATATCTCATAAAACTAAGATGATTTACACTGATAATTTTGTTTTTCCCAGTATATCTTTGAACATCATAATTGTCCCTTAGAGCTGTTTCCCCACTTGTTTTAATAATGGTTGTGAGAGTTGCATCAAGCTTGTATATGGGATAATGGCTAAAAAATGGTAGAAACATGGACACTGTAAACCTAAAGTGTGAATATAATTAGGAAAGAACCCCAGTTACGCCAGGGCTGTATTTACATAGTTAAAGTGACACTGTTACTACAGGATCAAAACAGAAGAAATAGCTGTATAAGAAAAGGCTCTATAGATACCTCTTAGGGGCCTGTATTATGAAATGTCATTACAAACCTACTTCCTTGTTCTGCTTTTGAATGTGTAGAGTACCTGCTTCTTCCTACATATTGTGGTTTCAGAATTACTGGAACTACTGGAACTACTATGCATTGTGTTCACAATTTGCACATAGACAAGTGCGGATTTGCGCAATGGAGGTAATTGTGACTGGAGATCACAAATTCTCAAATGTACAAATATATTGCAAATATTAGGCGCAAAATGTCTATATTTTGCGAACCCAAACTTTGTTGCTCATCCTTTCTATCTATCATCCCCTATTTTAAACTTCAGCATTTGGACTGCCAGTCAGCCCTTTAACCATTTTTTTAAATGATACAAGAAATCAAAACCAGTTACAGTGTAACCTGTTTGTATTTCCTGCCTGCTCCCCGTTCACATTTCCAATTTCAGGGATGCGAGAACCCAGGGCACCTATGCCTGTATTCACATACAGGCAAATGACTTGCGCGGGCACCCCCTCACCTCCTTGGGGTTTTCATGGATGTCGAGGAGGTGGAATCCAGAAGAATCATCCAGAACACTGACTTATGCTAGGCATACACATGCCGAGTAGGTCAGACAGACCTACTCCGATATGCACCGGAGTGCAAACTTGATGACATCATCACGTCTGTACCCCGTTGCATTATGGGGCCCCTTCAGTTGGCTGGGCACCCTTTGTGTGCCGGCCATAAGCTGCAATGAAGACGCCGTCTTCATTGCAGCTTATGGCATCAGCTTGCATCGGCCAGAGAAGATCAGACATGTCCGTTCTCTGGCCGGCCGAGCATGTCGCCCCATGTGGGCACATGCCGATTAGCGGCCGATTTTTAACCTGACCGACGGTGCGAGCGCGCACGCCCGTTGGTCAGATTAAAAATCGGCAGCTTATCATTAGCATTAGGGCCCCCATACACCTTTAGATTTCCAGATTGTCAGATTTCCGTCAGATCTCCTTTTGTTTTACCAAAACCATGTAATAGGAGGGACTTTGTAAACAATCAAGTCTACCTTTGTTCAGTCGCAGAGGACCCTATGCTACATAATTGTTGGTAGATCTAAAGGATATCTAAAGGTAGATCTAAAGGTGTATGGCCAGCTTAGAGTAGACCCCAAACTATACTCTCTATGACACAAACGAGTTTCTCCGACTTTACATTTACATCACTAAATAACTAGTTATTAGACTTTTGAACAAAAATCAATAAACCACACATTGTGACATTGCTGAAAACTCAAGTAGACAGCCTGTGTCTTTAGCTAATAAGTTTTTTTATCAGAAAGGACCTAAATTTAAGGTTAGACCTTACCTTTTGGACAATGATTCACTTTAACATATTAAACACTTTTTTTTAACATTCAGGTATTTAAACGTGTGAAGCCAAGCAATATTTCATAACTTACTTTGTTTTTTTTCTGCCAAATTAGTATTACAAAGCGACTGAGCGCAATCTTCTATCCCTACTCTGAAAGACTGTATAACTGAAATATGCCGTATAAAACAATCAGAAGGGACATTGAGAAATTCAACACATAAATATGGTATCGCATGGTTTATATTGTCTGGTACAAATATACACAGAAATCTTTTATGAAACTAATAATTGAAACACGGATGGCTCTCAGCCATACGGATAAAATCCAGAACAAGCAGGCTCTGTAACAAACAGACTCTGATTAGGTATCCCTCCTGTACCATAATGCCGGTCTATTCCCTTCTGTTCCGTCAGCGGCTATCACATATTCTGTCTTTGTTGCATGCACACTATCAAGTCTTTGTAAATTGAAATGCCTGCTTAACCAATAAAATAAATATTTTTTACCATTTGGTTTCGTTATCAGTTCTTTAGCATTCTTTCATCTTCCTGATGAGTTTTCCTTCTTTTCTTACATGTTTTCTTGTGGATGAAAAAAAATCTATTTATTAGCAACTTTGTAGTTAACAATGTTTATGAAACTAAGAATGTTAGCAAAGAATTTCAGATATACTCATCTTTCCACTTGGGGTTTCCATTATTGAAGCCATAAAACCAAAAGCCAAGGCATGTTTATCACATGATCTCTAGTAAAAGGGGCTATTATTGCTATAATTTCCCTTTTACCGAGATAGCAATTTGGTGTTGGTTATAGAGAACAGCAGATGGCCTTTTTTTTAGTTCTGACATCAGTTATTTAGGGCTGTATTTATTTTATTATTTTTTTTCATGCACCTGAACGTTTTTTGGAAGGGCATCACCATATGTTTGGCCAGTTAATAGGTGTGATGGCTTTTATATGTCACAAGAGGAGTTGTCCTTCAGAGATGGATTAGAGAGTTAGCGGACCTCTATTGTTATTTCTATGGCAGGCTGGCAAGCTACTTTTGAAATGATCAAGTCAAAATGATCTATCAACAATAAAATGGTAAACATATATACATATATATAAACTTCATATAAAAATATATACTGTTTACCTCGCATAACAACATGAACATATATGGCACAATAAAATTTGATATGTTTTTGCTAATTATCTTAAATTGTATTAATTAACCACCCTAGCGTTAGGAATGGCACCATCTCATCCAGCGCTGCTACTCTCAATATTGCACTGGAGTAGATGGTGTCCAGTGAACATCAGGGCACCGACAGCGCAAACTTACTGTTTTGCGCTGTCCCGGTGTCCCAATGCGACATGGCTGCTGGATCCTCCGGCTCACCCACCCCCCCCCGATGTCACATTGGGGAGGCGGCAGAAACTTTGAAAGTAAAAAGCACGAAAGCAGTTTTCTTTGATTTTACCACATCCATCACACCAGGTTAGAGATGGTTAACTGCAAACGGGCACATCTGGGGCACCAGAGACTTTATTTGGGCGAGATTTAGTACATAGCAGCATAGCTTTGTGCCCTGATTTGTGTGTTTTCTCATTAATTTTATTTAAAAAAAAATTTTGATTTTACATAATTGTTTGTTTCAAATATTATTATAGTCAGGATGTCTATTAGACCCTTGTACGGACATATATTGGTAAGTTACAGGCCTACAACACAAAGAAAAATTTACCATTGAAGTCTTTGGTGCACTTTTGGTACAGAAATCTGCACCTCAGCAGTGCGCTAGGGAGGTTAAAATGAGGAAAAATAAATAAAAAGGGAGGGCTCCCCGATCTACCTCCATTTCCTTTGAAATCTACCAGTGATCTACCTATTGGGCACCCTTGTTTTTTGTAGGTGCATGATCTTGAGATTAAATATATGTATTAGGGCATTAATGACTTTTTGATTATGTCAAGTCCAGTCATCCACATCACATAGATGCAGCAGATAAACACAAGTGTCCAACAAGTTCTCTGTAACATTAACAGTCAAAATGACAACAAAACAAAAATGTAGGCTAATACCTCAAATTTTGTGGAGCAAAATAGACAGTGGGAACCCAGGACTTGATGACTTCTCTCAAGAATCATTGTCTTGTGCCTTTGAAGTGGAGTAGTTGACTAGTTGACTTTTCAGGTAATGCCCTAATATGAATATATTTAGATTTATGTCTCTATGTTTATGTTTTTAACCTATTTTTAAAATTCATATTCAATTCCCTATAATTTAAATTTTAGCTGAAATTTTTTCCTTTCCAGAGCATAAAACTGGTACTAGAATCTTTAATATGATTCTTTTTCTCTTTCTCTTGATGACACCATTACTCTTTGACCTGGCTACCTCCCATTACAATGTGGACACTTTTTGCTCTCTGAGTTTTCAGATATGCTAATCCAGCACTAGCAGCCTACTTATTATGTTAGACTAGGAAGCTTTTTATTGACCAGGCTCTATAAAACTGTAACAGAAAAGGAAGGCAAGAGCAAAACATTTAATGAAAGGTGATAATATTTCAACACATTTAATTAGCCATTCCGTGGTACTATTAGAGCACAATGCAAGTAGAATTCATTTTCAAATCAGAGTGCATTTTGTTTCTATAGCAAAAGATTAAAAGTCAGTTCGAAGTAATCTTAACTGTATTTCATTTACATGTTATTTACAAGTATATTTACCAGCTATTGTACATAAATGATAATGAGAATACAATATTATATACCTGTCTTTTCATGTATAATTGGGCTGGCAGGGATTTATGTGATGCAGTATAATAGTAAATTTTCTATATAATACCTCCAGGACTAAACTAAACTAAAATCACCATTTATGACAACTGATAATTAGGGCACAACCGTCTCTAGATATAGCAAAGTATGCTGCCAAGAAAAAAACCTTCTAGGTAGGATCTGCACTCCTGCTCTGACCCTCTGGTAAGACACAGACCTTCTCTCTGGCAAATAATCAGGATACTCAAGGGATCGCACCGATGCAGGGATCAGCACAGCCGTCACCCTGGCTCAGCAAAAGTGGCATCACTTCCTGGTTAAGGGAGTTATATGGAAGCCAGCAGGGAGGTTTTTCCTTAGTTAAAATCACACTCTGTGTTAAGTAGGATCAATGGGACACATGTCAGGTGGCAGCCCTTTGTTGGTTTGATAGATTGTGGGCTCCTCTGAGAGTTAAGCTGGGCATTCACGGGTAGATTCCTGTGCAATCAACCCGCGATCAATCATAGCATGGTGACGTCACCACGCTGCGCTCAATTGAGGGTCAATCGGACAGGAACACTGTACTTTGCACATCAATTCCTGTACGATGAGGAACCAGTACACCCTGGTTTTGTGAGAGCTGGCCCGGTGTCGGCTCTCACTGGCTGGGAGCTGCAGGCAGCCAGGAGACCCCGCCTCCTTTCCATTGCCGGGCGCTGATCCCAGCCTGTAAGCTGTGCAGCCGCAAAACTTCTGCCTCTGCTACTTTGCAGGGGTACTCACTGTCCCTATAAAAACTAATGGACATTGAACAGGGTTTTACAACATGTTGGAATCCTTTTCAATCAAGGAAGGCATGGGTAGATTTCTTAATATATTAGAGCACAATCGAGCTCCATGAGCGTGCATGGCGCTTGATTGTGCTTGAATCTATTTTAAAATCTACCCGTGTATGCTCAGCTTTAGTGATATAGCTATGTGTTAAGTAAATCACTGCATTTGTCAGTGCTCTATAAATACGAGTTAATAATATAAAGTCCCCCCATGCACGCATAGATCTGCGGGGGAAATTTGACATGTCCGTTTTTCTTTTGTCGATTGCCAGTGCTCCCATCCAGGGTCTTCATCCAAAGTATTGTACGGGAATTGATGCTCACCACCGGGGTGCCTCGATTCCCTGTCAGATGGACGGACTCTCGACCACGGCGTGATGACATCATCATGCAAGATCGACCACCCAACCAATCGTCCGCAGATCTATGGTCGCCTTCACAGTGCCCAAACGGTTCTTTGGGGGTTTTGTTTGGAGAGGAGAGGATTAGACATCCCATTGTATCCTCCCCCTTAGTAACGTACAGTCATTGTGGCTGGCAATATAGTTATAGCGGGTGGTTTGGTAAATGACATTTATGAACATATGTACAGACTCTGGATGTTCCACCATCTTTAGTCAAGTGCCTTTGGAGATGGTTTCTGCTTTGGCAATATTTGTTTGATGTTGAGCAGTGTTGTTGGGAATGGCAAATTATGCAAATGTTATGTTTTCTTTTAGAAAAGTATATACAGGGAATCTATATTCTTTGGCGAGAGTGCTTGATATGAACTGTAACTGTAATTCATTTTATGGAATTTTGGTAATGTTAAAGCTCTAAAAGTGCTCCTAAGAAATATGGTATAAGTGTGGCCATTAACAGTTTTATCTTACCCCCCATTCTGCCACCCATGATGCTCAATAGAGGTGTACCACATCGTAGGCAAAGCTTCTTATTGATTACAGAGATTTTTCAACAGTATGCTTTTATTTCAGAAGTAGAACACTGGTTCAGTTTTATCCATTTCTTCTGCCAAGCCATGTCTAAGATTCTTAAAAGGAATACTAAAATAGATCTTCAGTGCGAACAAAGAGGTACCATGAAAAGTGGTGCCATCCAGAGTCTTTGAGTTCAATCTCCTGCTCACATCCTGTTGAAAGTTCTATTATAGAAAATTTTAAAAATGTACCTTAAGTTTAAACAATACTTACTCTGATATGTATTAATAATATTTGATTTTATTATGCTGCAGACTATGTGCACCTAAATATATTTCAAGCATCTGGGGCTATAGAATAAGGATTTTAGTCGTCAAGGTTTTTTTTCTAAAGGTTTTACTACAACTCCCCAAATATTCCTTGTTTTCTGTCCTAAGAATTGCTGTGTGTATGCTCATCTGTGTTGATTGGATTAAGGTTCCCTATCCACTAGGTACCTCTCCAGATATGGAAGCCCAAAAAGTATTTTATATTCATATTCTAGCCTGGGCACCCCATGTGGGGAGGTAATTGGTTAGTACTAACATGATGCCTCGGGTAACACTAAGTGTCAGTTGAGCCGGTTAGCTTAGAAAAACATGTTAGACTAAATAGTAAAGAAAAATGGAAGGGGGAACAAGTTGATGTGTACCACACCCAAAGCAAAACGAATAGATAAAGAAACTTTTTATTCCTAAAACATGGGCAAAAATCCACCAATCAGTGAATGAGGCACTCCTACACTCATAACAATTTAATAAAAAAGTCTTTATTAATCACATAGGACTTAAATACAATTAATAAACTGTCAAGGGTCAGAGCCAATAAAGTGTTAAACTTATGGATAAACCCATATAAATTAAAAGTGTATAAAAGTGCAATTGCACAGCATATTTATACAGTAGGCATAGTTTATCTTGGTTAAACCTCCAACATGTTTCGCCCTGACAAGCTTCTTCAGGGAGAAGATTGTCTACAAAACAATACGATAATCGTATTTCACATCATAACATACATGGCAGCATTTACGACATAAAACAACAATCTTTGATTTTGCAAACAAAAACAGAGACAAAAATACATCTAATCGT
Source organism: Ptychadena robeensis (assembly GCA_036250615.1). Lineage (NCBI taxonomy): Eukaryota > Metazoa > Chordata > Amphibia > Anura > Ptychadenidae > Ptychadena > Ptychadena robeensis. Next base: position 44,288,972 of record CM070034.1, on the reverse strand, counting down.
TATGCATGTATCTCACCACACAAAATCTAGGAGACCAACTATATATACACAGGCCAATCTAATAAGTCGGGCTATCACTACCTCTATGTTTCCTAAATAGGAATGTCAATCAAGATATTGCCTGTAACACAGTCAGGGAAATACATACCATATATATTCAATATTTACTCGCCAAACTAGCCAAAGGTGGAAAAGATTCGCTGTCAACAACACTGGAGAGACTGGAAACGGCACGCTGGATGCAAGCACCAACCAGAAGTTGGCAAGGGAGGGCTTATAGAGACCATATAAATCCTTCAAGGGGGTACAGAAAGCCTCCCCTCAGATGACCTGGGGAACTTAGGGGCCCTGTGTGGGTGTTCCTGACGGGAGGGAAGACCACCTGTGAGGACCTAGATACACAGCAAATGGGCCAGATAGGTCAGGGGGACCACGGATAAATATAACATGCTGTACCTGGTAGGACCCTATCCTAGGTAGCGTTTATGCAGAAACAGGTAATAAATTGTACCCCGAATGAACAGGATCCATATAACTAAATGTTATATGACAAAGCTTATACTGCATCCAGAAGTACTCACAAAGGTCCAAACAAGACACCTAACAATGGATCCGTCTCCAAGTCTCTGCCCCTCACCCATGGTTCCAACCCAGATAAACACCTCTAATCAAAGGATGATGTAAAGCAACTGTGGTAGGGGAGGAAACAAAATACCCCTATGGGCGGCGGTCCCCCACTAGCCCCCCCCCCCACAGAGGATGGACCTGGCATAGGCGATGTGGGGGATCCAGGTATCCACGGTCTCCCCAGCAGCCCCCATTCAGCCCGGTGTGTGGGCACTTTGCTGCTGCATCCGGCCATGCGCCTACTTCTGGTCCATGCCAGAAGTGACGCATGCCCTGCAGTGTTATGGACACTTATTGAATGCAAATGCGCTCCAAGGTATCCGAGTACCAGGACATGGTGTTTGGTACTCACCCCATATGTAGCGTGGTCTTCCTCACTGTCTCCTTCACTATCCTCTGCTTCCTACATGGTAGATTCTGCTGCAGATGAACCTCCCTGTTCTTGATTGATCCTCTAATTAGCTGTCTCCATCCACAGGTCACCAGCTGGCTTTGGGTCACATGTAACTCTCATAGTACAACACCATTAGAACCCCCAGATCTCATACCTCTAGGTTAGTAACTAACCCCTGAGACTACCTGTAGTCCATATGTCAACCTTTCATAGTCATATTCCAACTGTCAACATTCCAACAGTGCTTTTCTCTTGCCAGATTTTACCCACACAGATGCCTGCTGTGACATTCAACCCCCATGTTCACAATTTCACACCCTTAACTGCAAGCTTTCATAGTTATTAATGTTTCCCTGAGGTTATTCAAGTAACATAAATTTTATCCATTTAACAATAAAAACTGAAAAAATGTTGGCAATCTAAAAATATAACTTTTACAGTAGCATATACATGATAGTACAGTTTGTACAGCTATTTAATGTGGGATGGATGCTGATTGTTCTGCCGATCTCTCCCCTATATGGCTGACAGCCAGACTCCTGGGGTGCACCTGATAGCTACGGCCGGCCATACATGGAGTGCCTCAGAGTTGTTAGTACAGATATGAGTGCAGGTACGCATAGCTCGTTTTTGACCCCTATTGAGTAGCAGAGTACCACTTATGTGCACCCCTGTATATATATATATATATATACACATTCCTGGTAGTTATACAGCTAATGAAAAAAATTACTGGGAAAGCCCTTATTCTTTTGTAATGAAAGGTTGGTGATAATAGACAACACACAAAACAACTTGAAATGTTCATGTCTGGCCAGTATAATATAAGTAATGTATCTGCCATGCTTCAGACAATGTTAATTATTGTCTATGGAGATGTGTAAAAAATTGCTGTGAATATTATATCTTGACTTCAGTATTTAATGTACTTTTGTCAAGAGATATATGCATCACTGTGACACAGCCATTTATTTGTACAAAACTGAAAAAACACACACTGTGATTATATAATGTAAGGATCCAGGAAGCCACTTGGGAACAAAAAAGAAATGTTCTCTCTAACAACAAACAACTTTGCAGTCATCTTTTATGATTAGTTAATGGAGACATAATGTAGCACTTATTGTGCACAATGAAGACACCAATTAAAGTGCACAGATTTAGTCCTTTTATTTAAGGCTGTTTAAACAAGGATCTCAACAGGTAGGTCCCAAATCTCTGAATAGAACACTTACTAAGGAAATAGGTGTCTATGCGGATGCAGGACGGTAAAAACCGAAGAGCACCCGGCAGACACAAAGATGTCCTCCGAGAAATACTCCAGAATTTTGTTTGTTCATTTTTTCACATTTGCATGTTTTTGAACCCCTCGATTTGCGGTGCCCCTATGTTAACTGATATACACTAACACTTTCCTCACTCTCCCCACCTATATACACGCCTTAATATTACCTCACCATTAATTCCTTTTGGTTTATTCACACCAGGTCCCTATGGGTTTTACCTTTTCAGCTTTTAATTTTTACCCCTGCTTCCTTATATTGACTGACTACTATGATTGCCCTTTAGGTCTCCCACTTGGTGGGATGTGGTGCTCTGTCTATGGTCTCCCCGTTCTTCAATGTAACCCCGAGTTTGGTCACGTGACGATTTTACGTCCCTATACGCCATCTCCTTGTGAGTAATGGATAATACCATCTTTAACATCTATACTTTGCGGTCAGATACTATGTATGTGTACCATTAACTCCTTATACCTTTTTCTGATTGCCCCATCAGAACCACTTTTGCCTCATTGCATACACCCCCTGATGAAGTGACGAAACGTACGTCGGGGTGCTTCCCTCCTAACAACGTTTTGGGCTCTGCGGCAAACCCTGGATGAGTGGCTGAGATGTGCTCAGTGTGATCCGAGGATAGTGCATTGGTTTTTTTGTATCACAACAAGCGCTGTATGATACCTTTGTTTATGGACTTTCTCTTGAATCTTGATATAAATGATGTTATTTTAACGGATAATTTATTTTGTATTACTCCTATGTTATCATCCTAGCCTCTGATTTCTCGGAGGACATCTTTGCGTCTGCCGGGTGCTCTTCGGTTTTTAACGTCCTGCATCCGCACAGACCTCTATTTCCTCTATATATTTTGGGATGTTGGCCAATCCTTTGGTGAAAGGAAATGTATTTTTCTTGTTGAGAATATTTACTAAGACAAGGGACATTGTAAGTATTATCGGACTGTCACATCAAAAGTATGTTCATCTTTCTGGGCTCAAAGGCAAGTTTCTGAACACCTCTGGGGTCCTTGGGTGAAAAGGCCAGGCAAAAGCGTTTGTACTGGCTGTACAGAAGTCTATAATTTAAAGCATCATTAATGCTTTCTGCCACAGGAGGGGGCCTAACATAAGCCAAAACGTCTTGGTGACCTGCACATGTTGGAGTTGGAATCTTTGAAGTGGACACACAGAGATATTGCTGTACTCTTGTACTTGACATGTTAAGAGCCTAACACAAATTTAGCAGTACAGGCATAATTTACATCTAGTAAATTACATTAAATGTAAGTACCTAATTAACTTTTGATCAATATACATATGCGATGAGTTGTACAATATAATTATTGTTTTAATACTGTTAATATTTGATCAATTACAGTCATAGTTAAGTACAAGACTCATACCCTGAGCAAGCCCGATTAATAGGGGTGAAACGCATCAGATACACATGTAGCAACAGTAATGTTTATTTTGAACGTAATGCTATGACCACTGTCATAAGTTTATACTGTTAGTCTATAAGTATATTGATGATGTGATTACAACATTGTAAATCAATTTTATACTGCCTTAAACACCAATTAGGTTCTTTAGGGTGTAGGTGGTTCTTATGTGCCTCTGACCCCTGCTGGGTAATTTGTTTTAACATAAGCCAAAACTCACAGTTCACTACAACATAATTTTCTTAGTCCTTAAATGTATCATAATATGATGGTCCCCTAGGACCATGAATAGATATTACTTAGCTTCGTATTGGGTCAGTTGTGGGGTGCGCCCCTCTACGCGTTTCGGCCGGCTTGGCCTCTTCAGGAGGGGAATGGTGTCCTAGGGTGTTCTAGGGATTGGAATCCCCACCAAATGACGTCTGGGTAAAGAAAAGGGATCATAAGTCTATACTCAAGATGTATCATACAGTGTACATTGGTATATAGGTTCAATTATAAATGGTAAACATTATCATAGTAATTTCAACCCGTTGCTTTAGAACAAACATCCTATCCGTGCATTATATCTAAACGGCTTTGTTTATCCGTTACAGTGAAATCAGGTCAATGCCATCGATACATTAATTGAAATACAACATACACAAAAAACGCTTAGGTCTCACCGTGTGTCTAGGCGGACGGTCCAGCCAGGAGAGGCCCTCTGGGGGTGGTGTAAAATTCTTAACAGGTATTATCCTTACGTCAAATGTTTGAAAGTGTGCAGGTGACCGCGGCTGGGAACAAAACTACGTCTGAGCATGGCTAGGCATACATAAAGGAGACACAATGCCCCATCAGCCACCGAGTAGCCACCACATGGGATCCTAATGCAATGCGCGAACCCCCCGGTTTGAGGGTGAAAGCAAGCGCACTGAGCCTGGTTAAGTGTATATAGAGGAGACATTGTGCACCAAATCCAGCAACACGAGATCACCACCAAATAGTGTCCCCACTACCTACTCCCAAGTGGCAAACAGACGTGGCTCTCTATAGTCTAAGGGTGGAGAGTTACCTGGTGCAGGGTGCGGTCCCGGGGTCTGGGGATGGAAACAAACGTACCTGATAGTGAAGGTATAGAGGTATCCATGGCTGCTGGGACAACGCAGGCAGTCTGGTGAGTCTCAGCTCCTCCAGTTTGCAAGGAGGGCAGCCCACCGGAGGCCTATGTATGCCCAGAGGCCAATCAGGGATCAAG